>OW387146.1:309235-754235 GCA_936440205.1 Lepidonotus clava
ACTTACAGGTCGCCACCACCGGGCGTTGGCCGGAGCAGTGCGGCCCCACCCACGGAGGGAAGCCGGGCAGGTACGTGCTAGGGCTGACTAGTCATTGGGTGTAGACCTGGGGCTATAGGGTCGGTACGGGGTTATAGGGCGCGGTGACCGGGGGGTAGAGGGGGGTTTTCGGGGGGTGTCGGGGAGGTCCCGAGGGGGTGTTTCGTGGGGACGGGACCCCTCCAAAGTGAGGCTAAGGGCGTTTAATGGAAGGGTCGGGACGAAACACTCAGAAAATTCTCACGCCCCAACGGAGGCACTTAGGGACTCGGGATTTTTTTGGGGGCGGAGATGGGGTCCGGATGCACCTTCCTACCTTGGCCGTCTGCCCAGAGGGGGTGAACAATGGGGTCGGAAATTATCGATAATTTTTCTAATACACTTACAGGTCGCCACACCGGGCGTTGGCCGGAGCAGTGCGGCCCCACCCACGGAGGGAAGCCGGGCAGGTACGTGCTAGGGCTGACTAGTCATTGGGTGTAGACCTGGGGCTATAGGGTCGGTACGGGGTTATAGGGCGCGGTGACCGGGGGGGTAGAGGGGGGTTTTCGGGGGGGTGTCGGGGAGGTCCCGAGGGGGGTGTTTCGTGGGGACGGGACCCCTCCAAAGTGAGGCTAAGGGCGTTTAATGGAAGGGTCGGGACGAAACACTCAGAAAATTCTCACGCCCCAACGGAGCAACTTAGGGACTCGGGATTTTTTTTGGGGGCGGAGATGTTGAGGTTAGGGGTAGTGTGGCGAGGTTTGATGGGGTGAGGGTCCCCAGGTGGCTCCCCAGATGCCACCACCCCCCTCCCCCCCCGGCAAAGTTGCTGTAGAAAGTGTAGATAACGGAGCCTCTGTAGCCTAATGGTAGAGCGTCCGCTTCCAGATCAGAAGATTGTGGGGTCGAGTCCCACCAGGGACGTCCGTTTTTGTCTGTTTTCCCTGAACATGGACGTCCGACCTAGAACGCCTCTAGAACGCATTCTGTGCTCTCCAGAATATATTTCTTGGCTTGTGGAATCTTCAGGAGTGCCGGGTTTGCATTTACACCTACCAAATCCTATCCCCGACTTGTTTTACACCATTTAAACATACCCAGCCCCCTGGTCCACCACCCTACACCCTTCATATGCATTTCTTTTTCAGTGGAACATAACTGAGCCTCTGTGGTGTAGTGGTCAGAGCGTCTGCTTCCTGATCAGAAGGTTGTGGGTTCGAGTCCCACCAGGGACTACCCTATTTGTCTTTTTTTCCCTCATGTTGGCGTCCGACCTAGAACGCCTTTAGAACGCATTCTGTGCTCTCCAGAATATATTTCTGGGCTTGTGGAATCTTCAGGAGTGCCGGGTTTGCATCTACACCTACCAAACCCTATCCCCGACTTGTTTTACACCATTTAAACATACCAAGCCCCTTGGTCCACCCCCCTACACCCTTCTGATGCATTTCATTTTCAGTGGAACATAACTGAGGCTCTGTAGTGTAGTGGTGAGAGTGTCCGCTTGGTGATCATAAGGTTGGGAGGTCGAGTCCCACCAGGGACTACCCTATTTGTTTTTTTTCCCTTATGTGGACGTCCGACTTAAAAAACGCATTATCTGCTTTGCAATTAATTATTTGTTAGTATAGGACCCATATGTCACCGATAATGCATGAAACTTAAATGTTAATGATGTTTGCCTAGTGAAAAAACGTTTTCTGTACTATGCAAAAAGTTTGGCTGCTGTGGGACTTGAACTAGATAACAGTACTTCATGGTGCGAGGATCTTACCTCTGCGCCATGGAGTACTGTACAAATCCGACCAAAAATGGGTTTACTTATACCACAGGTGGGGCAGGGGGGCGAGGGTGGGCGTGTGTGTAGGTTGGAGAACAATGCAGGGGTGTCCGTGGTGGGTGGGGCTCTGTACTAGTGCCGGTTTTAGTTTTACAGGCCAGGGTGGGCGTGTGTGTAGGTTGGAGTACAATGCAGGGGTGTCCGTGGTGGGTGGGGCGCTAAGTTGCTCCGTTGGGGGGTGAGAATTTTCTGAGTGTTTCGTCCCGCCCCTTCCATTAAACGCCCTTAGCCTCACTTTGGAGGGGTCCCGTCCCCACGAAACACCCCCTCGGGACCTCCCCGACACCCCCCGAAAACCCCCCTCTACCCCCCGGTCACCGCGCCCTATAACCCCGTACCGACCCTATAGCCCCAGGTCTACACCCAATGACTAGTCAGCCCTAGCACGTACCTGCCCGGCTTCCCTCCGTGGGTGGGGCCGCACTGCTCCGGCCAACGCCCGGTGGTGGCGACCTGTAAGTCTATTAGAAAAATTATCGATAATTGCCGACCCCATTGTTCACCCCCTCTGGGCAGACGGCCAAGGTAGGAAGGTGCACCCGGACCCCATCTCCGCCCCCAAAAAAATCCCGAGTCCCTAAGTGCCTCCGTTGGGGCGTGAGAATTTTCTGAGTGTTTCGTCTCGACCCTTCCATTAAACGCCCTTAGCTTCACTTTGGAGGGGTCCCGTCCCCACGAAACACCCCCTCGGGACCTCCCCGACACCCCCCGAAAACCCCCCTCTACCCCCCGGTCACCGCGCCCTATAACCCCGTACCGACCCTATAGCCCCAGGTCTACACCCAATGACTAGTCAGCCCTAGCACGTACCTGCCCGGCTTCCCTCCGTGGGTGGGGCCGCACTGCTCCGGCCAACGCCCGGTGGTGGCGACCTGTAAGTCTATTAGAAAAATTATCGATAATTTCCGACCCCATTGTTCACCCCCTCTGGGCAGACGGCCAAGGTAGGAAGGTGCATCCGGACCCCATCTCCGCCCCCAAAAAAATCCCGAGTCCCTAAGTGCCTCCGTTGGGGCGTGAGAATTTTCTGAGTGTTTCGTCCCGACCCTTCCATTAAACGCCCTTAGCCTCACTTTGGAGGGGTCCCGTCCCCACGAAACACCCCCTCGGGACCTCCCCGACACCCCCCGAAAACCCCCCTCTACCCCCCGGTCACCGCGCCCTATAACCCCGTACCGACCCTATAGCCCCAGGTCTACACCCAATGACTAGTCAGCCCTAGCACGTACCTGCCCGGCTTCCCTCCGTGGGTGGGGCCGCACTGCTCCGGCCAACGCCCGGTGGTGGCGACCTGTAAGTCTATTAGAAAAATTATCGATAATTTCCGACCCCATTGTTCACCCCCTCTGGGCAGACGGCCAAGGTAGGAAGGTGCATCCGGATCCCATCTCCGCCCCCAAAAAAATCCCGAGACCCTAAGTGCCTCCGTTGGGGCGTGAGAATTTTCTGAGTGTTTCGTCCCGACCCTTCCATTAAACGCCCTTAGCTTCACTTTGGAGGGGTCCCGTCCCCACGAAACACCCCCTCGGGACCTCCCCGACACCCCCCGAAAACCCCCCTCTACCCCCCGGTCACCGCGCCCTATAACCCCGTACCGACCCTATAGCCCCAGGTCTACACCCAATGACTAGTCAGCCCTAGCACGTACCTGCCCGGCTTCCCTCCGTGGGTGGGGCCGCACTGCTCCGGCCAACGCCCGGTGGTGGCGACCTGTAAGTGTATTAGAAAAATTATCGATAATTTCCGACCCCATTGTTCACCCCCTCTGGGCAGACGGCCAAGGTAGGAAGGTGCATCCGGACCCCATCTCCGCCCCCAAAAAAATCCCGAGTCCCTAAGTGCCTCCGTTGGGGCGTGAGAATTTTCTGAGTGTTTCGTCCCGACCCTTCCATTAAACGCCCTTAGCTTCACTTTGGAGGGGTCCCGTCCCCACGAAACACCCCCTCGGGACCTCCCCGACACCCACCGAAAACCCCCCTCTACCCCCCGGTCACCGCGCCCTATAACCCCGTACCGACTCTATAGCCCCAGGTCTACACCCAATGACTAGTCAGCCCTAGCACGTACCTGCCCGGCTTCCCTCCGTGGGTGGGGCCACACTGCTCCGGCCAACGCCCGGTGGTGGCGACCTGTAAGTCTATTAGAAAAATTATCGATAATTTCCGACCCCATTGTTCACCCCCTCTGGGCAGACGGCCAAGGTAGGAAGGTGCATCCGGACCTCATCTCCGCCCCCAAAAAAATCCCGAGTCCCTAAGTGCCTCCGTTGGGGCGTGAGAATTTTCTGAGTGTTTCGTCCCGACCCTTCCATTAAACGCCCTTAGCCTCACTTTGGAGGGGTCCCGTCCCCACGAAACACCCCCTCGGGACCTCCCCGACACACCCCGAAAAACCCCCTCTACCCCCCGGTCACCGCGCCCTATAACCCCGTATTGACTGTATACTTCCAGCAGTGCGGCCCCACCCACGGAGGGAAGCCGGGCAGGTACGTCCTAGGGCTGACTAGTCATTGGGTGTAGACCTGGGGCTATAGGGTCGGTACGGGGTTATAGGGCGCGGTGACCGGGGGGTAGAGGGGGGTTTTCGGGGGGTGTCGGGGAGGTCCCGAGGGGGTGTTTCGTGGGGACGGGACCCCTCCAAAGTGAGGCTAAGGACAAAAATAACCAAGTTTTTACAGATCAAAAATCAAAATGACCAAATTTTCAAATGTAAACAAACATTCTGTGAAAAGAAAATAGAGCTACATACTATGTCATGAGGTCATGTAAAGTCATATTATCAAGTTTTAACTTAATTTAACCACCACAAGGGCGGTAACTGAGATGGAGGAGAAAATAAAAATCATGTAATAATTCTGGATTGAATAAACATATCGCAGATCTTTAAACAGTATCCGGCAGCTGTCACTCGGGGCTATCGAATAAGTGTAAACAGTAAACAACATTATTTTTTTTCACCCTTCCAAATATTTTCAAAAAATTAAATTTAAAAAAATGCTCAAAATGACCTGAAAATGCTTTTAATAAACTGTGGAAGGACCCCCATACGTCTATCAAGGGATCGTGCGTTCGAGCCCCGCATTAGTTACACCCCATACATAAATACCTGTCACCGAATACTTTAACCCGCTTTGGTGTGCTTGAATGTACAAAGAGCCAGGCACCCTGTTATATCTAACTTCCACTTGAGACTAATGTAGCCTTCTCCCGTGGACTTTGTGATAGCATATGTTACCACCAGCTAAAGAGATTTTGGGTAATTTTTAAACCCAAAGCATTCTGACCATAGAAAACGTCCAAACGAAAACAGATACACACATGGGGTTTTGGTGATGTGTTCAATGCCTTAAAAGGTTTTATAGGGGAATTTTCTGCGGGTTTAGGCCTACTGCATTCTGGTCATGACCCTTGTGTGAAAAGGAATGCCTTTGGTCTAAAAATTACCAAAGTCGTGAAAGTTGGGGGTGACCTAGTTCCTGGCCCCAAGTCCAAAGGAGAAGGCTTAATTAGTCTGAACTGAGTTCTTGGTGGAAGTTGGATGTAACAGGAGGCCTGGCTGGTTGTACATTGAAGCACAGCAAAGTGGGTTAGAGTATTCGGTGACCCGGGTTCATGTATTGGGTGTACCGAAACGGTACAACATTTCAATCGGACCCAGGAAAATAGGAAACCCAAGGAATTCTAAGGAAATCCAAATAAGTTCAATAGAGAGAAAAAATAATATAAGAATCTTTCAAAATTTATTACGGCCTAACGAAAAAAGATAAAAAGACGGGGTTTTCGCGACGGTGTTAAACACCTTCCAAGCTGTTTGTTATAATTTTGAGACTCAGAGAGGCACACATGTCAAGTGGAAAGTGGCCATAGGACCACGTTGCACTTAGACTATATGTAATTTTGCATTGTTAATGGTGCAGGTTGGTTGGTGTAAAAGATATGGATATTTTTATGAGAGTTTAGGCCTACTGAATTCTGGTCATCACCCTTGTGTGAAAAAAAATGACTTTGGTCTAAAAGTTACCAAAGTCGTGAAAGTTGGGGGTGACCTAGTTCCTGGCCCCAAGTCCAAGGGAGAAGGTTAATTAGTCTGAACTGAGTTCTTGGTGGAAGCTGGATGTAACAGGAGGCCTGGCTGGTTGTACATTGAAGCACAGCAAAGTGGGTTAGAGTATTCGGTGACCCGGGTTCATGTATGCGGTGTACCGAATCTGTACCACATTTCAAACCGAGCAACAAAAATAGGAAACCCAAGGAATTCTAAGGAATACTAAGGAAATCCAGTTGAGTTTCTCAATGTATGGACAAAAATAAACCAAATTTTGACATGTAAACAAAGGTTATCATAAATTAATATAAAGTGACGCACTAAGTCAGGAGGTCATGTAATGACATATTTTGAAGTTTAAACTTAATCCAACCATCAGAAAAGTGCCAACTGACATTGGGAACCATTTACAAAACATGGAATAACTCGGCGTAGGATAAAGATATCGGAGCTCTGTAAAGAGCATCGGGTAGCTCTTACTCGGGGCTATCAAGTCAGTGAAAACAATAAACAATTTTTTTTTTTGGCACTTAAAAAATTTAATCACGAAATGAAAATTACAAAATTGTTCAAAATGACTTGAAAATGCTAAAAATAGATTGTAGAAGGACCGCAGCAAATCGATTGACAGTTTGCGGGTTCGAGTCCCACCGCGGACTTGGCGTTCTGGCGAGTACGAATTCTGGACATATAAGGCTTTTATTACCAATTTAAAAAAAATTATAACTTATAAAGTGAATTTATATATGTTTCCTGGGCTAGCGGACATCTTTAAACACTGAACAGAGGCAAAAAGAAAGGAATTAACACTAGAAACAGGATAAAGTGACTGCCAGTCTTCATGCTTGCTAGAAGCATGAAGACTGAGACTCACTTACTTGAACACTTACATATTGCGGTTTGGTGCCTGAGATGAAATGATGCAATGACAAAACTGACCCAGGTATTGTAATGTATTTTTTTCAGGGGTGGGCATCCTGTCGCATTGTCGCACAAAAATGCGACAGAGGCTTTAAAATGTGCGACAGGAGGTTTTGCAAATTAATTTGATACTCATCATAGTGATAAAATATCTGACATACAATTACAACACCACAGGGAACCCGACCTACCCCAATTTTATGGCACCCTAGTAATATTTACGTATTTTGTTAGGACTATTTTCTACAGAAAAAAAGGAAATTCAATTAGATAATCACCTCTAGGCTGAGATATGTTGTAAACGAAAGCTCCTACACCCTCAGACGGCTGAGAAATGGTATATATATGACAAAGGGATGTATCTTAGACGCTAGAATTGTTTTGTACCAACCCTATTTTTTTCCGACCACACCTACTTTGAAACTGACAAATCGGAGTTTTATGCCTCAGATGAAATGGGACGTTCGACCTAGATAAGATTTACAAAGCATTTTTGATTATCCCGACTAAATTTCTGGCCTTGTGGGTTCCCGGCTTGGCATTTAGACCTACCAAATCCTATTCCCGAACTGTTTTAGACCATTGTAACAGACCAAGGCCCCTGGCCCAAACTCATGTACTCTTCATATGGATTTATTTTTCTATGAAAGCTAACTGAGTCTCTGTGGTGTAGTGGTTATAGAAGTCACCTAGAGATCAGAAGGTTGGGAGTTCGAGTCCAAGCAGAGACTTCTCTATTTTTCTTTTTTCTCTTATGTGGACGTCCGACCTAGAACGGCTTTAGAACCCATTCTATGCTCTCCAGGCTATATTTGCTGGCCTTGTGGACTCTCATGGGTTTCCGGCTTGGCATTTAGACCTACCAAAATCCTATCACAGACCTTTAATGGAAGGGTCGGGACGAAACACTCAGAAAATTTTGGCCACCTGGTTTTTGAACTTAGGCTTCCACAATTTTAAATCATGCCTGTTCAAGTTAACACCTCATAACCCTTACTCCATATAATTGTATTCTTACTATAATTTATCACGTCTATCAGCTGTCCATATTGAAACACCTTCCTCTAAGTGTGCACATGGGAAATTCTTTCATCCCCAGGCCTTGACATTAAAGGGGGCCAGTCACGCAAAAGTTACAGGGCTGAGTGGGCCAGCTTTGTTAGTTCTGATTCATGCCTGTGGTGGCTCAGTGGGTCCCTTCTTATTTGTGTGACGTTCTCTGGTAAGTCGGGGTTGCCGATTCTTACAACAGAGGAACGTGGGGGTTGTTCGGGTCTCGGGGCGGACGGGGAATCCGGGCCAAGAACCGAGATGTGTTTCTAGAGTCGTGCCTCGCGCACGAGGGGGGGCTGAGCGAATCGATCGGGAATCGGCACTCGATGTCGACGGAGGACTGCGGGGGAGGGAAATTATGGTAGGGGTACGGGTCGGCCGGGGGGCGGTCCACCCCTGAGTTCCGGTCCGCGGGGGCGACGGGCCGACGGTCGCCTATTGTTTGGTAGCGTGGGGCCGAGCATGCCGCGCCCTCGTCCCCGCGGACTTCGCTCCCTCGTTCCGCTCCCCATGTCTTCGTACCATACTACGCCTCGGTTTCCGGTACTACTTCGGGCCTTCGTGCCCTACTCCGTTCCCTCGTTCCTCGTTCTTCGGGCCATCGGGCCCCTTACCCTATGTTTCTACTACCTATCTCGAACTTCGACTGTTTTGTCCTAACTTCGGCTTAATTACTCTGTTCGGCTCATCTTTAGCGGTTGTTTCAGGAAAGAGGACACGTCTGGACACCAGGAGAACTGTTAAAGAACTCTGTTTATTCGGGCCTCACCGCCCCTTTATATACTAGAGAGGTCAGCCCTGATTGGCTGCCTTCGGTCACGTGACCTACAACTGACGTCACTTCCGGTTTATATATTCCGTTTCCGGTTTACATTTCACTTCCGGTTTACATATTTCCGGGTTTCGTTCCATTACGTTTTCGTTATTCGTTCTTTACATATTCGTTATTCGTTCTTTACATATTCGTTCTTTACATCTATTTCGTTCTTCGTTCTTTACATATTCGTTCTTTACATCTATTTCTATTATTACCTTATTTCTATTATTTTAACCTCTATGTATTTTGGCTGAATAGCCGTTCATCACACCCTCCCGCACCTTCTTGAAAGGTGGGAAAACACGTTATACAAAATTTCAACACAGTTCATACAGCAACGACAACAGAACATACTCTAGAACCAGAAACATTTCAATCCTACGCTCCTTATCGGTAGAGGAGGAGGTGTCACCCTCTGTCCTCCCCGGTCTACTTCGGAGGGCCCCCGGGGCCTATCCGGCTAATTATTATTTCTCTTCTTTCTTCGTTTTTCTCTCTTCGTTTTTCTCTCTTCTTAATGAAAGTTCATATAATTCGTTTTTATATATCTTAGTCTCTTTTTATCTTCGTCAGAGTTCTCTATCCTGGATCTATTAGGACCTCCTCTTTTTTTTTTCCGTCTTTAGGATGAGCGAGCCGGTCGTGGCTCTCCCACCCGGGACTGGGGATCGGTCGTGACCCCGTCGCCCCCGCTCCTCTCCTCTGGGCTCTATTTACTTAGCCCCTCGGTGCGTTTTTCCTCGCCTTTTTACCCTCATTAGGACAGAGGGACCGGTCGTGGTCCTCCTGCCCGGGGCCATGGGTCGGTCGTGACCCGCAGTGCCCCCGTTCCCTTCGTTTTCCGTCGTCCAGACGTTCTCCCCTAGTTCGGGTGGAGAATCGGTCGCGACTCTCCCACCCAGAGGCCAGGGCCGGTCGTGACCCTTAGTCCTCTCGACCCTCGATCCGTTCTACCGTCGTTCAGACGTTCTCCGTTGTTTTTGGGTAGAGAATCGGTTGTGATTCTCCTACCCGGTCGGTCGTGACCCCTCGTTCTTCCGTAACTATTACTCTTCTCTGCGTTCTCTTAGGTGATGATGATGATTTTAAGGATGAGTTGAAGAAGAAAGACTGAAGTTTTTGTGGATAGAATGTTCTTTTTGGACTTCGCACCCTCGGTCGCCTCGGCATTCAGAGCCCTCCAGTGACTTTTTCACGTTTGGCAAGGACAACATGTTCGAGCCAAAGGCCAAGGTACCCAAAGAAGAAGATGGCGTTGTATGTGGAAAGGAACTTAACTTCATGCATTAAAGCTTAGAGTGGAAGCTTCAGCAGACGACGTCGCGGGTTTCGTGCTACTTGTCACAGTGAAGCTTTGAGATGGAGTCCGGGTGAAGGTGAGACTGAGAAGATTAGAATCATTAATTATCGATGAAGTGTCCGTTTTCCGTACAGGAACTGAAGTTTGACTTTTACGACACATGTCCTCGTGGTTAACCCAGCATCAAGATGTTCCGTCCTCGACCACGTCGACACATTTGAAGATTTCAGGATTTCAGAAAGAGATGTCGGAGAGAGTCCACCATAGTAAAGTATTTCCGTCACCGTTCCGGGCCCAAGTGGCATGACAACAACCGGAACGGAGACCTGATTAAGAAGATAATTTTGATGAAGTTTCTTTTTGATGACAGGAGCCGGTGCCTCTCATCCCTCCCCCCCTCCGTAAGCAACGGCAGGAAGACAGTCCTCTTTGGGGCGAGAGGGAGGCTCCTTCGTTCTACTGATGAGATGATTTTCCTAAGAAGAGGATTCCTGTTTCGGGCACTCGGGCCCTCGTTCGTTTCCTAGGCTCTCGGGCCTCGCTCTGTTTACTAAGTTTTTCTCTTCGTCCTCCCGGAGGACCGTGCTTTTAGACGATTTTCGTGAGACTGTAATACCAACAAATAGTTCGTTAATAGAAGTAAGTTTAAGATCCGGTCTGGTTTGATTTTGGAGTAAGGCCACAGTCGTCCACGGTGCCATGTCACATTGCATGGAGCCACTATGCCTATGACGAACGCCGAGACAACAGCTCCGAGCCGTTCCGGGCTGCTCCTAGGTACGACGGTTCGAAGTTGGTAAGTTGAAGATATTAGTGAGAAGGAGAAGAAGAAGCCGTAGAAAGTGAAGATGGACGACATCAACTGGGACCTGCACCCAACGTCAACCTCTGAGATCCGGAACGGGCCCATTCTCAATAAAATAGCATATATAGAGAACTCATCCGATGTCGAACTCCAAGAAGGGTCGCTCCTCGTCGCTCTCTGCAGACCTCTTGATGTGTCTATCGAGGCATCCGCGGCCGACGTTCCAAGCACCACCTCCCTGTATATTGCAAAGATTACTTCCCTATATGTTTCAAAGACTATTTTGTTTCGTTCCTCGAGAAGAAGACATCAGGAAATACGACATGGAAGGAGTCTCTGTCGTTACTGCAGGTAAGAGATTAATATAAGTTTTAGTAAGTCTATTAATTTTCGTTTCTCGTTCATGTATTGCTTTTACTATATATTACGGTCGGTCACGAGCCAGGGCCCCTAAGTTATCGTCCCTGCTCGTGCCTTGGTCCTCCGGGAGACATCTACGACTCGCCGCAATCCCTTCACGACTCGCTGCATCAACTCTGGCACGATAAAACCAGCATTCAGGTCGAGAAGTTCCATTTTGCCGCTCTTCGTATGCGGTAAGAGGCTGAAGACAAGGAAACTCAGAAGATGATGGTACATGAATCCGGGTTCATCCACATTCTGATCGATCCATCCAAAATCAAGAAGACAAAGTTGCAGGAAGTAGAAGTGCCGCTAGAGGACAGAGGTCGTCTCTTCCTCGCCTCCAGATCGCTCAAGGCAGCGCGGGAGAAGGGTTTTCAGTCTTGGCCCGCGCCAGCCTTTCCTCCAGCGGCGAGTCGCCGGCCCACCGGTACCTTATTTACCCCGGCACGACCGTCGACTCAAAGACTACAATGACAACACTATCCGTCCATTCTGATTTCCTTTCTTCGATTCCGCCTCCCAACTTTCACTCTCGCTCCCGGGCCGCCCGGCCCGCTATCCATTTCCGCGACCGGACGATCCCGTTCCACCTGCTCGGTCCCAACCAACGCAGCGGGCTCCAGGGAAGAAGAGGAACAGCTACAAACTTGTTTTTCCTCCTAGCGCCTCCTTCCGTCCCGTATTCGCCCCGCAGGCTTGGTAAGTTCATTCCAGTCATGGACCCTCCAGCTCGCTGATTACACTCAACACCTCCTAACACATGTGGTTTCGTTCACTTCCGCAAGAAGATTCCCATAAAGAAACTAATAAGAATAAATTAAGATAAGAATGTTCGAGCCCGCCAGTCCGTTCCCGATGAGTTTAAGTAAAGTTTTCGGGCCCGTCCAGCGGTCTCCAGGAGAGTCTTTTATCCAGGCTTCGGCCTCCTGTGCGGCTCAGGTACCTCCGCCTCGGCCCAGTTCTCTCCCTGGGGGTTTGACACTATGGGTGAGGAGCCAACGCCCCGTAATCCCTCCCCACCCGACTCGCGACGCGCCATCTTCCGCCTCTGGTTCCGTCGCGCTGTTTTTCTTCCGTGCAAGACCTCGAGCAGCATCTACTTCACCCTTCTTCTTGGCGCCGGATCGGCAGCAACAGTCTCTCCTCCCTAGCGGGGAGCTCGAGAAGCTGATCCACCATTCCGCTCTGTTTTTCCGCCTCTCTTGTCGCCTTCAACAAGTCATCCAGTTGATCCTCGTTTTTGTACATCACTAGGGTCTGAGCCAATTGGACGGTCCGGTTGTGTTCGTTAACTAGCCGGTCGACCCCCGCGAACTCCCTGGTCAACGGCCCCAGTGCCGCCGTCGGGAACTGCGCCATCGCTTCTTCAAATGTCTCTGGCTTGCGGCCCGTTTCTAGTGCCATCAGGAACGCCATAGACGCCGAAGCCATTGCTCTTGTCTTGGCCGTCATTCCTCGCACCTCCCTCGGGGGCCACATCAGTTGCACCCGAATGGCCTTTTCCGCGTCCCAGTCTCGTACCGCTCGCGCCGTCACCGGAAAGTGTTCCTGTAAGACCTGGTGAATGGCCTGTGTCCGTAATAACTTGAGTCTCGGTGTTTCCCTAGATGGTCCTGCCGTCGGTATCTCCGTTCCTATAGACCCGAACACTGAATCCGCTCCCGACTCGTCCAATTCTTGTTTCTCCGGCTCGTATCCTCTGGTCTCGGCCTGCCCCAACTCCATGTCCTCTGAGTCTTCCACCTCCGCGTCCAAGGACTGGGCAGCCGGTATTTGTAATCTGTGTATCACAACCCGCGGTTGTAGCGCCCGCCCGTGTTTATCCTCGTCCTTGAGTGGGGTATCCGGTCCTGGCGGCGATCCCATACGTTCGGGCGACGGTGGTCCCGGGGTCTCCTCCGATCCTTGCGACCCGAAAAACGAGCTCCCCAAACTGGCTCGAGTCAGGTTGTCAACCGCCGCCCGTGTCTCTGGCGTGTCTGGTGCTACCGTAATGTCTCTCATTCGTTTCAATCCTGGGGGCGGCACTATCGGCTGCTTACATACCATCTTCTCCAGGGGTGAATCTGCTTTCGTCGGGGTAGGGGTAGAGAACAGCGGCTGTGTCGAGGCCGTCGACGCCGTGTCCTCCGGCCTGGCCGCATGCCGAACATACTTTACTTTCTCCACTCGCCCCGACGGTTTGAGTCCCTGCCTTTCTGCCATCTCGCGTAGAAACCTCCCTAGGTACAATGCTTCTCTTTCCACCAGCCGGCCTCCCTGTGCTTCCCGAATGCTGTCCTCCAGCTCCCGGTCGGATCTCGCCTCGTGGTAACCCCTGAACGATCCCTCCCGGTTCATTGTTCCTTTTAAATACCCGGGGTACCTCGGGTGTCGTGATTCGTATATCACTGATTTCTTATGAACTGTCATCATAGTAAATTGTGCGTCGCTACAAGGTGGTTCTAGTCCCGTGGTCCGTCTGACTCCTGTCGAGGTCTCAGGCTGCGATGGTCCCAGCTCTCCCGTGCTACTAGACTCAGCGATAATCAAAGACCGATCGCTTCGGGCCGACATACTCCTGCCTGACTCCGACTGGTCCGAACTCGTTCCCTCCTCCAATTCTCTCGGGACTTTCTTGACCTTTTTCCACTTCTTCTTTCGCGACGGCTCCTCCGCCGGGCATCCCTGCGTCGGGGGCCTCTTGAAAGCGAGCGGCTCCTCTTCCTCTTTGACTTTCGATCGTTGGTCGTCGGACGAACTCACTAATTCCACCACCTCAGCCCCCGGTGGTATTCCTGAGCAACCCGGCTTCGGGGTGGGTGTGGATGTCCGTCCTTTTCTTCTGCCTGGGAGTCCTCGTCCTCTTGGTTCCCGTGGTTCTCCCTGGGCGTTTAACTTCTTAATTCGGCTCTGTACTAACCCTGATATTTGGTCTGGTGTCAGGAGTGGCTTCGGGTTGACCACGGCCCGGCTTGCGCTTCGCGGCGACTCGGTGTCTTCCTTCCGTACTCCTTTCGCGGCCCTCCGAGGGGAACGACGCGTGGGTGTCGATCGTTCCGCCACCTCGGCCAGGGGTCCCTTCCCTGCTGCTTTGGCTGCTTGGGCTCCCTCGCCGGCCTCGTCGGCCTCTGATCCTTCTTCGGTTGCTACCTGCTCCAGCTGCTCGGCGTCGCTGTCCTCGGATCCTCTCGACGCCCTCGGGTAGTAAGGTATGCGGATATGCCGTCGCGGCCTCTCCGGTGCCTCCTTATCCACCGCCCTCTCAGGGGGTTGAAACCCCTCCGGATGGCGCACCGCGTAGTCCCGTTCCATGTTGGCTACCCGGGCCGCCGTTTCATCCCCAGTAGCGAAACTGGTGTACGGCGGTCGTCCTTTCGGGTCCAAGGCGAACGCCGCAGCATACTCCAGCCTCAGAAGGGGGTCTTGCTTCGGCATCCCCCTCTGCAGGTTCCCTTCGTGTGAGTCCGTCATGTGCTTCCTCCAGTCCTGGTGTGTCGAATAGGCTCGACTCGAACACACCGGGCACATGTAGTACTGCTTCCGTAATCCATCGTGCTGGCCTTTAATATGCTTGACCAAGTGCTTAAACTCCTTTCCGTGACAATGTCCTTCCCAGCACTGTCCGCTCATCGTGTCTGTTTTCCGGGCTTTCGGGGCTCGTTCCAATCCTGAAGCTCGTCCCGTCAGCCGTTTCCGTTTTTGTCTCGTGGTGATGCTGCTCGTCTCGCTTCTCTGCTTTTCCTCTTGTTTTCTTCTCCTTAGCTCAGTCTGCTCGTCTGCGATTCGATGAATCCTGATCGGCTGACCAGAATGACCTGCTCCGGCGAGCGCTCTGCCTTTTATAGCCGCCGCAGGCGGAAGTGGGCGTGGCCTGCACTAGCGACCCCTAGCGTCAGACTCACCATCCACTTCTACGGTGGCGCCCCCTACTATTTTCCGGTCCCCGGGGCCCGCCGCTGGTCACCGCCTCGCCTGCTTTTTACCTCGCGGCCCTTCGCCCGTTCACGCGTTTTTCCTAGGCCTTTTATTGCCCCACCGGACGCCCTCGGTCCTTTCATCCCTCGTCGCCTTCTCTTGCCTTTTTCATCTTGGCCCTCACAGTGCTTCCGCACACTTCCCGGAGAACACAGGGGCTCGGCGTTATCATCTCCTCGCCGCCGCCCCGTTCTCTTTGTCCTCTTTTACTCCTTTTACGACCTACTTTAAAGCCCGTCCTCGTTTCAGGCCTCGCCTTTTACAGCCGTCCGTTCGTTCCTCCGGCGTTCCCGAGAGTGCCGCATCTACTCTCCTCCGGTCTCCTGGACGCTGTAAAGCGGTATTACCAAGTCGGCATTACTTCAGAAGTCTTCACCAGCTTGCCACCGGGTCTGTCTTCTGTTGTAATCCAACCATCTTTTCCACGCTGTGGTTCCTCCGAACTGACCGGAAAGCGGCTCCGTGGGACTACTTTAGACATTCGGGCCGTCGTGGCTCCCGAACGCCGTTTTTCGTTCCAACCCCGCATTTCCCACCTATATTACATCCGCAAGAGAACCAATCTTCAGCTAGGTAGCAAATCTCTACAGCCTAACGACCTGCACTCCTACTGTAGTGGTCAACGCACCGCCCCGACTCAATGGCCCCAGGTTGATCAGTCCTTTTTGGCCAAAGCCTTTTTGTGTAGCGCCGATTTGGTCGTTCCCTTGGTCCTCTTCCACCTGCGGAATCGAGACACGAAAACGACTTCATCACAAAAAGGGGTGCCCCGTTTCCTTACGTGCCCTAGCGCGCCCCACCCCAAGCATTTACTGTGCAGCCTCGTATCCTTGCTGGTCAGCTACCATCCAGGCTGGCGCAGCGTGTCCTCGGTAGGGTTCCAGGCGGTCCACATGGACCACCCCCCCCGGTTTCCCTCGTTTCTTCCGTACTACCACCCGTCCTCGGTCAAGCACCTTGACGATCAGTGCAGGGCCCATCCATGGAAATCGCAACTTCGTTCCTTTGTCCCTATCCACTACCGTATCGTGCACCCAGACCAGTTCTCCGGCGTGGTATTCCCGCCGAGTCACCTTCCCATCGTACTCGTGTTTCTGATGGATGGCGGCTCGTTTCAGCCCCGTCCGGGCCTCCCGATAGGCCGCGACTAGCCCTTCCTCCAGGCTTTCCACATAGTCGCCTACCCGTCGGGGTTCCTCCTCTGGTCCTAGAGGTCTCCCATAAATCGCCTGTCGCGGCATCATGGTCTGTCGGCCCAGCATCATCATATTCGGTGTCACTCCCGTGCTGGCTTGCGGCGTTGCTCTATAACTCATCATCACGAGCGGGACCATCTCGTCCCATTCCCGACCCGTCGCTCGGCAGCTGGCTTTCAAACAACACCCCAAAGTACGGAAACTTCGTTCTATGTACCCGTCACTCCTGGGGTGGTACGGCGTCGTTCTTGTTTTGTGTATCCCGAATAGTGCACAGACCTGAGCCACCACCTCGGATTCGAAATTCGTGCCTTGATCCGAGTGTAGTTCCCGAAACGCGCCGTACCGTGCTACTACTTCTTCAACCAGTTTGTTCGCCACTGTCGTTGCCTTTTGATCCGGGATCGGGAAACACTCCAACCATTTGGTGAAATAGCATCCCACCATCAGGCAATACTTATTTCCTCGTTTGGTGACTGGGTACGGGCCCGAAACATCCATGGCCAGCCGTTCCATCGGCTCCCCCACTATGTACTGATGTAGCGGCTCCCGTCTTCCTCTTCCCTTTTTCAGCAACGCGCAATCACATTCTCGACATTCCTTCCGCACGTCTTCCCGGAGTCCCGGCCAGTAAAACCCTTGTTCCAACAGGGCCGTCGTCCTGGCGACTCCTAAATGCGCTCCTGCCGCGCCTCCATGGTATTCCCTTACCAACTTGGCCCGTTCCCCTCGGGGAACGACCAACTGGTTCCTCCAACCATGCCCTTCTAGTTCCCAGTACTTCCGATGCAGCACGCCATCCCTGAGGCTTAATCGTTCCCATTGCCTCCATAGGATCTTTGTTTCCCGGGATTCCGGAGATATGGCCTCCCAACCTGGCCGGTCCGCATCTTTTTCCATCCGTGCGACAATCGGCCCTATATCTCGATCCCTCCTCTGCGCTGCTCTCATCTCCTGCGGGGACCATCCGGGCTCGTACCCCCGGGCCCGCGTCACTACTCTCACTTTTTCGGTATTCTCGTGCTCCTCTCCACATTGTTTGCACGGATACCGGGACAACGCGTCAGCGTTCCCATGCTTCCTGCCCGGTCGGTGTTGGAACGACACATCATGCGAGTCGATAATCTCAATCCACCGAGCAGCCTGCCCCATCGGTTCCTTACTTCTCTGCAGCCAACTGACCGCGCTGTTATCCGTCCGGACTATCACGCGTTGACCATAGATGTAGCACCGAAAATGCTTCAAAGCTCGCACCACCGCCAACAGTTCTTTCCGCGTGGTGCAATACTTTCGTTCGTTTGACTCCAGGGTTTTGCTCGTGTAAGCTATCACCCGTTCCTCCCCTCTCTGCTCCTGTGATAGCACGGCTCCCGTTCCCACGTCACTGGCGTCTGTGTCAAGCCACCATTGTCCATCTTCCTCCGGGAATCCCAACACCGGGGCCTCCGTTAGCGCCTTCTTCATCGCATCAAATGCCTCTTGTCGTCTCGCGCTCCACACGAATGGTTCCTCCTTCGTTGCCAATTCATACAAGGGGGCAGCCAACTCCGTGAAGCCGTTTATATGCCTTCTGTAGTACGAACATAATCCCACGAAGGCTCGTACCTCGTGGAGATCCCGCGGGACCGGCCACTCGGTTACTTGCCGACACTTTTCGGGGTCGGGTTCGATCCCGTTGAATGAGACAACGTGCCCCAAGAACGGAATCTTCTTCTGGAACAGCTTACATTTTCGCGCCTTTAACTTCAGTCCTGCAGCGTTCAATCGGTCCAGAACCCGTACCAATCTTTCCAGAGTCACTTTAAACGTTGGTCCAAAGACCAGTATGTCATCCAAGTATACCAGACACTCCTCCCACACGATTCCTCTGAGGATTCATTCCATCAGTCTCTCGAAGGTGGCTGGGGCGTTCACTAGCCCGAATGGCATCACTTTAAACTCATACAATCCTCCTTGAGTCACGAAGGCCGTCTTTTCTTGGTCCTCCGGTGCCATCTCCACCTGCCAATATCCGCTTGCGAGATCCAGACTGCAGAAGAATAGGCTTCCTCCCAAAGTGTTGAGGCTGTCCTCTATCCGCGGGAGCGGATAGGCGTCCACTTTCGTAGCCTGGTTCAGTTTTCGGTAGTCAATACAGAACCTCGTTCCTCCGTCCTTCTTTTTGACTAGAACGGTCGGGCTACTCCACGCACTCCCGCTCTCCTGGATAATCCCTAAATTTAACATATCCTCCACCAGTGCTCGTTCTTCCTCTCTCCTGGTGGCCGGATACCGTCTGACCCTCTGCTTGATCGGCATCTGATCCCCCGTTTTAATTCGATGTTGTACTAAATCTGTCCGTCCTAACTCATGTTTCGAGGTCGCAAACATTTGTTCCCGGGCCATGATGGCTTTCTCCAGCTCTTCGCCCTCCTTCGTGGTCAGGTCTTTCTTAGCCTCCCCTATCATTTCAACGAGCGCTCCTGGGGGTTCCTTTGCTTCACTTCCTATTCCTCGTACCTCTTGTACGAAGGTGGCTTCTCCGAGTACCCCGCCGGTTTCCAATTTCGCGCTCTCGGTCCCTCGGTTGGCCACCCAAACTTCATTTTCTTCTCCCAATGTCACCGTTCCTGGGATCACCTCCAGTCCCATAGGTAATCCAGCGCCGGTGATGACAGCCAGCTGTCCACCCTGTCTTATGTCCATTCTCGCTACTACTGTTACTCGGGTCACTTGGAGTGGGGGTATTTCCGTCGTTTTCTCGATTCGCACGACCTGTCCTCCGACGGTAACTGCCCGAATCCCATCCGTTCTCTGTTCTGCTCCCGGGATTCGTTCCCCCTCTCCCTCCCCCTCGGCGGGCAGGAAGATGGCACTCGCGTGGGGCTTAACTGTCAGCCGGTATTTCACCGCGAAGTCGTTTCCCAGGATCCCTTCATCTCTACCGATGTCTGCCACCATGAACGTCCACTTCAACACGCGTGTTCCCAATTTTACTGGCAAGTTCGTGCATCCGTAGCACCGCAACGGACTACCATCCACCGAGCAGAGACGTCCTTCATATCCATCCAGTTCTTCCCTTTTTCGTCCCCACTCTCTCCAGAGGCGTTCCGACAGCAGACTGATCATAGATCCGGTATCAACCAAAAAACGGACGACACTCTCTCCCACCGTCCCGGCCACATAAAGTCCACATTCTCCCATGCCTACTACTTCTCTCGCCGCGCCCGAAGGGGGCCCCGCGCTTACTGCGACGGCGACTGTCCGTTTCCCTGACGCTGAGAACACTCTCTTGCGAAATGGCCCTTCTGGTGACATTGATGACACTCTAAATCTTCTTTTCGCTTCTTAAACGCCTCCCTCCGGGCCGTTGCTTGTCTTCTAGCTTCCCGTTCTTCTGCCAATTCTTTCATCATCTCCTCCAACTTACCGTTCAAGGCCATGATCTGTGTATTGGCGTCCTCCTCGGGCTTCACTGCCCGCAGGAGGCGGCGTGAGTATCGTTCCTGTATTTCTACCACCTCTACCGCCTCCTCTAGTGTCTTGCATCCTTTCTCTGCACACTTCAGCTGAAGGTCTTCCCCAACTGCAGCCTGGAACGCATGTAATGCTGCTTTTTCCTGGCTAGCGTAGTCGTTGGAGAAGTAGGCTCTCGATGCCAGTCGCCGGGCATTATCAGCCAACTCCTTCGCTGTCTGGTTCTTTACACGTTTCAAGCCCGCCAACTCTTGCAGAGCATTACACGTGTCCTTCTCCTGACCGAACCTCCGGCGCAACGCATCCACCCTCGCTGAGTAACGGAGTCGTTCCCTGTCCGGGAGTCCGACAAAGTACATTCGTGCCGTTCCCGTCAGCGAGAGAAAAAGCATCGCCGCTTTTTCCTCGGCCGTCCAGCGTCCCAATGTTGCGTACTCCTCAAACTGGTTGATCCATCCCTCGAAATCCGGTTTACCGTCATACTTCTCTGGTCGTAAACTGAACTTCTTCAAACTCGCTCCTTCCTGACCGGTCTGTTGTTGTTGAGCCCGCACATTCTGCTCATCCGTCGGGGTGGACGTTCCCATAAAATTAAACTGCCTACCCATGATGGTCGTGTCCTCCCCTTTGGTCTCGGTTTTCGCACCTCCTTTCTCCTCCCCACCTTCCTTGAAGGCGACGTCAGAATCCATCTGCTCGAAGACTGCCGCAGTCGCCATGAGTATCCAATACCGATGAAACACCCAAGATCCACAAGTCCGTATGTGCCTATTTCAGCACCACCGCTGCCACCAGTGTGACGTTCTCTGGTAAGTCGGGGTTGCCGATTCTTACAACAGAGGAACGTGGGGGTTGTTTGGGTCTCGGGGCGGACGGGGAATCCGGGCCAAGAACCGAGATGTGTTTCTAGAGTCGTGCCTCGCGCACGAGGGGGGGCTGAGCGAATCGATCGGGAATCGGCACTCGATGTCGACGGAGGACTGCGGGGGAGGGAAATTATGGTAGGGGTACGGGTCGGCCGGGGGGCGGTCCACCCCTGAGTTCCGGTCCGCGGGGGCGACGGGCCGACGGTCGCCTATTGTTTGGTAGCGTGGGGCCGAGCATGCCGCGCCCTCGTCCCCGCGGACTTCGCTCCCTCGTTCCGCTCCCCATGTCTTCGTACCATACTACGCCTCGGTTTCCGGTACTACTTCGGGCCTTCGTGCCCTACTCCGTTCCCTCGTTCCTCGTTCTTCGGGCCATCGGGCCCCTTACCCTATGTTTCTACTACCTATCTCGAACTTCGACTGTTTTGTCCTAACTTCGGCTTAATTACTCTGTTCGGCTCATCTTTAGCGGTTGTTTCAGGAAAGAGGACACGTCTGGACACCAGGAGAACTGTTAAAGAACTCTGTTTATTCGGGCCTCACCGCCCCTTTATATACTAGAGAGGTCAGCCCTGATTGGCTGCCTTCGGTCACGTGACCTACAACTGACGTCACTTCCGGTTTATATATTCCGTTTCCGGTTTACATTTCACTTCCGGTTTACATATTTCCGGGTTTCGTTCCATTACGTTTTCGTTATTCGTTCTTTACATATTCGTTATTCGTTCTTTACATATTCGTTCTTTACATCTATTTCGTTCTTCGTTCTTTACATATTCGTTCTTTACATCTATTTCTATTATTACCTTATTTCTATTATTTTAACCTCTATGTATTTTGGCTGAATAGCCGTTCATCACATTTGCATAAATGACCAAAACATCCTGTGCAACCATTCTCCTTGTTTCCATAGCAACCACGTTGACCCTGTCATTGACCCACAAAAGTCGCAAGTCACTACCCCCTCCTGCATCCCCCCCCCCTCCTCCTCCCCTCCTCCTCCATCCGAGTGGACAGACTGGCCTCGCCTTACACTTGCTTGGGGCCACCTGTGGCAATTTGATTATTGTTATATAGCCAAAATTGTGCCTGCCCTTCGGGCAGGTGAGTGTCAGGATACACCTGCCCCACCTCAAGTTGTACCTGCCCCGGGCAGGCGGGCAATGCTTAATGTTGAGCCCTGTGATATATGTTTCATATAACAACTCTACCTACTGTAGGTACAGTACACCTGCCTGACGGGGAGCAAAATCAAAAAACCATGATGTGTTTATTCTCTTGACGCCCCTCAATTTATGAATCAAAATATACCATAAAGTTAATATTTCAGACACCTTATTCGATTTAGTTGTATGCTTACTATAATTAAATACTCTATTACTTTTCGGGCAATCAAGCATCACTATATATGCGCCAAAAAATACCCTTGGAAGTCTGAACATGTGAGAAGACATGAAGAACTTTAAAAGAGCTGTATCACGCAAAAGATTCCCCTGGTGTGTGCGTCTGGAACTTCTGACTAACCCTCTCCCCCCTCCCTCAAACCCTCCCCCCCCCCCCCCCGCCCCACAAACAACAAACCTATTCACGCCACAGGGTGTTTACAACTAGCCGCTGTGGTAACCTCATACCCCCCCCCCCCCCCCCCTCCTTGACCCCGTCCACATGGAGATGGTCTGCAACCAGAAGCGTGACACAGCTCACTGGCCGGCCGACTCCCACCCCTTATCAGGCCAAACTTATCAGTTTAATTAAAGATCCACTGACACGTCCCAACCAACTCAGTACCTTTCGTTTAGTCAGAATCGAATATACAAGTCCTCCCTAGGAAAGGCCCCGCTGACCATTACACAGAGTATACATTCAAACCAAAGTCGCCAACGGTCACATCTGGGTCAGGTCAGACCGTGGAGGCTCCCGCCGAGCAAGGAAGGGGAAGTGTCGTACTCGGAGTGAGGGCCAGCTGGGGTAATGTGATATGGCTACATTGACTCAAGCTGAACGGCTTAAGTAACCCTACAGCATTTCTTTACTTATTGTCCGAAATAATTGAAATTTGAAGTTGAAAATATCATAAACGCAAGTAAGTGATAATATAGCATATATAGAAATAAATACAAGTGTTAATTATTGGCAGAAACTATGCATTGACTCGATAAGGTACATTATTAGGGAATTTCTACCCCCTTATCTTATCATATATAAAGTTGAAATGTAGAAACGTATTTTAAAAAAACAAACGTTTTACAGAAACCACAACCAAAGATAGAACTGAAATTATTTCTCTATTGGAGCATCATAGATTTATCCAACAGGGTGTTGATGGATGTGATTTTAATTTTCTATAATAACATCCTATCATATTGAGTCAACATCCTATCATATCGAGATAACCTTATCATAATCTTGCATTTAGGTTTAATCCCTACTTTGCTCTTGTGTTATATATATATATATATATATATATATATATGTGGTAGATATTGCACGAGTCAGTGGGTATACGTGATATATAGTAGAGGCGCAGCCGAGACTATATATCAAGTATACCCACTGACGAGGGCTATATCTGGCATATACCACGGGTTTAATTGTTGTTTGTCTGTGTCTGGGACTGGGGGAGGGGGGAGGGGGGAGGGGTGATGATGACCAGAGGGCTATAAAAGGGGCTCTGGGCAGGGGCGGATTTAGGGGGTGGCGCCCAGGGCGCGCGCCCCCCCCCCCTATTTTTAGCAAAATATTGATTTTTTTAATGTAAAATTCCGGGACCCAGGGGTCCGGCAGAAAATTGTACATTAGGGCGCCCCCCCTTTTGAAAATTCCTGGATCCGCCCCTGCTGGGCAAGCACAGGTATTCAGTATGTAGTGGTCAGCGTTGGTGTGAGGATCACCTATCAAGGTAAAGAATCAATACTTATATATATGAAATGATTTATACACACCCACGTGCAGTGTCCAAAATTAAGCTTAAAACTTATTCACCCGCCGGGTGCACAATTCCTGAAGATATGCACCCGAAATTTGGTATATGCACCCTCCAGATATGTAGTAATGATAGAAACCATGAAAATTGTGCACATTACGGGTGCATAATGATACCTTTAAAAAATCGCGCACCCGTCCATGAAAATGTGCATGCCGGGTGCAGGGCGCAGCTTTATTTCGGACACTACACTAACCAACGTGGTCAGTCCCACTCTTGCCCCATCCCCTCCCTGTGTCCCACAGGCCAGGGTGCCTGGTGCTGAGTCGGTCCCTCTCATGCCAAAACCCACGTTTGTTTGTAAAAGGAAATGGGTCTTAGGGCCAAATTAAAACACAAGCTTATTACTCCCCTGTATTTATGGAGTAAATGCCTTGGTCAAAAAAAGAAGTTTCTTTTGTTCATTGTCCCGAAAGGAGAATGCTCAAAAGGGCAATACCAAGATAATATTTGTGTCATTGGTCATCTAGTCCCATATTCATATATTGTGTAATCGCTGAAGAAATATTTTGAAATACTGATTGACTATTAAAAGACAGAAAATGACATAAACATAGAAATATAAAGTCGCCACCCATTCTTGCCCTGTATCAAGTCAAGAAACCTGACCCTATATCTGGCCCTGGATACCATCTGTCCTTTGAGTCCCACCGCCCTCCCTCCCCCCATATCTAAGAGAGGTGCTAAAGACCCATGTTAATTCTGGACGTAAGCTCAGGACACTGACCACGGCAGGGCATTGATACCAAAAACAGATTCAGACCACCTGTTGGGAAGGGCTAATCATCTTCTCCCGTTTCTCTCTTTCACCAACCCTTATCAACTGATGGTATAACATTACAGAGTGGACAGCAGCGCCCCCACTATCAGCGGGAAAAGAAGGCAAATCGTTGGGCCCAGAAATCAAAGGAACTTTTGGGTCATACCCCTCCTTTAATTAACGGTAGTACCACACAACCACCTTCCTCCAAAAGAGAACTATCCTGATTCCCCCAGGCATAAAAATTGTCTCTAATTGTCTCAACTAATGATCTTAATTTCAATTTCAGTTAATCAAGAGCAAGTCTGTGTACACACTATGTCCAAGGTAAATTAATAATTTTCCTAGTTCTTCCAAAATAATTTATTTTGAAAATCAAGGCCGCCATTACATTTAACATACAACAATAAATTCAAATGTAAATGACCAGTCAGCATGCACTCTCAGGGTTCTCTCTAGAATATAAAATTCGAGTATCAAAAGCCCCATTATACTCTTTTTTAAGGGCCGCACTTTCTTTTCAAAATACGGTTATATTTCTGCTATATCTTATCAAATTTAATTGATTTGAATGCGTGAATGCCCCCCTTTAATGCATCTTAGTGCGGGAATGAAATTCAATATGCAGGAATTCCTAATCCAGCAGGCCTAGCAATAACCTTTTCAGTTTACAATACTTGTATTATTAGAATTAACAATGTTTTTGACTCCTTAAAAGTTACCTTATTATAGTGTTACAGACCTTGAAGCTATACCTTTTAGTTATGTCTTACAATTGTAATTTTTACCCCTGTACACGCATCTTTCCAAAGCACATCGTATCATGTACATCTATCTATTTCAGATGCTTGCCATGTACCGGGGGATTACAGATTCCCAGGGCACGCCTGGCAGCTCGGAAATGAATGTATCCAGAAATGCTTTGTACTTCGTCCGACTACCCTGGACGCATGCTGGTACAGCCGCTAAACCAACAGGTTATCTCTTCGCCGAAAATGCATATGGCCAGGTCGGACTTATAGACAGTGAGAACGTGGAATTCGTCTGTGAGGAACCAAACGATAACGCCCCTCAGCATCCAACCCACACAACCAGCACGTGTACTTACTATCTGCATCCCACCGAAAGAGTGTGGACTGGCCCGCAGTTTTCGACTACTAGTACTACAGCCAGCATGTGGGCTGGCCCTCAGTGGACTGGCCCTCAGTGTATGACTGAAACAGACAGCTGGTCTACCTACACTCAGGATACCATTCCAACAAACACTTACTACAATACAAATCCCGAGGTGAGTCCTCTTTAGCAAAAAAAAAAAAAAAAAGACTTTCAATGTTAAGGTTCATAACATAAAATATCTAAATAAATATGTGAACCCTAAGGAACTTCCATTTTTTAATCATAGAAGCAGTGTTCGAAACTAACGCCGGCCCGTCGGCCAATGGGCGAAAATTTTAGAGCAGGGCCGAAATTTTTCAATGAAAATAGTGTCAAATTGACCCGGATGGCTGATGGAAATTCTGAGATTGTCCAGAAATTTGCTTACCAGATTTTTTATGTCACTATCAGAGATGCAGTTTTTCCTTCTTTTCCGGATTCATACTTCCTCACAAGTCAGTAGTTATGATAGAACATATTGCAATATTCAAACTTTTTGTTATCTCGCAACAGATGGGGTATTTCAGAGTCGCTTTTTAATGTCAGAAAGTATACACCATACGACTTTGCTCATTTTAACTATTCCTGTTTAAAATCTGGAACATTGGTTTTACAAATTTACGGATTTTTCATGTTCACAAAGTGTCATCTCTCCATTATTTAAAATAATAGTTCAACATTTCAACATTTAGGAGGCCAGATTCAGGGCCAGTGTACATCCATCAGGGCCCACAATACTTGGGCAAAATCGGCCCTGATGGCCGACACTCCAAAAAGTTAGTGTCGAACAATGAGAAGTGCACCCATTTTAACTGACATTAGTGAGTGAGGGCTTTGCACAAATACTGCATCTTAACGGCCAGGGGCAATTCTAAAATTCGTTAGCCATACTGGTGCGCTAACAAGTCAAATGCACATAGTAAATTCCGGCTCCTTGGTGTCGCAGTGTTAAACAGTCATAATTATTTCCCAAATAATTTTAATTTTTTTCAGCAAAACGTTTTTGACACAATGGGTACACCTGAAGTTTCAGCGAGAAGGAACGTTGGAGCAGTGAGTATATAGTTTTTTAAATTAATTTGTTCAATTTAGCTTTATGATTTTTTATCCTAAGTAAATAATATTATAGTTCTCCTGGAATTTTACACCTTATAAATACATTTCTTTACCCTTTTGACAGTATATATCGTCTCAAAGTCTATAACGTCTCCCAAAAAATTTTTGGGTAAATAACATTTGACTTCTTTTTAACAGGGAGCTTTTCTGTCTGAAGCGTGAGTGTAAACCATTTCCGCTTAATTTCTATTTCCATTTGTTTGAATGTTGTATTCTGTATAAAATGTTGGAAGTTCTTGATTTTCCACTCCTTATTTAGAGCGTTTAATCTGCATGGACACTGGGCAAATCAATTTCAGTGGCCCAGTTTTAACTTTAAACCCCTATGAAACCAATGACGTTCAACACAGGGAATCCCCTATGTATCAGGGATGGAAAGCACATCTTTAGGTATCAGGTTGGGGCTTAGATAGGAAAACAGGAACGTCACGAAATCTTGTTTTTTCCTGGTATAATCGGACGTCTCTTCATGCCGGGACGTCCTGATAAGTAGGGCTAATTGATATTCCCCGCCCTTTTTAAAGGTTGCCTCTGACCCCTCTGGACGCCTGTCCCCGGGAGGAGTACCTATAAATAACACTACTAGGGGGCTGTCACACATGCCGGACAGGTTATGTAAGCCCCCACCGGCCGGCTCCTCCTGCCCTGTGCCTACACAGTGCTGAGGGGCCATAGGGGAATTTATTTCATGCTTTTAGGAAAAATATACACATTTAAGTTCAGATTAAAATAGCTAGATACGTACATGGGGTTATTTATGACATATCTACTGATTTATAATATTCAGCAAATCTTTCTATTCATTGATATTCTTAGTTTTATGCACCCGTTCCTAAATCACAGGACGATCTGTTGCCCATTATCATGGGCCATCCTGATATCACGGGTCGTTCAGAAATTATGTGTAAGCCCGGACCTGGTTACAGTTGGCGCGAGTTTTCCTTCAGCAATGGAGTTATTTTTGATTATTTTGATTAATATAAAGTTAAGACACGCAAGGTATTTGCATTAGGAGTCATAAGCATGTTTTGATCGCACAGACTAACTCAATTGATGATTTTAAAAGAAACTGAAACAAGAAACAGGCAAATCAACAGGGGCTTCAGTGCATCCACTATAGATGTTTTTGGACTTGAAGGAGTTTTATACTGTTTTTCCCTGAGGGAATTCCGTGAGCTGCTCCGAGTTGGTAATGTAAGGATAGTGGGTGTGAATAATAAGGGTAAGCTAAGGACCAGCGGCACCCTAGTGGAGGAAGGGGTGAGGGGGAAAGGGTTAAGTGGTCCTCGGCCACTCGAGGACCTTTTATTCAATCCCTGACTGCATGTTAAGATTAAGATAGGTTGAACGTGGCTTGAGAGCTGCTTGTTTAGGATGCTACCGCGCGAAAGGCCGGTGCCCTTGTGGGATCCGGTTTTTATAGTGACTTGTCAAAAAAAAAAAAAAAAAAAAAAAAAAAAATAATTTGCATGTTAAGATTAACATAAGGTTAATATTCTTAAGATTTAATTTTGTAATCATAATTTGCCTAACTCATTATAATTGTTTGTCTTATCCGGTGATGCAACTTCTGTTTGTTTCAGCGGAAACCAGCATATTGGATAACCATATATATATGCACTCTATATTCCAGGGTCTTGCATTACAGGGCTTGACAAATCATGTGTCGGGACGCCCTGGAAAACTTTAAGAGGGTGCCAGGCAACTAGATAGAATGTGCTATTTGTTCAGCAGGGTTCAAAATTAACGTGAGCCCGTCAGGCCAGGCTGATTGTGCAGAATCAGGGCTTACAATTTTTGAGAAAATTACATTAAAGTGAGCTCGGATTCTTTACACCTGTAATACATTGTAGTATGTCCGGCAAGTTAATTTCGACCCCTGTGTTGGTTGAAAAACACAGCTTTGCAATTGCATTCAAAATATATACAGTAAAACCCCGTTGTTTCAAGGCCCATGGGACCAGAAAAATAGTTTGAATTAAGAGGATTTCGAATTATAAGGGTGCTTGTAGTATATGAAGAGGGCTCCATCTCTTATTATTTATTTGAATGATTTATAAACTTGACCATGGGTTATGGATTTGTCTCTTGTAATTATTCTGTAAAATACACCCGTATACAAGTGAGGTGTCCTCCAGAAAAGGGCTGGTACCAATGGCTTGTAGTCTTGCCTTAAAAAATATTGTTGTGTTCAGGTAACCCGACCTACCCTAAATGTTTGGCTAAAGCCTTTTTTCTCTTTGTTTTTTATTCTTCTTTTTAAGTTTTCTTTTTAATCAAAAGGACAAGAAAAGCATGAAACTGCACAGAGCATCATCTAGATGCTCATGGCATGTATTTTAGATGCTAGAAATTGTTTTAGAGGAAGTTTATAATATTTTATTCTATTTCAAATACAGCCCGTGTCCATTTTTGAAGTAAAAGAAAAAAGTAAAAGAATGTTTTAAAAAAGAATACCTACCTACCCTCACCTTTTTTTATTTATGTTACCTGAACGCAACCTTTTTGTGTCCTCACCCCCTGAGTTTAGGATGTATAGATATTGTTGTAGTTAGAGGGGGCTCAAAGAAGTATGAACAAACCACACAAATGTATGAGTTAAGGGCAATTATTCATTCGAATTAGAGGGGTGTTCCTAAAGCTTATTTCGAATTATCAGGACTTATTTCCATTAGATTTAATAGAAATGGACTGGGACTGAAACTTTACTATGAATTAAGCTAAAATTTTAATTAACAGGGGTTCGAATTACTGAAGTTTTACTGTATATAGATTTCCATGTTAAACTGATCATGTCTGGTAAATAAATTTCAACTGTTCCTTTGTCGCTTTTTAGATAAGAAATCTTATATTATAGAAAACCTCTGGCTACAAGAAGTCAAGAAAATAAGTTCTGTATATCTTTCCTTAACCCATTCATTGTGAATGTGTGACGACAACAGATGTTATTTCTATATTGGATGCATGCATAGAAATATCTCTCAATATGTTCATTCAATTATATATCTTTGTACACATACTTTCAGGGAGTTTGATCTAGCGATGCTCAATCTACTAACCGACCTCAGAAACAACAAGTATGAATTTATCATGATTCAAAGAAACGACTTGATAAAGAGCACACGGGATGCTGTTGACAAATTCTCGGAAGAGGATTGGAAGTCGAACATCAGAATACGATTTGTGAATGAAGAGGCCTATGATGCGGGGGGGCCGGTGAGGGAATTCTTATCTCTCTTTTTTACCCAAACCCAGTGCATATCTGAAAAGAACCTCACTTCATTCTCCCATTTGGTAGAGAATCATGAGTATGAGCTGCTGGGGAGGCTCATCGCCTTGGCAATTGTCTTGGGTCATCCGGGGCCTCAGTGCTTCTCCCCAAAAGTGGTGGACTACATCATAAATTCAGAATTGCCGGAAGGAACCAAGGACGACGCACTGACAAGCTCCTTGCAGCAAGCAATAACTGAGGTTTGTACTTTAGTTATTTATACTTAAATCGATGTTAAGATCTTTTGTTGCCTGCCACAAAGTAAATAATTGGAAAATACAAGTTTTGACATTCTTTTATTTCCTCGCGAAGATAACTTTTTCAAATCACAACTTTACTTTAGCATTCAGACAGCTTGAAGCGGGAGGACCCTCAGAAATTCTTAAAATTCATAACCTTTTATCTAATAAAGGTAGCGCCAAATGGTTTACATATTATTACTTGTAAATCTTAGTCCCCAATAAAGAGAAATGGCAAACCCCCCCCTGCCCCCCCCCCCCCCCACCCCCAAAAAAAACTTGTTGATTACAGTTTTGCCCGATTTATAATTTCAAGTGATAATTATTTGTTTTATTCTTAAATTCTTTAGATTGAAAACAACGAACTGGGGGAAAGTGCCTTGACCCACCTCTCTTACGCAGGGTTCTGTCGCCCTGTTAGTTACCGGAGCCATGCGATTAAAGCAATAGTCCTGCACGACCTCATCTATTCTAAGATGGAGTCTATCAACCAACTGAGGAAAGGTATTTATTTATTCTCTAAAATTGACAGGCTCTACATTTTCTCATGTTAAGCCTATTGTACCTTATTTTCCGCGATTTTAAAAATCTCTGCTGATTATTTTTATCTAGCTTACTTTTATTTAATTTATGTTTTCTATCCTTAAATTCAAAACTAGGTAGTCCATATACTCAACACGAATAACAGAACCTTACACTTTCAAAGCGATATATGGGGACATAAAAAAATGTTGTACGTTAATTTCTGTACACGAAAATTGCAGAGATGCCATTTTTCCTACTTTTGTAGGATTTCCTACTTTTTGGTGATTTTGGATTGGACTACCAATTTTCCGACAGCACTGTAACATCTTTTTCAAAGTATTTTTGTGTTAGTTCCAAGCTATTGAAGTACACATTTTAAGTCAAGAATCTATTCCTGAAGGTAATAATTGCTCTTATTTGCTTCTGGTTAAAAAAGTATGAAAAGCGTTTCCCAGGGTACAAACCACACAGGGAAAACATGGAAAACCGGGAAAATTGAAAAAAAAATTCCCTGACAGGGAAAACACAGGGAATTTGCAAATTTTGCCAAAACACAGGGAAAACACAGGGAATTTGATTTACACAACACATGGAAAACAGGGAATTTCATTTGGCCAGGTCCTGAAATTCCTGATTTTCAAGATATTAGGGATTTGACTTTTTGTTGTTGGGTTGTCTAAATTTTTTCTACATGAAGAGGCTTTTAAAATTGAACGACTTGCTGGATATGACACAGGGAAAAATTGCCCCGGGACAGGGAAATCTCAGGGAAAACACAGGGAATTTGAAAATGGAACTTCGGTTGGTACCCTGGTTTCCTACATTTCCTACTTTTTCATCATTTGCGAGTGGCATCTCTGAAATTGAAATACAGGTTGAATGAAACAGGTCTAAAAGGGACGCTTAACACTGTATTAAGCTTTTGGATAAAAGCCATAACTTTTTTATGCCCCCTTTCTAGCCTGGTCACATTAGGGACGTTTGCTTTACAGTCATTGTTCTTGTTCTTCAGGTATTTCTGTTATTATTTATGATATATCCATACAAAAAAAATTTTATTGAAGGAATGGGTCTGCATTGCATCCTCCAACTCCTTCGACGTTGCCCAAAAGTGGCACACGACCGACTGGACGTCTGCAAGAGGCCAGGGACGGAGGAGCTGATCAAAATGTTCAGCGCCAGATATTCAGCAGACGAAGACGTGCAGGTCAAGGAACTGGGCATTTATTGTCACTTTTGTAAATTCATCAACGACGTGGCAAGTAAGTTTATCAATTTTCACGTGTCCCTTTATAAGTTAACCTTAGGTATCACAAAGTGTAACAATTTCTTGGCCTGTCTGCATGCAAGTGCACTTGTGCACTTACAATCGACTATCTTTTCTTATTTTTTAAAGATCCAGAGACACAATATTTACATGTATTAAAAAGTTAACCACAGGGAAGAGGGGGTCGTAGGATATGCAATGCCATAGGTGAAATGTTGGACAGGTATATTAACACCCCTAGCAGGCAGCGTTTTTCACCCGTATTTGTGTCATCCAGGTCTCAACCTGTCCTCGCACCTTCAGCCTATGCGCCATTAATGTACTAGACTGCAGTCTTTGTGAAAAGTTTTTTGAAACGTCGGACATCATGTCCGACCTTCAGGAGGCTAACCTCGGACATACTTTATGAACTATTGGACAATTTGAATATGATTTACCAATATTTTCATAATTTGGCTGGACATTATGTCCGACGTTTTAGGCAGATGTGTCAGACACAATGGTCAAAAGGTCGGACATGTCTGGCAAAAATGGACTTTTCAAAAACACTCCTGCTAAATACGTAGGTAAAAATACTCAATGCAATGAAATCAATATTTTGATAGTCTTTCAAATCTGTTAATAGTACTCTCAGGATTATGACGTTTCTTTTATTCAACATAATAAAGTACTTATAAATGGGTGAAAAAGGGTCATACCAATATAAAACGTATAGATTTTCGTTGTTATTTGTATATGAATGATTCACAAGTAGATATATTTAGCATATTGTTTTTTCTAAATTTAGATGGACGTGTGACCTCAATGCAGTATGACAACCCGAATGCGGCACTACAGGGAGGGGATGTCCAATTGGCAGACCGCGCAGTACAGATCGAGAGTGTGTATTTGGCACTTTTCGGGTGCCCAAACGTTCCCCGGGGCTTGGAAAGCGGTTCCATCCACTTCGAACATGGAACGGACAGCAGGAGTTTTGCCAACACTTGTGGGCCCTCGCTGTATTTTTCTGTTGATCGAATCAACGAATACCAGGACATGGAGGCAGAAATGCTTAACATTGTGGTTGGGTCCCCAGGTTTTGGCATGGCGTAGATGATTAGGACACATTTGACTGTGTGCTGTAGATGCAGACCAAGGAAAACTGCAGTTTCCTGTTTACAGCCTGTGGATGGTGCTAAGAACTGGTTCTCACGGATGTGTTTTCACACATAAGGACATACAGCAAAAGAAGCCAATCGGCAGAAATTACCCATATATATAGGGTAGGATGTAAATGTTATTAGATACTAAATAGAACGTGCTAATAGTCATGTCTTTCTCTCCACAATGATGAGGGGAAAGAATCCACAAAAGTAAAAGAAATGCCGGGTCTTTACTTTTGAAAGTATTCCGGATAAGTAGATGTTTTTTTAACAAACACCATTGACGACTGCCGTTTTAAAAATACGGATCAAAATTGTTCCAATTCACAAATTGTTGAATAGAAAATAGAAAGGTGTTTCAGAATGTAACCTTTATTAATCATGTTTCCCAATTTTTGAGAAACTTAAAATCAATTTATATTCAAATTTTTAAGAATTTTTACTAACATGTTTTTGATAGAAAAAAATATTTTGCGTGAATGAAATTGAATAGCTTTTAAAAGTACAGACAGAAGAGAGGTCAAATTTTTGGCACCGGTATTGTCTTAATAATTTTTTATAGGCATTGTCTCTCAGATAAAGAGCTGTTATTCTCTTGATTAAAGTATAACGGGAATCCATAGCGGCGGTCAGAAGATCAGTTTTTCACGTGTTCAAGAAACTTTCATTGTCCTAGTCATTTCCACGTACAACCTAATTATATCTTTTGTTGAATGCAAAAAACAAACAAAAAAAACTGCCGACCGAATTTGAGTCTCTTGTATTTGTATTTGCCTATTTGAAAACATGGAATTTACATCCATGTTAGCACCCAACGTGATATATACTATGTTTTTGATAAGCATTACTTATAAATTTTAAAATTTACACTATTTTAGATTAAGGTTAAGAACATTTTTTAATTGTGAAGGTTTTTTGATGGGATGTTTTATTCTCCTGTAAGATTTATACAAAAGATACGTGTTTGAAAGAGTGTTTGACAGTAGAAATGACAATAACTTAACTTTGGATGAATGTATATTTGACCCTTTGTAAGTAGGTAAAGAAAAGCAAAATCCATAAAACGTAGTGTGTTTAGGTTGGAGAGGGGAAAAATGTCTATGAGAGTATATTTCGTTTGTGTTCTTTTCTTTTTATCAGTTAGGTTGTTTCTGTTTTTCCTTGACAAGTAGGTTTGAAAGGGAAAAATATCTGTGACAGTATAGTCAGGGTTCCCACGCAGGTCTTAAAAGGTCTTAAATTGATTTTCTCAAATTTTAGGCCTTAAAAACGTCTTACATTTGCCATTTCTTTAGCTAGAGGTCTTAAAAAGGTATTAAATGGAATTTTTTGAGAAGTTGAAGTGGAGCAGCCTTGAAGTAACCAAGAAAATCCAATATCCCACTTTCAACTTAGTACACTTAAATTAGATTAAAATCATATGACATATTCTCACATTTTTCTTTGCGTGCAGTTGATGTCTTAATTTTTCCAAATACTGGTCTTAATTTGGGCTTAAAAAGGTCTTAAATTGATTTTAAAAAATGCGTGGGAACCCTGTATAGTTTTTTTTTTTTTTTTTTTTTATATTATGTTGTTTCATTCCTGTGGTGGCCGTTTGTGTTATGTCAGGTGAAGAAGAGGGCCAAGAAAGCCTTGCTGTGGGATGTTTTTTAATAGTGCATAAGCAAAGAGGCGTGACATTGGTGTATTGTGTCTGACGTGTGTTCAATTTGTTACAATTAAACTGGTCTTCCCCCCCGCCACAGTGATTGGTTAACCGTTGGACCAATGGCCAGTCCCGCAAAACTGCCCTGGTCAGTTAACAGTGTTGCCAACTATTTAGGATTCAGGATTCAAAATTAAGGATATGTAATTCAGTGCTCTGAAATACCAATATTTGGGGGGTAATGGGATATTCTCGGTCGGAAAAAACTTCTATTTTCTGTGTGAAAATAGAACGGTTTTAAATTAATTTTAAGAAATTACGGACATATTTGACATTTTCCCCGGAAATTACGGACGTTTTGTACAGTTCCCAACAAAATTACCAAAAATACAGATTACGGACCTATCTCTTTTCACTTGTGAAAAAACGGACATTTCCGTAATTTTTACGGACGGTTGGCAACACTGACAGACAGTACCAGGACCCAGAGGGTCAGGGCCCGAAACAGGCACCCCTCCAATTAATCGAGTGGGAGGTACAGCAACAGTATGTGGCTCTATACGCGAAAAAACTGCGGCCACACTATAAATGCTGAAATTATAACGGGATGTAGCATCGCCACCACAGATACTTGACCCCAGTCATTAAGTCCAGATAGTTGGCATAGTAGTATTTTTTTTTTTTTGTCTTTTTTTTTTTTATCGGTTATGTTATTTTATTTATTCTTCACAAGTAGTGTTTTGTAGTTGTTTATCCTTTACCCCTACCCCAAAGAAAGGTTTGTTTCTATAGTAAAGTTAATCTGACATTAATAACCATAAGGGCCATTCGCCCCATATTGGTTATGCTTAGAAAATATCTTTTAAAAAAGTATTTGTGTTTGGACTTAGTTCATAGACGTTTTGTGTCGACTTTAACGAGTCAATCGAAAATTATACTAAAGAAAGATTCCTAGACAGTAGTGTTTGAACACTCCTAAAAATGACTAATCACAGACCCCAGAAGAATGAAAAAATCGGAAAAGAAAATGTAAGAAATGAATGGTTAATGCGTGTCAGTTTTAAGTAGTAAGTTGAAGTTGTCTATCAGAGTAGAGTATTTTGTTCTACTTGTCATCACAAACGATATCTGATATTGTATTGGGTACTATTTTTCCCAATAATGTTTCTTTTTGAAACATGGAAGTGATAAATAAAGATTTTGATGAATAAAGATTGTAATGGTATTGTATTTCTGCATTGATGTAAGTTGGGGATGACTCCAGGCTATATTTATATATACCCGTCTAAGTTTCCTTCTACCGTAAAACCCCTAATTTAGGCCGCACCCTAATTTCAGCAGCACCCCAACTTTGGGGTTTACCTTTGGGCATTTCTTTTCATAATTTTTTATTGTCTGCCATTTAATTTAAAGTTGTGCAAACCTCAAATTTAAGTCGAACCCTTGAAGTCGAGGCATAACAAGCTCACATTTCACAAACTAACCCTTGTTTAAGCCGCGGCTTAAATTAGGGTATTTACCGTAGTCCTTTTATGACCTATATACCTCTTCCTTAACTATTTTGAGTGCCTAGGGGACTTGGACGTGACTAGCCTTAGTCTCAGGCCATCGATGATGCAACCATTCTTTCGCCTTTAGAGCTATTTTTAGCCAGAGGGAAATCTGTCAGTGTTGCAATGTTCTATTCATTCAGATCCATATACGCTCTTATAATGCCTATATATAATATTAGGATAAGTATACTCCAATTTAGGCTCATTCTGGCATGTGTCAAAGATAGGCATTTTTTTCGGGAAAACAACAGCAAAGTAATACCATTGCTACCTTAAGAAAAGTAATACCATTGCTACCTTAAGAAAAAGGGGACCGTTTAGTAAATTATTTTTCGTGTGTGATTATTGTAAGAGATGGATTAAAAAAAATTTTCTTCACTATAATTAGAACCTAAGGGTGCCGTCCAGCAAACTCTCACGAAACCCAAGGAACCTCTATACATAAACTACACACGTTCTTATCATTTCGTGTCACGAAATATACGCTCTCACTAAATTTTGCGATTTTTCATCACGTTTTTTTTCCACATCTCAACTCTCAAATTGTGTCAGTTACCTTCTACATACATACAAAGAAAAATTATCCAAGATAAATATACTACTTACTTGCAACCATTTAAAAAACAAAAATAAGTGAAGCCTCAAAATGTTATGGATATTAGTTTAAAGTAATGTGCCGTCATATTATTATAAGAAATGCAATTTTTTATATTTATTTTAGAAATTAGACCCCTGCGTGAAAACTGATGACAGAAAATGAGGCAGTTGCCAGATTTCGCGCATTTTTCACGTATTTTTCCTAATTTTCCAGCTCGTTTTTCAAAGAAATACTTGAAAAAAAATTCAAAGCAAGCTCCTGTGCATTTTCTAGGCCTTTCCTTATAATATTATTATCCAAAGAGTTGATGTCTATATTTTATTCCTTTTACTTAGGCGAATTATTAATGAGTTTGTCATTTAATGAAAATGCACAGATATGCGGATTTCTTATCTATTTATATATATTTCTCTTTTAGATTTTGCCAGACAGCATAAGATTTTTAACATGCATATTTGGAACTATGAACAGGTCACCGACTATTTAACTTTTCATATATCAATAGATAATCATTTCCTGATGCTTCATAGATTAAATTTTCTATCATTAAGATATTTTTCTAATTTCAAGCCTAGAATATGCTTAAATGCGCGAAAACTGACACTAAAATGCGCGAAAATAGGCTCCAGGTGCGCGAAAACTGAAGAATTAACCTCTGAAAGTAATATGTTAAGATTTTACCGAATATTTTCCAATTTTAATATTTTTCAAAATAATTATATCCATAGGCGTTGTCTAACTATGGTAAGATAACAAAAGATTGATCCAATTCATTTTTTCATTATATATTCTATTACACGTTAATTTCCTGCCCTTAGTGCGCGAAAACTGGCTCCTCTACTCTAAACAGAATCTGTATGGTTAGATTTTTTAATGACCAAATGCTTATGATGAGCACATGGTGATCACCAAAATGTAGTCACGTGACCACATCTGCACAAGGTCTATACATTTGGCTACTTCCCCAGTCTCTCTCAAGGGGGAGTTTCGATACTAAGGCTAGGCTAATGCGCACGCGCAGAAACGTGGACTTTCCCGCGCTTTCACCATCACGAGGTGCAACCAGACGGACCACCGGACCATCATCTGCCAATTTTTACACTATTGAAACAGCATGAGCCAATTGCAAGTGGCTGAAGAAAGCGTCCGCGACCTGAGTGGAGACGTAGAGGTCTTTATAGTTGTATCCTCCCAACTTGAATCTTCCCAAGAGGGCCAAGAAGTCGAAGAAGATGCGGCGAATACTCATCTTCTTGTGCCTGTGGCTGTTCTTCCTGCAGTAAGTCAAAAAAATTATAATGAACTTGAATTAGCCTTTTTAAAGGGAAACCACCTTTAACTTGAATTAGCCTTTTTAAAGGGAAACATCCTTATGACTTTGCAAAATCAGTTAGTAGATCTATCAGTGAATATTAGAACATTTGGAAAGAAATCGTCGCGCCAAAACAAGCAGGTCCCGCCACTCTTGTTGTAAAGGGGTACGCATCATTGTTCTGAAAAACGCAGAGAAAGCAGGCCTCAACATTAAGCATTGCCCACCTGCCCGGGGCAGGTGCCCGGGTCAGGTAAAAGTTGAGGTGGGGTAGGTAAATTTTGATATTCACCTGCCCGAAGGGCAGGTAAAATTTTGGGCAGCCAGGTACTGAGGTAGACGGTCACTTAGGCCCCCACGGGTGTGACAACCCCAGGGCAGGCCGTCTGAGTTACAATCATTTAGTTTCTGGATTTTTTGTAAGATAAATAATGTTTGCATTGAAGTACGATGCCTTCCTCGTGGTCCATCAAGACAAGTGCACCAATCGTCATGGTGTCAGTGCTATGGACAACCTTCCTCGGTGACCCCCAATCATCTAAATTTTAGTGAAAAAATCCTCTTGAATCAGCAAATTGATGTAAATTTGCGACTTTCCAAAGTATTTTTAGTGGCCTTGCAGTCCTTCCCTGCTATCGGCAGTGGTAAGGGTCCGGACCAGGGGTGTGCAACAGTCCTACAAGTTAGTCAATCAGTGCCCTGATCCCTGCCTACGCCTACAGGGGCTTGCAGAAGTGCTCGTTAATTTCTTAATATCTTTCAAATATAACTTCTCTTTTTTTTGCAATCTATATGTTCAAAATAATTAATATTGATACATAGGAATTCAAAATTAGATAATGTAAGTGACACTAACGACATGGCATTTTCTTTAGTGACAGGGGACATGGCCATTTATTAAATTTGACATGCGACATGGGGACCCCCCATCTAGGGCCCCACTCTTGGCACGATAATCTTTGTCTTGAAAATCCCCAACCTCGCGCCGTGTTCAGGCCACTGAGGCTAGGAACATCTGCGTGTCCGTGTGAATATCCCATTTCGAATTTCAGAAATAGACCATGTCATGTCCCTTTCTTTTTTCTTCATGTCACTAAAGCTCGTGTTGCATTTCGAATTTCAGAAAGGTCGGTGTCGCCCTGTCGATTTTATTGGTCTATTCCCATCTATTTAAAAGACTTAAAAATGATTTTTAATTCAAACAGCCCAGCCCAAAATGACATGAGTTATTTGTATATATATATTTCTTTGGCATTATCTATATCTTTATTTTATGTTCTTCAGGATCAAGCCGTTGGTCATTGTGGACCAACCGGAGAGGCATCTGCTGAGGAAGGGTCTCAAGAGAAGGATGATTGCGTTGCTACTGAAGAAGCATCGCCGGGAAAGGATGATGGCCAGAGAACAACGAAGGATCCGTCTCCAACAGATGCTGACTCAGAGGCAGAATCAAGACAGTTGTTGTTGTTGAACTCAAAGAATGAGAAGAATAAGGCCGACGAGAAGGGTGACTCCGATTCGAAGGAAACCCAGCTCTAGGGCAAGATAATCTCTTGAAGATATGTTTGTAGTTTGACGGACTCTAAATGAGGATAGCCAGTTGGCAAGATGCTGTAGTTGCAAAGCTTATGCCACACTAAAATTATATTCTTGTTTTTGTGGACCAGGTGGGCATTACGGCAAAATTTATTTATTTATTTATTTTTTTTTTTTTTGAGGGGGTACGAAAAAATGACATCTTTATTATTATTATTGTTATTTCTTTTCAAAGGAGTGAAAAAAAAACGCCCCCCAGGCCAAAATACGGTCACCCAGCTGGTCCACCAGAAACTGATACTTTGTTACTTGTCGCCTTATCCAAGTTTTATTATCGCATTTATCTTGAGGAAGTAAATCCTGTAAAATTCTTGTTTCCTTCTTGTATCACAAAAAAGAATAGCCATACACAGGGTTCCCACGCAGGTCTTAAGGCCTTAAAAAGGTCTTAAATTTGAGTTTTTTAGAAGTTCAAATGAGGACTCGTAGTCAACATTTTATTCATACGATATAATCTGAAACTTGTTTTCCCATGTCTTATGTTTTTCTTAAATTGGTCTTAAAAAGGTCTTACATTGATTTTCAAAAATGCGTGGTAACCCTGATTACAGTTCTGGCTATAGTTGGTTGCTTGCGCTTGTACTTCAGCGCTTCTTAAAATATTGTCTTTATTGTTCCTGTACGTTGTGAAACAGATTTCACTTTTCATTCAACATTTGAATCATCTGTTAATTTTATAAAAGTCAATGGTTCCTGACTAGAGTAAGACTTTTATAGTTATGTTCCTTATTTTCAGGCTTAATGGAACTTCTTTGGTGTTGTCTTTCTAAATTGTACATGGTGCTCCTTTTGTATGAACATGCTAGATCATTTTAACGTCATTTAAAGCTGTAAATTTTGCAATTTCCTCAATATTTGGCCTTTCAATATCAATATGTTTTAAATATTCATTAGAATTTGGTAATGAAAATCGGATTGTACTCATCATAAAGGGGGAACAAATGAATGGTGGCGGTGATTGAAAGCTTTATACATGTGCGTAGTTTCTAATGTATATCAGATTTGGAACAATGTGTGTACTTAGTACATTTAAGAGCACTTCTCCCATGTGAGTGCAGTGTTCGAAACTAAAGCCGCTGAGTAATCGATTTATCAAACCATGAAAATGACATTACGCTATGGAGAAAATGGCCATAATAAATTACTGCTTCGTGTTTTTTTGGCCGGCCGCTGAAATGAACTCGCCTACTCACTGTTTGGGCTGAGACGTAGGTAATGTTATTGTATGCTGCGAAGGCCAAGGAACATGGGACTTGTGTCGTCACTGTGATGCGTCACTTTGCAAGAAGAGCAGGACAAATTAGACCCAGCGACATGTCATAAGGACACAAGGAACACCCCATCTACACCCCCATGGGTTGACCTAGCCTGGGCGCACAGGCCTATCATGAAGAGTACATTTCAGTTGAGACTGAGCACCCGTTCTAGGATTAACGTACCCTATATTGTGCTGTCAGTTTTAAGATTGGTATATGCCACTGACTGCAACACACTTTCGCATTTAGGGGTTTACCCCAGTAACCGTTTTAATTTGTCTAGATTTCACCATAAATGTCCTAAGTTCTGTTCTCCAATCCTCGCAGATTGACGCAGATTGTTCTCCAATCCTCGAGCCGAAGGTTCTTGTGGTTATACAAACCAGCTAGTATACCATTTGTATTTGCTTTGTTTCTAGAGATTAATAAAGGGTTTGAAAAAAAAGTTCAATGTTTTAATCTTTTAAAAAGAACAGTTTATAACGATTAGGAAAAAACAATTACAGTATGAGACTTTTAACGTATCAGCTATTTTAGACTTTAATCCATTTTTTTCCTATTATATGATAATAGGAAATTATTAGCCTGCAGGTGCTTAAAATACTGAAAATCAGCTATCTGTGGTAGGGAGAAATCCGTGCTCTGTACCTCTCGCCGCGCCCCGAGTGGTCCCCTTGCCTACCGTTACGGCAACTTACCTTAACTGTTCGGGCATTCTCGCGCGAAGTGCCCCTTTTTATGGCATTTGTGCAGTGTTGCCAACCATCCGTTAAAACCCCAGAAACCTGTTATTTCAAGGTTCTGAAGGCCCAGCTCAATTATTCGTTATTCAGGGTATCAAATGCGTTATTCTGCTAATTTCACTGAAATCCTCCAGTATTTTACCTCAACACTCAACAATCCTGTAGTATTTTTATTCAAAACTAATATTTTTGGTTAAAAATGTCTGTCAAAAGAATTTTTCTGGGGGCAAAGGCCCCAAAGCCCTACCTTTTCATTAAGTTATAAAGATCCGTTATTTTACCCATTCTAAAGTTGGCAACACTGTGCATGACACTCCATATCTTCCTTTCGCAATGTTACGCACAGTTATTTCTTATGAAATTACTCTCACAGGGTTAGAAATTCACGTCATCCCGTTTGCCCCTAGCTGAAATTTCCTCATCAGGGCTGACAATTTGTGGCAAAAAGTTCTCTCCGCACCTGGCGCGGCAGTCACGGTCCAGTGGATGTAGCACAAACAAACCCACGTGGTGAGAGAAGCGTAACACCTTATCGGTGGGGGGCAATTACATAATACTCATTAGGCATCAGAATCGCCCTCCAATTGGCTAGGATTAAATCAAAACTTTTAATATTGAAAAATATTTATAATAATCTCAGCGATGCCAGTTGTCAGCTTATCCCAGGTTTTCAGCCATTTTCTAAAAATCATATTGTTTGAAGAATCTAGGTTAATTCTTCCAAATATCTTCCAGTTAGTTACCACACAGGGCTGACAAGATGACGAAAAAAAGTTATTAACTCATTTATGCGAATCAATATCAGTCATCCATTTCTTAAATTCGACACCCGACACAGCCCCCCCCCCCCCCCCATCAAGGGCCCCTTACATAGATACATGGACCACCACCATTTTTCAATTTGTTCTTACAACTTACAATGTTGCCGGAGGCTCTGTCAAGTCTAAACAATGTATAGTTCTGTATAGCAATCATTTCCTCAGTTATAGAATTTTAAGCCACGTTTCACATAGGCATATCACATCAAAAGTATTAGAATAATTGATAAAGTTTAACCTCCTCAACATTTAACCATAGACTACGCACGTTCAACATAACTACCTTAAACCCTTTAGCATTAAACATATATTTGTCCTTGTTGACACAAATACAGTAATAAATGTACAATGGTCTCAGGTTGCTTTAGACAAAGGAGCCTAGACTGTATACAATACCAGACTCGTCTATGCTACATTGATTAATATTGTTGATATTTGTACCGACAGTCTTAGTTACCATATAAATTGATGTGACCAGCAAACAGCAGTAGCTAACCATACCAATTTACTCTTTGTAAGTTTTGTAACATTCGTTCATCAGCCAGGAAATCCATAAACTTCATAAGAATTTTACCTAAATTGCTTTGGCCTGGCCATTCCCCCTCCATTATTGCTATTGACCCGAGACGACATCCAATTCCCCAAAGCTCACACAGATTACTTTCAAACAGATCATATTGCCTTGTATTTAATAACCTGTAGTAGAGCCCTTAATTTTGTCTAAATTTCATCCCCCCCCCCCCCCCCCCCCAAAAAAAAAAAAAAAAAAAATGGTCAATCGCTATGAGTTTTATCCTTTCACTTTGTTTGAAGTTAAGATATAGTACCCCTAATTGTTTTAGCCTCAACAGGGGAATGGCTATCCAGCATTAGTTTGTAGGCCTCTTCCCATGATAAGTTTATAGGTCTCTTCGTTTTGATGTTAAAGGGATAACGTACTGTTGACACTTGTGCCCCCTGGTGGGAAAATTGTAAAACGATCAATTTTTCAATTTTCACATGAAAAATTGATAACAGTTGACTTTGAATGGAACTTTGAAAAGAATCAGAAATTTTGAATGAATCTTTAAAGAGAAATAAATGTTAACTAAATCAGGCACACATGTGCCCCCTAGTGTCAAAAATGAAATCTCTCAAAACTTAAGAATCTGTCCTGGATATGATTGGGATGATATCCATGATCCATTTTTAATTGCTTCATAGCCCTCATCGACTGAGCAATACTTGGTAGCCTGTGTTCAAAAGTAAATACATGAAAATTATTCAGGACGCATGCTGCTAAGAAAAAGGCCGGTCCTTTTGGTATTTTTTGTAATGCATGGTATATCACTTTGACATTTGGGGCTTGTGTTCGACATTTGTCATTCAAGTTTAACCGCCTGGCATTAATTGGCGGTAGTTCAGTGTCACTTAGCTCTTTCTTAACCCTTAAATAAATAACAGTGATTTCAAAATTTTTACCTAAGTTATACTCCTTTCTATTTATTCTCACCATACCAGGTTCGGTGAAAATCTCAAGACCCATTTTCCGAGCAGTTTCTGCTACCTGCGGTAGAAGGGCCCTATTCTTCCTCGTTTCTTTTGACTCTTCACTTCTCATTTTAGACGGCATTTAAAATTAAAAGCCTTCGTGTCGGAGAATGTTATCACGAAAAATAATTTGAACAGGACGGGGGCTACACCTTAATGGGGATTAAAGGCACCCATACTGTATAAAGAAACATTATCGTTTGGTTCAAGCAGGCATGCCAGTCAGTGAATGCAATTTCCGCGGAAAATTAAGAAATCTATCATAAATGCATTAAAAACTCTTTTTTAAAGGAGAAATGGCTATCTTATCTCATATAAAGGAGAGAAATGTCCGTTTCTTCTTAATATATAAGGAGAAACCAACCCCAAAATTGACTGAATTTTCATTTTAGTCTTCAAAATCTATCAGGACCCCCTACCCCCATCTATATAAAAAAATATTTTCTCCTCTGATTTGGATTAATGTCAAAAGTGGCCCAAAATATTTCAAAAACCGCGGAATTCCGCGTATCCGCCGAATTCTGGTATGCCTGTTGACAAGTCAAACTGCCATTTCATTGACAAAATGTGAAGTTATAATATCAGGGGCGGATCCAGAAACTTTGGAAAGGGGGGGGGGGACGCACAAATACAAAAAAAAATGGGCCATGCGCCCCCTGTGGGGGCACTAGTTTTATGTTAAGAAATTGAAATTTCACCATAAAAGGCGAGTGCACGTCCCATGCGCGCCCACCCTCCCCCCCCCCCCTTAATCCGTCCCTCATCATGTAAGTTTTCGTAAATATTTGGCCAAATACAATCAGCAATTATCGATCTCTCACTATCCTGTTTTGTGACATTTGAATCGGTAGAAGCTGTAGGTAACTCTTTGCTTGACGTATGTGATCCCCCACTGTTTCGTGTCCTCATCACCTTGGTAATTATTCATTAAACATATTGATACATTTAGGTATTCAATTTCTTTCTTGAAAGTGTATGTTCATGATTAACATTAGAGATAAATTCATTAAGTTTGTCCATGTTATCCCTTGTTGAAGATTGTCTACTGAACGTTTTCTTTTACATTTAATTTGAGGACCACTGCATGCCCTCCCACATGCACACTTAGTTACACAGTCTGTAGTTGATACAGCCTGGCGTCGGACTGCGGCTAACTTCTCCTCTAAGTCGTCTGTCTTCCGATCAATGTCGATAATACTAGTGGAATTTTGTAGTGTTACCTTACTTACTTTTAAAAGAGAAATCTTCTGTTGGGTCTATTTTTGTCTTAAAGGTTGACCGTTCTTACCATATTTTTAATTGAATTTCCGTGAGCTTTGAGTGTATTGGATAAACCAACGAGTATACCGCGGTCGGGAGTTGTGGTAGGCGCACTGATAAAAGGTGTGAGGTGGCCCGTCACTTTTCCCGCCACTGGGCTTCGGGGGACGTGGGGTGTGTTGACACCTGTTTACAAAGGTGGTGAGCGTTTGGAAAGGTGGTGAGCGTTTGGAAAGGTGGTGAGCGTTTTCAAAGGTGGTGATTATAATCAAAATTTAAGAATAGACAGCACCTTTCAGTGCCCAATTTGTGGGACTCCCTTTAACCCTTTAGACCCCATTGATAGCGTTCATATATTGCAGAATTTCCCCAGGAATTCCATGGACTTCCTTCCAGAATTCCAGAATTTCCTATAGATTATTGAAGCTCAAGACTTTACCCATGCTTATCAATTAATGTTATAGAAAATGGTTTGTATTAATTAGGAATCTTATCAGTTATATATTGCTTGCCTTTGTATGTTGAATACTTATCAACATCCTACTTTGAAAAATATGGAAAAATGATGGAAGAATGGCTGTTTTTCCAGGCGGCTATGGCTGGATTGGGGAGTACACCCTTGGGCAGCCATGGCCGGATGGGGGGCTAAAGGGTTAGATGGCCAAAAGTAATTTAATGTGTAGAGCATAATCATAGGTCCAATAGCAATGCATATCCTTTTGATAACCCTGCTCATATATTTGAAGAAGGGGAACTAAGTCCGTATTGATGCCTTTGCAGAATCAGGAAATAGTATTTCAAGTACAGTTGGCTCTTTTATTCATATGATAATCTAACGTACGAAAATATAATCGACGAAAAGAAACAATTAACGTGGAATTTCCGAGGCTGGTGGCAGCTAGATTCAAACTAATTTGCCACCCTGTGTTGGGCATACACCTGGTCACATACACGCTGATGAATATCAATTAATTGCCTGAGAGACAATTCCCTGCATACAAATGTTATTTACATCCTCTCTGAATTTTATGACTATCAATTGAACGGTGGCACCTTATTATGTTAAAAATACCCATGGTTCTGGTGGTTTGTTTTAAGGAAATTCTAATTATCTACTTACATAAGTCTAAAACTTCAGTCAACACATAAATTATCAAAGAACCTAATTATTGTATGACTAAATTGATTGACGAGATAGACTTCTAGTTCAATTAAAAACTTGAATTATATTCAGTGTGAAACACATTTTAACGGGGATGTAATGCCTGGAGTAAAATGTAACCATAAACAGTAGGTCGCAGGAATACATTGCAGTGAAATCACGCCATTTGTCAGTACCAATAGTAGCCAGGCCCACCACCTTGTCCCCCGTGAGTGTAATCAGGCTACTGTCGCGTAGGAATACCACAACATGGCCGCGCCCAGGGCCAAACTCCGGACAGCGGTATAGACAGAAGAGAGATGCAGCTCTCAGGTCGCGCATCATCTGACAGATTCCCGGCCCTTATCAGGGGCTATTTATCTGATTCACACCTTGACCACGGCCCAGGACTGTACCAGGAACCCTGCTGGGTCGGTTCCCTCTCATGCCCGAACCTACGTTCGTTTACCAATGGACATTTCAGTATTCCCCTTCAGACCCCTGACCTGTAGTATTTAGAAAAATTACTAAAAACACTAAATATCTTAGCCATTGACAGTTCTATCCATTACAGATGTATGAAGTATGCCATGGGCTCCATGATCAAGTTGAGCCATAATCTGTAACATTAAGTATTCATGGAATAAACCACTTGGTCAAAACAGAACTTAGTTTTCTGAACTGTTCCGCACTGATTACACCTATAGGACCAACTCCATGTCAATCCTTGGATCACTGGCCATTCAACGGTATGTTCCTATATGGTGTAATCGGTGCGGAACTATTTTAAAACATTTATTGACTATTAAAAGATAGAAAATAACAGAGACATAGAAATAATAAGGGCTTAGCACTGCATCCACCCCTCATCAGGTCGTTAAATAGTAACCTGACCCCCATGCCCGGTCTCGGGGGTCATCAACCCTTTGAATCTCACCGCCCTGGGCCCCCCTATCTCTCAGATAGGTGCCAATGACTCATGCTAATTGTGAACGTAAGCTCGGGACAGGGCCCCCCAAAAGGGCCCCCTTAGCCACGTCTCTCTTCTGTCTATACTCGTTGGATAAACAACCCGATCTTGAGTGTCTGCTGGATATTCTTTCACATTACTAAGGTCCTGTTTTATCTCAAGAAGAATGTTCAATATGTCTTGATGCTGTTTCCTCCCCGTTGAATCGACACTGTGGGAGGCTGTGAGAGCAAAGTGTGACCGTCCTATTTAATTTGTTCGCCTACCCACTGGTATGGCATCTCTCAAGACAACGCTGGCAAATCGTGTCCGACTTGCTACGACAATTAAACTTGGCGCGATAATTATAAAGTCGATATTTAATGCCCCAATATGGACGAGAAGGTGGTTTAACAACGCACAGACAAGACTGCAGCTTTAATCACTTGACAAAACAGCCTACATGGCGAGAAAACACCCATAGAGGTTAAGAGAAAAACATGTTGTCAGGGGACCTACTTTCGTCAGAAGTATATATTGAAGTATAAGGGAGAAAATTTCAAGAACAATATAAACGGTCTTTATTATTCAAATAATCAAACGCAACATTATACATGGTTTATGATATAGCATGTAAATAATGCTTTACGATCACAATTACAGTTATCAATCACCCGACCATGGATACAAACCAATAAAAGTCCTTTTATGTGAGAAAATACGACTTCAGCGGTAGCACCGGTCAATACCCGACCATGGATACAAACAAATAAAAGTCCTTTTATGTGCAGGGATGCAAGTCTGGGTTAATAAAAAAAACTGAAACCCCAGTAAGAAAATTTGAAATTATCCTAAAATGCTACAAAACGTTATGTAAGAAGGCAATTTTGAAAATTTTTGTTTGAGGTCATGCTGCATAAAAAATCTGAAATCAGGGGGTCGTTTTAAAGACAGGATACAAAATATTTGTAAATTTACCATAGAAAAAAACCCTTTGCAAAAGCAAAAGTTGGACTAAAGACAGGATACAAAAATTCCGGTCGAGCTTAAGAGAAATGCCCCAAATTTACATATTTTTTGTAAATATTTACAAATGGAAAAATCGTTGGTAAACGCCAAAATTTACAGATGGTGCGATGAGCAATGGTAAATTTTTTTGGGCGGGAAATATTGACCTTTGGGCGCCAAAACGTCATTTGGCGGATCGACGGAGACGTAAGTATTATGCCTATTTTTTTTTTTAGGGTTCTGAGATGATTTTGACCATTTTCAGACGTTTTTGTATTTTCACTTTTTCTCATGATAATGCATAGACATAAGGTGTCATATTTCTACTTTCTTTTGTCAAGTTATTTCGGCACAATTAGCAAATGTTGTAATGGGTATGCTTCTTTCATTGTTTAGCATGGTGAAGCTTCCCATCGGTCAGTGTGCCAGGAGCATGCCACTGCGATTCTGGCTGCGCCCCAGTGCTTTGAAACATCCCAAACGCCTCAGAGAAGGTACAGGAAGGAGACGATGTAGGGCTCAACGCGTTATTAGGAGAAGAAATGACCCCCGTATGTTGTGGCCTCGCAGCCGAGAGTTTGAGCAAAGGCACCGGCTTACACCTGAAATGGTGGAGTACCTTGCTGGGGAGTTCTTCCGAAGCTCTATCTACATCACCCAGGGGGATGATCCGAACGGCAGGGGAAGCCCCATTCCTGTTTTCCAGAAAGTATGTATTTACCTTTTTTTAAACGATATATATATATATACTTTGTTGTACATACTGTTGTACATATTAAGTTTTAGTTCAGTTCACTGTAATCATAGTATCATTCAGTTGAACTATAGTTCTATGTGTGTCCCCCCCCCTCTCTTAAAAAAAACTTAATATTTACAATATTATGTAGTTAACTTCCTATTATTTATTACTTAATTTCTTTCCCACAGGTGTGCCTCGCACTTCGGTTCATGGCAACCGGTGCCAACTACACAGCCCTGCGAGATACCCAAGGAGGTTGCTCCAAAGGTGCCCTTTCAGACGCGGTGCACCGCTTCGTTAAGTTCTTGTGCTCCCGCTCCAAGAACTACATCACTTTCCCTTCTGTGAGTAACATTTCATTTCATTATGATATATTTTCTAATCCCTTAAGACATATTTTGCTATTTTACAGATACAAACTAGATCGATACAAAAATACTTGCAACAAACTAAACAAATTTTCATACATGTTATCATTTACTGTATGTATTCATGTATATTCAATAGCGCTAATTGTCTATTTTTGTCTACCTAATTAGGGGTACGAGTTGCACGAGAGTGCTGTGCGCTTTGCCAACAACTACCGCTTCAATCAGTGTGTAGGGTGTATAGATGGCAGCTACGTCCCCATAAAGAGGCCAACGAACCAAGAGGCCAATTACATCTGCCGTCATGGCTACCACGCCTTGAATGTGATGGTAAAAACCCCTTACACCTTTGTTGCATATGATCTAGTTTTTTATAAATACTAATAATACTTTTGTTTTTCTTATCTACATAACCTACTAGTTTAAAATCCTATGTTTACTCAAATTGGATTATGTTACCTTGTAAAATAAGAAAAAGCTAAAACTTCTATTTCTATTCAGTTGGTGACCGATGCCAGACAGCGATTCACCTTCGTGGAGTCAGGCGTTGCCGGATCCCACCATGACATGTCGGTGTTCGACATTTCGGATTTCGGGCAACTAGTATCGAACACGGACAGGATGGGGGACTATTTTCTCCTGGCCGACAGCGGGTAAAAAGAAATACATAACATTATCTTTAAATATAAATTGCTTTTTTCTTGGTTTTTCTTGCTTTCAAACCAATACTTTAGACAATATAATTGGCTTCACTTGTTTTTTACTGTTGTAAATTTTTGGTAAACTTACAAATTCCACTGTATATAGTTAGATGTTTATACATTATTTTAGGCTAAGTTGCATTTTATCTTGCTTATCATGCACAGGTACGCATTGACAGAACGCCTGATGACACCGTTCAAAAATGTCGACATTGACACCATGGAGCCCTGGGATAAGCGATACCAGTCCCGCCACACAAGTGCGCGGAGCTCTGTGGAACGTGCAATCGGGCAGCTCAAGACGCGGTGGAGGTATTTTTCTAAATGGACTTGAGAAAAACAACTTGAAAAAAACACTCTAAACATTATCTTATTAATGTTTTCCATTGATTGAAACAAAAACAATAATTGAGTGTGCTTGGATTTCATGGAATTATTGTGTATATTATGATATTGTATTCTAAATTAGTCTAACTTTCACATTCCAGGTGCCTTGCAAAGAACGGGGGGGGCGTCGTGAAAATGGAGCCTCTTCAGGCGTCAAGGCTCGTGAGGGCGTGTTGTGTTTTGCACAACATGTGCGTGGATTGGGGTCTGCGTGCAGTGCGTCCTCAAGATCGGTATGACCCCGACATCGAGGGCCAAATCCAGAAGACAGCTGCAAAGCGCTTTCTCAAAGCGCTGCGAGATGCCCGAGGGCGTGACCCAGTCGTACACCCCAGGAGGCGTTTTGACAAGGATGCGCACCTGGCCGGAGTTGCACGCCGAAAGAAGATCATCTACCAAGAATGTGGGGGTCCATCCCCCGTCGAGCTTGCCCGTGCCCAGGCACAAGCCAAGAAGGCCAAGGCAAAGGAACGTGCACGGGCACGTGGCCGTGGGCGTGGCCGTGGCCGTCCCCGTGGTCCAGCTAAGGGCCCTGAATCTAACAAGGATTAAGATGCGTACCTCCCCAAACCGAATTACTGAGGCAATGGTGTTTCCGGTCTATGGACCAAAGACTAGAAAGTCATATCTGAACAGTTAAGGAGAATGGCGCAAGTTTGCTTGTGAGATTAAGAATAAAGATGGATATTTGCTAAAAATTGGTTAATATTGTAGTACTTATTGACTTATTTTTCGATACAAAGTAAATAGATTTACAAATTGTACTATTTAATGTAAAAGTATCAACAAATAAAGCGTAGACAGTTAACCACTATTTATTTGCAGAAACTAAGTAAAAACGTCAATTTCTATAACATTCTAAACTTTTTTTTTTCTTGTAAACGATCACAAGTACTTATTAACATTCCGGCCACATCTTGAACATGTTTCACATATTTTCCCGTATCTTTGGTAAACATTCTAAAGCATTGTCAAACAATCCGCCCACATGTTTAACATGTTTCACATGCTTTTTTCCTGTATCCACGCTACAGACTATCAAATACAGAGTACATGGGTCTCATATACATATGAACAATTACAGTACCTTTGGTAAACATTCTAAAGTATTGTCAAACAATCCGCCCGCATGTTTAACATGTTTCACATGCTTTTTTCCTGTATCCACGCTACAGACTATCAAATACAGAGTACATGGGTCTCATATACATATGAACAATTACAGTACCTTTGGTAAACATTCTAAAGTATTGTCAAACAATCCGCCCGCATGTTTAACATGTTTAACATGCTTTTATCCTGTATCCACGCTACAGACTATCAAATACAGAGTACATGGGTCTCATATACATATGAACAATTACAGTACCTTTGGTAAACATTCTAAAGTATTGTCAAACAATCCGCCCGCATGTTTAACATGTTTAACATGCTTTTTTCCTGTATCCACGCTACAGACTATCAAATACAGAGTACATGGGTCTCATATACATATGAACAATTACAGTACCTTTGGTAAACATTCTAAAGTATTGTCAAACAATCCGCCCGCATGTTTAACATGTTTCACATGCTTTTTTCCTGTATCCATGCTACAGACTATCAAATACAGAGTACATGGGTCTCATATACATATGAACAATTACAGTACCTTTGGTAAACATTCTAAAGTATTGTCAAACAATCCGCCCGCATGTTTAACATGTTTCACATGCTTTTTTCCTGTATCCATGCTACAGACTGTCAAATACAAAATACGTGGGTCACACAAATAGCAAAAAATTACAGTATCTTTGGTTAACATTATCAATTATTCATAAACAATACAGCCACATGTTTCACTTGTGTATCATGTTACTTCTTTTTTACCTACTACATAAGTAACCGCGTAGTAAGGTAAGACAATGCTAGTCAAATAATACTAGTAACATTCTCAACATGTTTCTCAACATGTTTATAGTAGAACAGGGTGGTGACCATATTCCACAAAACTTCTAACTATTGAACAAGAAATTTCAGTTATTTGGTAAACTTACACAAATACTTGTAAATATTGCCCTCACATGTTGAACACATTCCTCTGCTTCCTCTGTCTGGAGGACTTTCTAGGGCTCGAGCATGTGCTACTACAATCATCCTCTTGTTTCTGAAGGGGAAGACTGACAAGTTTAAGACCCAAAGTACGGCCCCTTCCTTTGCCCTTTCCCTTGGCCTTTCCCCTCGATTTCCCCCTACTGCTTTGGTTCCCTTTGGGTTGGAGAATACTCTGGCTCTCTTCTTCCTCTATAGCTACTTCCTGGGGCGGTTCCATTTCTGTCGCCATTGCTTGTGCCTCTATGGGTACACAGTCGTCATCTTTGGGCTCTTTCTTAACAATATTTATATTGAACTCGTGAGTTACTACCTCTGGACCCGCCTCCTGTTCTCTTTCGTATATTTCAGAATCATCTTGCGTTTCCGGTACTAGTAGTCGTCCAGGTCCCGGTGGTGTTCCTGGTATTACCTCAATATCGGCAAACACTTTGTGACGGATGCTTGTCATGTACCTTTCATACTCTAGCTGGTTTGGCCATGATAGAGAACTTTCTTTTTGTGAAGATGATTTGTACTCTTGTATATTAACCACCCCTTCCATGTCAGCCAGAACCTCCGCAACCTCATGTATTTTCTCAAGACTAGCTTCAGATGAAACATCCCTCAGTTCCTCCAAAACACAGTCCTCTGATAGAAACTTTGTGGAAACTCTATCCCCAGTATACATAGGTTGGTCTTGAATATTATATATATTCCCATGATGGGTACCGTGCTGGACATGGTGCTGATCATTACTTGTGCCCTGTGTCGACTCTGTGTTTCCAACCTCCATTTCCTGCTGCTCATCATTTGTTGTCTTGTGTGGCAACTCTGTGTTGCCACAGTCGATTTGGTGCTGATCATTACTTGTTCCCTGCATCGACTCTGTGTTTCCAACCTCCATTTCCTGCTGCTCATCATTTGTTGTCTGGTGTGGCGACTCTGTGTTGCCACAGTCCATTTCCTGCTGATCATTACTTGTGCCCTGCATCGACTCTGTGTTTCCAACCTCCATTTCCTGCTGCTCATCATTTGTTGTCTGGTGTGGCGACTCTGAGTTTCCACCCTCCATTTCCGGGTCAGGATTTGTTGTCTTCTTGATCGACCCTCTTTTGCAAGAGTCTATTTCCTGCTCACCATTTGTTGTCTGGTGGATCGACCCTGTCTTGTCACCCTGCATTTCCTCCTGATCATTTGTTTTTTCCTGCTGCGACTCTGTGTTGCCAGTATTCATTTCTTTTTTCCTGGAGTGGATCGATTCTGTATTGCCAGAGTTAATCTTAAAAACAGTTGGAGTTTTAAGCAAATCATTCTTATGATATTGTGTACCAGACTCTACCATTTCTTTAGCATCAGATTCCATATCAAGGGAAATTTTCAGAGTTTTGAATTTACTCTTTTGAGCCGCACCTTTTGTTTTCAGTTCATCTAATGTCTCCTTTACCTCCTTCAATCCGTCTTTCATTTCCCCTTTTATTTCCCTAACCATGTTGAAGAGTGAGTACATTTGATTTTCAACTCCACCTACGCGACTGGAACAAGCATCGGATCGATTGCTAGCTTTTGCAATAGACCCTTTTATTTCTTCCATACTGAATGCCAGCTTATCGGATATCTTTTCCCCCAGTCGGTTTTCCATCCTTCTCAGACGTCTTTCTATGGCTTCCAGAAACTCTTTTTCTGCCTGCTCTTGCCTCAACTCCTCCTCAGTCATGCCTAACCTATTTTGACTAACCTGAACAGAGGGAGGGTCTCTGAGGGTGCCTGACCTACTTTCATTAGCCTGAACAGAGGGAGGGTCACTGAGGGTGGATCCCTGCTTCTGAGTACGTTCACTACAGGGAGTCTGAATTACATTAGCATGTTCAGAGGGGGGCTTACCGGAACACCCTATTTTACCCGAGGAGGAACCGTTCTGTTGTTGTTTACTTTTGTAGAACACATCAGTCTTTATGGTGACAGGGACACTATCACCAGCTTCTGGGATGGCCTTTCTCACAGTGACCTTCTGCGGGCTAGTATCGTACTCGATGCCAGTAGTCCCGTCATCAGCGTTCTCGATGCCAGTAGTCCCGTCATCAGCGTTCTCGATGCCAGTAGTCCCGTCATCAGCGTACTCGATGCCAGTAGTCCCGTCATCAGCGTAGTCACTCACATGAGGGCTTTCATATGAAGAATCTGTAAGCATTTTTAAAAATACCATTTATATTGTAAACTTAATTTCATTATTAATTAATTTTTTGTAAACGGTGTAAGTTAGGAAATCTGTTAAAGTCAGTGTTTAATACATTTACATGCTGTAGAATTAACATGATATAGTTAACATATACATAATAATATCGGTAACCGGTTTTACAAGTAAAAAAGTTTATTGGTAAAAATTACAAATCTTATATGTATTTTGGGGAAGCAAACATTGTTTTTTTTGTCTATTGCCCGCAATTAGTATATATTTACCTTTCTCCTTTGCACAGTAATCCAGCTTCTTCTTGGATTTGGGGGTTAACGCTCCCTCTCTGCATTTACCTTCCATGGCCATTCTTTCTTGAAGACGTGGACTTTTACGAGTTGTTGTTTCTGAAAAATAACAAGTAAAAACACTTGCAATCAAGTTTCACAACAACATTATAATACTAGTATTATTAACAATAACATTTCCATTCTTATGGTAGAGCTTCAGGAGAATTTAGGAATTTGCTAGGTCTATTATAATTTAAGTTTTTTAAGTGGTTTTACTGACATATGGTTCTTATTAGATTGGGGTCTGAAAATGATACATTGTATGATGGAAGTGCTTAATAGATACTTACTTTCGACAGGTTTATAAGCGGCTACACCTTCTGCAGCCTTCAGACGAGGACTACGGCGAGGTTCTGGAGGAAGAGGAAACGAAGCATGTATTTAACCTACTGGACCTACGGGACATGAGTGCATAAGTTGACCTAAGTTGACCTATGGTATACACATGATCTACTTGACCTACGGGACATGAGTGCATAAGTTGACCTATGGTATACACATGATCTACTTTACCTACGGGACATGAGTGCATAAGTTGACCTAAGTTGACCTATGGTATACACATGATCTACTTGACCTACGGGACATGAGTGCATAAGTTGACCTATGGTATACACATGATCTACTTGACCTACGGGACATGAGTGCATAAGTTGACCTATGGTATACACATGATCTACTTTACCTACGGGACATGAGTGCATAAGTTGACCTAAGTTGACCTATGGTATACACATGATCTACTTTACCTACGGGACATGAGTGCATAAGTTGACCTATGGTATACACATGATCTACTTTACCTACGGGACATGAGTGCATAAGTTGACCTAAGTTGACCTATGGTATACACATGACCTACTTGACCTACATGACATGAGTGCATAAGTTGACCTAATATGAGCTAACTTGACCTATGTTATGTACATCATATACTACAAGACCTACGATCAAATACATACCTTCCCCCTCAAAAGAAGACTGTTGTTCTGAAGAATCATCCTTCCTTCCTGTCTTTCTTTGTTGTTTCTCTGGAAAAACATTGATATTTCCAGATAAAATAAAAGTAATAAATCATGCAATAAAGTAAGAAGTAATATATGAAAATAACCTGACTTGAACGCGACGTGAATATGGGCATTTACCAAAACTTTTGTAAAGTATAGTACACGCTGTAATTGTGACTAACAAATAGTTTTCTCAGAATTGCTGTGAGTACATTACGACTATATTTTCAATTTATATTTACCTGCATGACGTTCACTAGCAAATTCCTTGGTAGGGGTGGGGATTTTTGAGAAGTTTTCAGTACTCGTTTCAGCTTAAAACCAAAAAAAGGTTTAATGTAATTAAATATTAAAGAGCGGATGTATAATTTTTTCAAGAGTTAACACAGATAGTGTGAGTACTATGAGTACATTTATACCTATAATATAGTGATAAAGCAAATATATGGTAATTTCAGATTAGAATTACTCTGAAAGGTACTTTTTACTCATGTGGTATAAACAAACCAATAAAAAATGCAAATTAAATACCTTCACTGGGCGTTTCATGTGCTGTTTTCTCGGCGCTCTCACTGCTGCTGTTATGGGCACAGGATTTCCCACTAACTGACACTTTACGTGCTGGCTTGTACTTTTCAGCTCTCCTCTGGATCTCCTCGTCACTGGTCATACGGTACATCTGAGAAGTAACGCCTGTAGGAAATATTCAATATATAGCAAATTATATAATATTATGTTATGGTACTGACAGCATACCTACAGTAATGTAACAGTGTCACTTGATTGTAATAATATTAAATCAGTTTGGATGTTTTATTTTGGAGTAAATCTAAGTGCAAGTTGAAGTTAATTTTCTTTATACCACATGAAGTGCAAGTACTTATATAAATGAATATTAGTTAAATAACTATAACAGGGGGAGATTGAGGGAGAGGGAGGGAGAGGGAGGGCGGAGCGTAGGGGACAGACAGGGGGATAGTGAGGGGGAGTCTCAGAGTCGTTATCTTTGAAACACCTACCATACTCCTCTGCCTGAATTTTCTTTTCTTGTTTCCTGTCATCCTTGTACTTTTGAGCCTCCTTCTTCTGGTGTTCCTCGCCCATGAACATTTTCTGGAACACTACGGCCGATGTATCCAGCTCACCATCCGAGTCAGGGTCAACAGAGAAGATTTGAGCACCGGGAACAGCTATAAAAAAAACAACAACACACAAATAAGAAAATAAATATAAGTACTAGATTAGAGTCCATACAATTCATACATTCTGTTAATTTTACTCAGGGTCAAAGAATAAGAAGTGGAATATGACATTTACAGATTTACCAAAATATAAATATAGCTACATATTATTTGTATATATACTGATTTATTGCAAGTCATTTTTAACTAAGTATTCTCTGTATATATATTGATTAATTCCAATTCATTGTTTGTAGTTACCTCCGCAGTATGCCTCACCCCAGAAACTAAGGCACATTAGTTCGCAAGTTTTGAGGGTGAACTCCTCTGGTTTTTTCCCCCCCGCCGCACCAGTTTTCCCGTATTTGTTGTTGATTCTCCGCACCTGTAGGAAGAATTTTTGGAATCATAGAAAGAAAATAGAAATTTAACAGACATAATGATATGATATGATTTGGGTATTAAAGATAATTGACTGCATAAGTTACACGACATATTTCCAATAAAATCACATTTGCAATCAGTGCAATAGGTTTATTGCCCTTATATAATGTCCAAGTGTTTCATAAAACTTTGTATATTATTCGGTTATGCAGTAATGTATATACACACAAAATGAATGGATATATATTTAATATATTAAGAAATGATTGTACTGAATTGTCATATATTATATTTATGGAAGTTCTCTACTTTTCCCATGACATGGTGGGACATACTTAAATGATAAGCATTATGTACCTTGTCTTTGGTGGTTCTTTTGTGGTCGTTCAACTTACTGAAGACGTGTCGAACCAAACGCTTCTTACCCCCTACAGCGTTAACGGCTTTCTGCATCTTGCGAAATGCTATCCATCTCTTCTTTTTACGCTCGGGATCCTTCTTGTTGTCCCTCTCACAGATAACGTCGGTCCTATTTACAAATGATTTTGTAAAGAGGAAAAGTTAATGTAAAACTAAAAAAAGTAAGCGCACACAATGAGTAAAAACAATGAAGCAATGAAGATTCCAGATATTAATTAAAAAATATAAAGGGCAAATTTGTGTCAGTGTAAATGACTATTTAGGAATGTATTTAAATTCAATGAGTATAAATTGCTGAATATCATAAGAATTACTATTGAAATAAGTAATCCCTTACGCAGTATATGGTATTATTTACATATATATTGTAAATATAAGATAAAGTGTTTACAGGATAAATAACTTACTTGAAGTGGTTAGCAACCCTGTACATTGCTTCGACCTCCACATCCTTCCAGTTAGATGACTTTCCACTACCCTCAGTGTCACTTTCCCCCTCGTATCGCATCCATGATTGGGTAGTAACGCTTTTTTTTTTCGCTGGTGTCTTAGACGGAGTCTTAGATGTCTTTTTAGTTTTAGTTTTCTTCTTCTTTTTCTTCTTCTTAGAGCCACTCGGTTCTACCGGACTCACGTACTCTAAACTGTCACTATCACTGTCATGAGAAGATGATGACGATGAAGATGATGTTGTAGTTGGAGATGATGATGAACTGGTATCATGAGACCTCTTTTTCTTTTTCTTCTTAATGGGCGTGGAGGAGACTTTGGAACTTCTTCTTGACCCAGCTTTTTTTTCCACTTTCTTGTGTTTTACCTTTGGAGTTCTTGATTTGGTTTTGGTTTTCTTAGAATGTCTTTTTGATTTGGTGGATAACTGTGGGAGATCTGAGGGGGAATCCATGATCTCAACGTCAGATGTTCCTGAGTCATCAGAACTGTCCTCACTATCAGTATTTTCTTTATGCAATGCACGAGGAAGTTTCTTTGTTTTCTTCTTTGGAGGGATTGAGGATTTAGAGCTTTCACCTTTCTTACTTTCACTTTTTTTTTTAGATACACCCTTTTTTTTGTTCTTAGCGTTAGCTTTTCTTAGGTTCTTCTCTTCCATAAGTTCTTGCATTAGCTTACGTTGTTTGGCAGGTATCTCTTGGTTTTGAATTAGAGCTGTGAACTCTGGATCTTCTTCTTCTTCGTTAGAATCTTCAGATGATGAACGCTCATTTGGATCAGGTTTGAAATCCTCATCCGCATCCGTGTCGTCTATTGGGCTTCTAATGGGGTCTTCTTCGTCATCAGAAAATGTGGGTGCTGGTGAAGATTTCCTTTTATTATGTCTGGAAAGGCGGGTTATCGACTCAGACTGTGACTGTGACTGTGATGGGTATATAGTTGATTGCTCTGGCTGACTTTCATCCATCTAAAAATTAAAAAAAAAGTATATAAAGGTTAATAAAAATACACTGAAAAAGTCAGACAACATTCCCCCCTCTAGGAATTCCTGGATCCACCCCTGCGGCGCCGCCCGCACTTAGCAGACAATCTAATACGGTCTCACACATACTACAGACGATGCACTATACTCAATTCAAGGAACATCTTCTAGAGAAATACTATAAAAAGCCAAATACACGTGCACAACAGTATTACAAAGTATAATATCCAGAAAATCTGGACATAAGGTACGCGATGTGCAGAGTCATGTTGTTCATTCATTACGCAATGGACGACGTGCGCCATTGATAGGATGAAAATACCGAGAATCAAACAAATGAAGCTATGTCACGGAACCCTTACGTTATGTAAGATACACCTATTATCTGTACTCGATAACTACCTGTAATCAGAATAATTTAGACACTGAATTATGATGATTTCGCATGATTTCTTACCTCCGGTTGTGGCCGGATCACGGTACGTCAAAGATGGCGTCAAAGATGGCGTCCTTTCGCTGGTTAACTGAGATCGGTATGTAAAAATGTAGTCCTCCCGCCGGAAACCAGCAAAACCGGAAATGACCTTTCGGGCAAGTCACGTGACCAAAAGCGCGATTTACAAATATTTTGGTAAAATTATACAAAAATTTTGTAAATTTACAAAAGAATTTGTATATTTACCAAAAATTTTCGAAAAATATTCAGAATTTTTTTTTACATATACAAAAGGAAAAAACCCTGTCTTAAGCTCGACTTGGCAATATTTTTCATTTGTATATGTAAAGCATTTTTTGTATTAATTTATTTACCAAAAATATGTATCCTGTCTTTAAAACGCCCCCCAGACAAAATTCTGAAAACTTATATCCCTGTATGTGAGAAAATACGACTTCAGCGGTAGCACCGGTCAATACCCGACCATGGATACAAAGAAATACAAGTGCTTTATGTGATAAAAATATGACTTCAGCAGTAGCACCGGTCAATGCAAAGCCACGTCCAGGATAACTTTAACTAGCAACGCCTAGGATAACTATAACAATCTAACTGCTAAGAATAAAAAGAAAATGTTATTTAAACTCTTACAAAAATTACACAAGAGGGCGATCCTGGTGACTCTACAAAACCTCTCCATAGTGGCAGGGGCGGTTATCTAAATACATGTCAGGGCTTGACAAATCGGGTGTCCAGTGGCCCAGGATAATCTAGTTATATATCCCTCACATCTTTCACATCACTAGTACTCACTGTCTAGGGTTCAGACCAAAAAGGCTAACTCGTCCCTACTCCTCAGTCTGTGGAGGGGTACCTGTCCAGGTGGACCCAAGGCTAGGCGCAGCCGACCAGTCAAGTGGCCCGTTATGGCGGCCGGTGGGTGTAGACTGGCGGTGGGTCTAAACTGCCACACCGACCGCCATAGCGAGCCATTTCATGATTTGACTGTTGGGCTGCACATAGCCTTGGCCCAACCTGGACAGGTGCACCCTCCTCAGACTAGGAGTAGGGACGAGTTAGCCTTTTAGGGTTGAATCCTAGTGATGTAAAAGATGTGAGGGATATATCTTTAGTTTGCGGGACAGAAACAAGGCCAATTGATATGTCAAGCCCTGCATGTATATTCGTTTCTCACCCATGAAACACACATTCTCGGGGTGTAAACCTTAAAAACATCTGGTCATTATATCATCTTACAGTAAATTAACAATCAAACTCCCGAAAACAAGTGGTGGCCACAATATTGTGTTACCAAGATATACAATGAACAAGAACAGATATCACACTTGCATTATGAAAATACTGTTTGACTATATAGTTATTGACTATCAAGTTTTTGACTATTCCGAGTTATTGAGTAAAATGTATAATTTCCACTCTCAAAAATCGTTTTTTGTATAAATCGCTAACTTATCTATGCTAATCTAAGCTTATCTATGAAATCACTTCACATACCCTTATCCAGCACTAAGGCCGGCAATGGTGAAGGTATGGGGGAAAACCGGAGGGCCAGGGCCTGAAAAGCCGGTGCTCGTCTCTGAAGAGTGAAAAGTTTTCAACATTGGTAGGCAGTAGGAGGCTGGCTAGCCGGTCTCGATGAGTGTCAATGGGTGTTTCTGACATGAAATATACAGACTACGATATCATCTACATTATATTATGTCTTTCATGAAATATTTGAAAAATATCTATGTGTATTCTTATTTCTAACACCGGATTTCCGGCAAAAGGCGGAAAACTGGCATCTCTGCTGGGCACTGGTCATCAACAATGGCAAAGCCATTTACCAAACCTTTCCACAAAAAGGTAGATTCTTCGGGGTCAGTAAATTGACAGGGTACTCCCCAAAGATGAACTGGGCTGCCCGGCACGGTTTCAGCTCAGTTGGTTTCCCGCCGACCAAATGTTGACAGTCACAAGTGCCATCAAAACAATCAGCGTATACATTAATTGAAGGCGTTCCCTCCATCTCCGGGGTAATCAAAATAGGGTCAAACTGGTTAACAAATTCCTCGCAAGAACTGGAATAAGATGAAGTGAGATCGGGCGGAGGGACAACACTATCCTCCGTGAAACTGGTGGAAACAAAGTCATGAGTCTCCGGAACTGGAAATGAGTCAGTGTAACTATAACAACACGAATGGCTGTCCTTCTCCATAGAGTGTGCTTGGAGAGTGACTGCAGTAGCGACGTCATCAAGCTTAACTGAGTCAACACATACGATCTCCTTGGCAATTATACTGTGACCCAAAACTGCGACGTCACTCTCATCGTTTCATTTACTGCTCTGGCCTGACTGCCGTTTCACATTGGGACAGTCTCCATTTGTGTGGCCAGGAGAGTAACAAGCTGAACAAATGTGCTTGTAGTCACATGAACTACGACGGCAACCTCCAAAGTTGAATTTGATGCATGCACCGCCCCCAGACGATGAACTTCCTTTTTGATGTTTACAAGCAAATCCAGATTGCTTAGAGGAGGCAGCTGCCTGTGTGCCCTCGAATGATAGGTGTTTAGCAATAGCGGCAGGGTCAACTTTCTTGAAGGCATCTATCCCAGATTCACTAGCTCGCAGTTTGATAGAGTTGTCATACCGAACTAGAGCCTCCGGCGTAAAGATTCTAGTTTCAGCTTTTTCAGCTAATAGAACAATATGCTCTAAAATTCCTTCAATGTCTCTTTTCTTTTTAAGTAAGGCCAGGGCCATGCGAACATTTCCAAGAAAAAGCCTTTCATATGATGATACCTTATCACATTCAGGCAGATATTTCAACGTGGTGTACTTGACATGAACTCGACGCTTGTGTTTCCTTGAGCGGCTGCGGCTACGTGACAAACTTGAATTCGAAGATGATCTACTGGTTGCTGCCGGGAGGACGACACTGACCTTGGTGTGTGATCCAACCCATTAGAAGCTGCTGGCTGAGGTGGTAACGGGTGAGTAGCAGGAACAGTCTGAGGTTGAATTGTCGAGGGGAATGTAGAAGTACTGATGAGTGACAATGTAGTACGTAAGGTATCCTCCATGCGCGACATCCTTTTATCCATACGCTCCTCCAGTGACTGAGTGGCCTGAGAAGCTTGTTGCACAATCGGAATTGAAGGAGGAGCCTGGGGGGGCACTAGATGATTAGGAGATACGTTAGAAGTTGCTGGGGTAAGGTGGAATTGAATAACGTGGGGATCCCGACTTCTTCTTCCCTCCTGAATTCTTCTTCTTTGAGTTTTTAGGCATCATTATGACAGATAAACCAATAAAACTTTCGTGGGTTAACTGGCGAGTTCAAAACAAGTGGTTCAACCGGTTGTTGTGGTGACGTCATGGTTACGACCTGGGCGGAACCGGAAATGGCTGGTGCCGGTCGTAGTGTTTATGTTCGCCACACAGTTTGTGACGGCAGATCAATCATGGAACACCTAGGCCGACCCAAATCCGTGACTGCCCACGATGATGTTTATCATCTCCTCCTCGAAGTCAAAATAGTTTTTGATCCGCCTCATGGAGATATACAAGGAGGGACCACAGGTGTTGGCCGAGCTCACACTCTCTGTGTGGTGATCAAAGTTGATGGTTCCGTGCACGAATCCTCGCGGTAGTTTTTCACAGCCGAGGAGCGCCATGTACACGCTTCTCATTTTGATCTCCTGCTCCTCCAGTTCTCCTTGTTCTCCCTGTTCGAGGACTGATTCCAGTTTGGCATACTGCCTGGACTTTACTCGTCTCTCTATATTTAAAAGGAAATTCAAATATATTATGTTGCTTTTTAATTGGGAACTATAATCATAGATAAAAACAATGAGACATAGAGTTACGCTTAAGACATATCAGGATGACAAAAATTAAGTTAATAAGACTATTTAAAACATGACAGGGGCCTAGAATTGGATTTACAAATGAATATTAGAGGCCTTTTAATAAATAGAAAATGTTTTACCAGTGAATGTAATTGGCTTCATGGCAATAGAGTGCCCTCACTTTATCTGGTCGAGTCCCTGCTGGGACAAATGAACAGTCCTAAACCCTGAGAAAATTATCTATATTTTTTCAAGCACTTAACTTTAACCCTTAAGCCTGGAAAATGACATCATGGATTCGTGCAATGTCATCCTATGGCCATTTTGCAGTTGACATGTGCCTGTGTTAAAATTTTATGAAGTAGCCGTCGAGGTCTTGAATACCTTTGCGGAAAACCCATGTCTCTATCTTTTTTTGTGCTCTCAATAAATATAAGAAATGTAATAAGTAATTTGAAAATCTGATAAGTCACTATTGAAAACTTACTTGATACATCGTTGACAAATTTACAAAAATGGCAGTAGACTGCCATCTCTGCTGCTTCCTCTAGCGGATCGTGAGAGTAATCCGCGACATACAGCTGAATGAGCTTTTCCGGTCCTGGTTGCCCACACCGACCCAAAACCTCGTGAGCTACACTTGGGCAGCGTCGTAGTAGGGGTAGCACACAATGGAGACCAAGTCCTGCAATATAAAATGTTAGTTAATTGAAAATTAGACATGTTATGAGAGGTGGTACAATACGCTTATTCTGAACTAGGGACAAGGGGAAGGGCAGGGGTGGCTGCCATCCACTAGTCAACGTACCATAACATAGGGGATTAAGGGCTGGTCGATCAGTGTGGGTTTAGGGTTTCCCCCTCGGTTGGCCTATGTTGACTTAGGACTGGCTGATGTCAGTATAAACAATAATACGTTGACAAACCCATGCATAATAGGGTCTATAGGGTAAGAAAGGGGTATATCGCACACTTTATAAATCTAACCTTGTTAAGAAAAGAGAATAAAGGAAAGGTGGATACAAATATTGGCTAACAGGATTTGGGCAAAATTTGTGGGCCCCGTTTTTATTAAAAAAAAAAAAAAAAAACTTGCGTCAGGGTACCAACCGAAGTTCCATTTTCGAATTCCCTGTGTTTTCCCTGAGATTTCCCTGTCCCACGGCAATTTTTACCTGTGTCATATCCAGCAAGTTGATCGAATTTAAAAGCCTCTGCGCGCAAAAAAAATTTGGACAACCCAACAACAAAAAGTTGAATCCCTAATATCTTGAGAATCAGAAATTTCAGATCCTGGCCAAATGAAATTCCCTGTGTATTCCCTGTGTTTTGGCAAAATTTCCAAATTCCCTGTGTTTTCCCTGTCAGGGAATTTTTTTTGCCAGTTGCCCTGTTTTCCCTGTGTGGTTGGTACCCTGTTGCGTGCTAGCGCACCAGCTACCCGGGATCCTATGCTAAATATAGATGGAATACAAATAGTGTGGCCACATAACACCAGGTGGCTGGACCGTCCAGGGTACCTATTCAATGTGAATTGATATACAAATAAATACATAAGGAATTTATCTGTTACATTTAGTGCAACCTGACAGTCACCGTCACTACGCTGTGGCTGTCGCTACTCTCCAAGCAACGGCTCTTTGAATTAAGAATTCCTGGTTATGTTTTGAACTATACAGCCCTATGAAGCGTATCTCTTGATATTAATTTTGTCTCTAGACTTACCCCTTACTAAGTAGCATCATGTAGTGTAGTATACCAATTTTGCCATCTTTGTCAACGTATTTTAGTGTTATATCAACAACCCCGTAAGACAATACATCAGCATATCAGGTCGAGCAGTTGATATTGCTTGGTAAGACAAAACAGCAATAGATATAAGGACTATAAGGCCGAGGGAAGATATACTGAGACAGAATAAGTAGTGGTTTCTTTGGGCCGAGAAGACTAACCGAGACTTGGGCCGAGAAGGCCGAGAAGACTAACATAGTACCTTCGGAAAACTGTTTGATGGGCTCCTGCTTGGAGTAGATCATGTCGTGCAATAGCAAAGCCTGTATTGCTTCCTCCTCGTTTCCCTTTACTGGTCGACGGTACCCAGCGTGTGACAGCAGATTCAAAGCGGACTCTCCAAGATTCCCACTTTTGATCTTAAAAAAGAAAAAGAGAAATGAACCAAGCTTACATTTATTGTGAATTGGCTAGAAAGTATATGAATACAGTCGACTCTGTTTTTAGTGGACTCCGTCTTAAGCAGACAACTGTCTTTAATGGACAAATCTTCATGTCCCGGCAGAACAACCCTTTAATTTAATATAATACTCTCTAGTGGACAGGACTTGACAAATCGGGTGTCCGGACGCCCGGGACAACCAGAAAAAGGTACTGGAGAACCAGATTCAAGGGACTGGTTTCCCGTAGGGCAACCAAGATCCTTTCACCCCAAAAAATCTAAATCTTAATCTAGAGCCTCTATATTTCGATCTACTTCATCACTGCGCCTTTGATTATAAAAGAATTATATTTTTCTCCATTGGAAGCATGTCCTTAGCATGTTGTAATGGAATGTATACTAAATAGGATCTTACATAAATTATATACTTGTATGATTGAATCCATGAAGTTGATTTCGAGATTTTAATTACATACCTCCTTGATCGCATCTAGAACTGTACTGTCTGTCCCCTCCTCTGGGGAAAGATGTGGTGTCGTGTCGTACAGGATGTAGTCCACCAGAGCTGGATGAAAGCACTGCGGGCCAGGATGACCTAATACGCAACCATAGGCTATGAGCCTTCCAAGGAGTTGATACTCCTTTTCCTTGATACAATCGTGGTATGCCGTCAGGACGTCGCCTGCAATGCACCCAGTCTCTTTGAAGTAAAGCGTAAGGAACTCTCGGACTGGCCCACCGGCATCGTATGCTAGCTCCCCGGCAAAGCTTATCTTAATATTATCTGTCCAATCCTCCGGCCTGAAACGACTGAACGCAGCACGGGTGCTGCCCACCATGTCCTTGCGATTTATCATGATGAACTCGTATGTCCCACACTGGATCTGCTCAAGGGTGTTGTCCATGTGTTGTTGGAACTCCCTGAAAATAAAGTTAGCAAATAAAACTAGATCAAAAGCGCCATTGATTTCATTGATCAAGTTAAGTGCTGTAGGCACATATGGGCCGGTGTATTCCAAGATCCAATGGAGGGAGCTTAGGCCGAGATATATATGAATTTGTAAGAAAAATATTATGATTTATTGTGGTAAGTGTGAACTGGCACTATAGTGACAATCTTAAAAAAAAATTAAACTTGGAAGCCTAGACACTGATAGCAGCAAAAAAAACTTACTGACAGTGTGACACCTATGTTTCAACATTGAGAGGTAATGATTCTGACACTGACAGTGACTTAGGCCTGGATGTCTATTATTTTTTAAATAAGATATTTTGATGGTAGGTAGGGGAAAATGACACTATAGTGACAAATTCACAAATCATTTAATCTTTGAATCATTTGAATCTTAAATCTGTAAAACATGGTCTCGAAATATTTGAATTGCTAACCTTTCCAGGCCTAAAATCATCAAACCACGTGATGTATAAGAGCCTAAGACATATTTAGATATTGACATTACGTGCATTTTGATCAGGCTGACAGGGGTAAAATAATTTTTTTTCAGATTGCCAGTCTCCGACCGATAGGCTGGATGGGGCCTAAAATAATTTTAAGCCTGCCTTTTTTTTCATACCATCTGGGAAATATTATCCTTATTGCAAGCATTTCCAGGCCTAAAATGATCAAACCAAATGATAAATAGGACCCTGAGATATAGGAGAACATAGATATACACATGAATTTCATTTTGATAGGCCTAATGAGGTCTAAATAATTATTTTTCAAATTGCCAGTGACCGTCCGACCAATGTGTGTTAGGCCTCTAGCCGAGTTTAGGCCTATTTTTCAAAGGTATAATTTCAAATGCTAGAAAAAAGATATGAACCCGATTGAACCCACCTTTAACGCCTGGAGTCCTCAATGCATCCGAATGCTTATATCCTCCACAATTGATATGTTAGTCTAAATATAATCCTGGTTTCCTGTGTTCAATGTATCGGTGCAGGCGTGATCCCGGCCTAAGCTTAAGGCTTACGACGGTGACCAGGTGATTGGGCCCCCTCCCGATTCTGCCCGTCGATTCGGCACCTACGGCCCTCCCGGGACCAGGGGCCGTCAGGGGTGGTGGGGGAGCCCCCCCTTACATATTCTTGGCGTTTTAGTGAATAACTTTGCCTCTAAGCATTGTAGAAATATAATTTAAAAAGTCATGAACATGTCTCTTTGAGATCTACCAATTTGCAGCGTATTACTTAATGACATAGAATTAATGACAATTAATAATTTATTAAGCCTGACAGTCTGTGAAGGCCTGACGGGAGGTGTGAGGGGAAGGACGGGGGTTGGGGGGAGTATCGACGGACCTGCGCGAATTCAGGCAACTGGAGCACCTGTGTCAAGTCTCAAACTGCTGGGAGGTGTCAGGGGGGATACGGGGGGCGGGGGGGCATCGACGGACCTGCGCGAATTCGCGCACCTTCAGGCGTGAAAATTGACGGGAGGCGTCGCGCTAAGTCCCGCGAAGCACAGGGGACCAATCGACGGTCCGAATCGGGAGGGGGCCGAATCAAATGTCAATCCTTACGACACCATCTTGTCAAGCCTCATCGTGTCCAATTGATCCAATGTTTTCCCTTCGATGCGAACGCATGGTTCACGCATGAGTTATCAATGCGTTGTATGCGTTTAAGGGGGTCCAGACGTCTAAATATATATAATGAAAGCATCAGATAGCGTGGTAATCCAGGTATATCAGCTGGAAAGAGAGAGCCTCCCGCCGTAACGTCCGACCGGGACGCTTGCACCCGGCCGATGTGAGTGGAGCGGTCTGACCTGGATTTTTCACCGAGGCGAAGGAATACCAAGAAAATAGCGCGATGTAATTGCGCGATTTGTCGCATTATTTTGCAATCTTTTCATTTCTGGACCTTGACATGGTCATCTTTGTATCCAAATCTATCTGCCTATATATATATATTAGGCCTGTAAGAATGATCGATTTCATGGTAAAATAGGTTGATGAATATTCAGACATTCACCCAGATCCCTTCTTCACCAATCAAAAGGACACGAAGAATACCGAAGATACCCGAATACCACCGATCTAACAGACATTTATTTCACGCTAATATATCTTATTTGACCAATTTCAGACAGATTTCTCCATTCCTGCTTGTTCTATAGACCACAATTGATTATAATATAAGCCCAAATGCTTGGATTTAAGCCCAGATTCGGTCGTCAAAATGTCATAAGCATTCACAACGCCCCCGGGGGGTCCTCCAACAAAATGACCCTAAGTACTCTTCACCCAAGTCTATGTCTAAGAGGGCGGTGAACCGCGAAATTCAAATGACCAGAACGGATTCAAACGTCTCACTGGCTCACCGGCCCTCAATAAACCTAGGGAAACCTTAGGAAAACCACATTTATAAAGGCTGAAACAAATATGAACATGAACTTAACCTAAATATTCATTCCCATGATTTAGAATGAACCAGACCAACAGTACAGTAGTTCTTTTGATCTATGTTGGTATATATAGATACCCATGAGGCGGGGGACTTTAGGCTTTAAGAAAGTTTGTTAGACTTAATCAGATTTAAAATTTTAGATGATGAGTCTGAAAAAATGAAACTATAGTGAAAATTTCACAAACCATTTGATCTTTGAATCATTTAAATGTTAAACCTGTGAAACATAGTCTGAAAATATTTGAAGTGCAAACGTTTCCAGGCCTAAAATAATCAAACCATGTGATGTATAAGAGCCTAAGACATATTAAAACGTAATTTCTTGGTGCGGTAGACATCTTTATAATTTGTAGCCTCTAGGCCTATAGTCCATGCGTGAGATGTTAAAATGAAACAAATGACAAGAAAATTTTGAAATATTGCATGAGTATAAAAGAATTGATAATCTAGACATTTCAGATTTTTTCAGACTTTTCTTTTAATTAAGTAAAATGTTTTGATTTTCTAAAGTTTGACCTACTTTAACCAGAACCCTGGTCACGCTACTCAGCAACAACCCACCCTCCTTATTACATAATGTGTCACGCGGCGTGTCCCCCAGCCGCGGTGAACTCACGCACGGCCTATTTCAACTGACTGAAAACGATATATACCAGAGTCTGAGTCCTGAATTCGTCAGAATGCGTAAATCCTCCACAATTCATGCGTTTGGTCAGAATGTCATCCAGGCTTTGTGAATTCTATAAATCTTTCCATCTTGCTGTCCGACGGAGGTAGGCCCGGTGGCTACACACTAGGCCTATGTCCTTACGATCCAACCTGACCGTCGCAGATCTTCAAGAATTATGCTCACATTGATAAGATTGTTGCAGACTGTCGGGAAAATATCCAAATTGTTAGATATTCCCGACGGTCTGCGATCGTCGGATCGTAATGAGTCGGCTAGTGTGTGGCCGCCTAACACTCCAGGCCAGCTTTCTCAACTCGCTGGTGTTCGACTTGATCACATAGAATTATACAACACGCTGGGTGGACACCAGCGACATAGGCCGATCTAACTTGTTCTCGGCGTGTTTCTGTTATTTCTTATTTCAGAGATACCACTTTCAACTCATGAAAACGTAGGAAAAGTAGGATACACTTTCCCTACTCTTTTTTCTAGAAACAACTAGGAGAGAATTAGCCTTTAAGAGCAGAGATATGATATTGAATTTGTATTTCAATAGCTGGAAACTAACAACAAAATATTCTAAAACAGATATTCAAATGCTGTAGGAAGAATTGGTTGTGTGAACCAAAATTGCCAAAAAGTAGGAAATTATACAAAAGTTGGAAAAATGGCATCTCTGGTAGTTGAATAAAATAAAACTGGAACGGAATAACATAACACTACTGAACATTAAATTTATCAAAAAGACATTCGACTCACGATGGAGAAAGTGCAGCTGCCTGTAAAACAAATCATACAAATAATTCAAAAATAATTCTTACTGTGTTCATATTTCTTTCTGAATGGCAAGACCTTGACTTTAGGAATTAGATAACAGGTTATTATTCTTCCATGTATACTATAGACAAAGTTATTGACTTTGATGGCGTGAAAGCATTTTTGAAATTCTATATGATCAATATTTACTTACAGGAGCATTGGTCAATCGATATGATACTTCGGGTGTACCCGTGTCCAAGAATACTGGCTGAAAGGAAGAAAATGGTTTAGCATAAAATTACTGTTTTCAGTCTGCGTTTCAAACACATCCGGACAAACATTAAAGCTGAATAACAGCATACAGAAAATATCCTTTGAAAGTTCATACGTGGTAGATGTTTCCATAGCATCATTGTATATATTATATATATAAGGAAAAAATTATGGAAAACGGGAGAAATCAATTTAAAGACGGGAGATCTGGTAGATCTGATATTCTCAGGTCAAGGCCCCTGTCGCCGCTGCTACTCTACTTCCTGAATGTGTTAACGGCTGGGGGACTGGTTGGCGAGGATGTACTCGTTGCTTGACCTAGACTGCGAGCTTATCAGGGACCATCTTACCCCATACCCCCTCCCCTTACCACTTGCACATCCAACACCCTTCATCCACGTGTTCCCTCCCCCTCACTGATCAACACGTGGTTGAATTTGGCGCCAGTCCCCGTGGAGCAAAGTATGTGCAGTCTCCCAAGTCTAAGTACAGGGTTCACACGCATTTTCGAAAATCGATTTAAGACCTTTTTAAGACCAATTTAAGACCAAGATTTGGACAAATTAAGACCTATCGACCGCGTGCAAAGAAAAAATTCAGAAATATTGTATGATTGAGATTTCAATTGAGAGTACTTATTTGAAAGCTGGATTTGGTAACTTCATTTTAACTTCTCAAAAAATTAAATTTAATACCTTTTTAAGACCTCTAGCTACAAAAATGCCAAATTTAAGACCTTTTTAAGGCCTTTAATTTGAGAAAATCAATTAAGACCTGCGTGGGAACCCTGAAGTACCTGTTACAACAGGCAGCTGATAGTTCGCTGTCTTCTCACCTCTCACCGGGATAACTTTTCTGTGATTGGGCCCCTTTAAGGTCTACTTGGTCACATAAGTACAGTATTCCAAAAAATTTCAAAAGTAAACAATGGTCAACATAGCAGAAAACATGTATTCTTTTTTCATAATTTAACGAAAACACTTAGGCAAACAGAAATATAAAGATACTTTTCTTGGCACTCGTGCCTATCATTTTAGAGTACTCAGTTAAGTCACAGAAGAGATGCATTGTATGGAGAAAAATAAATAACTGAAATACAGAACTTACTTCAGGACCAACATTGTTTGAAGTACTAGGTGTGTTCATGTACTGAGATGCGGCAGTTATCGTTTGAGGCCTGTCTTGTGCGTGGGTCACTGTGCCTTCTGCAGTTGTTACAGGTTGCCTGTCTTCTGCAGGGGTCACTGTCCCCTGCACTCGGGGTTCACTGACCCCTGCGCTCGGAGAAAGTTGATACAGTGGATCAGTTGTTCCAAGTTCCAAGTCTGCGTGTGTCACTGTCTCTGCACTCGATGTTGGAGCTGACCCGAGGGCTGCCGTGACTGTCCGTGTTTCCGTCAGTTTCTGTTTTCGGAGACGAATAAATTCTTTTATTTATCAAATATTTCTCATATGTGTACAACATATAACTGCACAACTGGATAAGAATTTAGGGAGACATATTTCCATTTTAATGTTGCACTTTTAAAGGTCATGGTCGCTGTGATTAAAGATTTGCAGAGACCCTTAAAGCCTGGTTCTCGTCCATCTTGTCGTCGTTATTTGTTATGTTATAGCTCATGCCCCACTGCACAAATTTCGTGACATGACAATCACATAGCCAGATTACGTTCTAACATCACATAAGGTGTCGCCGAAAGTCCTGTCGTTATTACTTAAGTTAACGTTGGCGGATGTAAGCTTAACAACCCACAGACGAGACAGCCGCCTTAAATTATTAAATGTGCCCAGGGGGCCTCAGATAGTTTTTTTTAATACAAAGCGTTTGTATGTTTGATTGAGGGACATAATATACTGGACATCACTATACTTACACGCCTCTTTTGAGGAGCATGTAGGTCTGGAAGCTCGTCAGGACTGTTACTCTGTAAATGGTGAAAATTTTTTCTTATTTTGCGGCCTCTTTTTGTAATTTGTATGTTTTTCAAATGAGGGTTATAATAACTTGTATTTGATGTACTACTCAAACAGTTACGTGTATGTCACAATATGATTACCAAGGAGTATTTAGAAGGTTTATGCCTACATTATTGTTTCGAGTATAAAATGGCCATGACAGTAAATTCAAATGGGCCATTACCATAAACAAGAGAAAACATATTTTTCAGTCCTATGGACCGAAAAACCTTGCTTTGGTGGCGACAAATAATCATCTATAATGATCAATGACTTGTGAGTTGTGCAAAAGCCCATAGGGCGAGTGCATTAAATCAACCCATGCACTACTACAACTCCATTGTCTAACATAAAACATGAGAGAAAGTATCTCTTGTCCAAGGAACCTTTATGGGCCGCTAAATTAAGTTGACTGCTCGATTTATAATACATGTATTAAAGTTCGTTTCACCTCTGTATGTCACCTGGGCCACTATCACTCCACGCCTCCCCATCCCTACTCCGACCCCCCCCCCCCCGCCCCCAACACACCGACCCCCACCCTACCCACAGAGCCCTACCCCCGGGCCATTTTGGTACGTGCATGACCTGGTTAGCCCTTACACAAGAAGCACGCTGAAATAAGTTTTTATTGGGTTGTTAAATTAATCCAGGTAATTCAAAAAAACTTTATAATTATCAGTCTATACAGGGGTGGACACTTGAATACACCTTTTTCATTAGTTAATCAATTTAGCTGGTTGAATAAAAATTATGATAATATTCTCTCTATACAGGGGTTGACAGACCCCTGTTTCCCGGGGCTTAGTTAATAAATTCAGGCTATATAAAATAGTTTTACCATTTTATCCTTCTGAAGGGTGCACATATCTAAGGCCCCGGGGGGGTAAAAAATAAATTCAGGTTATTCACAATTATTTTATAATTCTCAGTCTATACAGGGGTTTACACTTCAATCGACCTTTTTGGTTATAAAGTGAATGTAGGTGGTCTTCTAAAAATTATCATAATATTCTTTGTATGAGGGGTGGACAAATTCCTGGTCCCCGGGGCTTAGTAAATCAATTTAAGCTAAATAATATTTTTTTTCAATTTTATCCTTCTGAAGGGTTCACTGCCTACACTGACCAGGGTCACCGAATACTCTAACCCACCTTGGTGTGCTTCAATGTACACCCAGCCAGGCCCCCTGTTACATCCAACTTCCACCAAGAACTCAGTTCAGACTAAGCAACCCTTTTCCCGTGGACTTGGGCCAAGGAACTTGGTCACCGTCTACTACCCAGAGTTTGGGCAATTTGTAAGTCAATTCCTTCCTTCTCACCTAAATTTCATGACCACATTCAGCTAGGCCTACACCCGGAGAAAAAAAAAAAAAAAAATTTGTCACTAAACTTGCACCCTGTACCCTTGAAAATGAGATACAGGTTCCAGTCTATGAGGGGATTTGTTCGCTGGGGTGCTGACGGCCTCTGTCCCATCAGGTTCCGGGATTGACCAGCGTTTATGACGTAGGACTTCTATGGTGTGTACTCATTGGCTCAACTACCCGCCCCTCTGCAGCCGTATCAGGGTTTGTCCTTAGCATAGAGTTACTAGTACCTGGTACTAGTAAAAATCCTGTTGGGCTAGTGGACTTTGTTAGCAACTAGCCCGGTTGGCCAGTGAAAATCTTTGAAATTACAGTAAAAACTTAGTATGCAGACTAGTTGAACTTTGATCCGGGCTGGTGTAAAGACAAGACAACTAGTCCAGTGTACTAGTGGATCAAATAGTTTAGGAAAACCCCTGCATATTGTATGGAGGGGAGGGGAATAGTCCACTTAGCATCCCTTTCACGCCTGTTGACTATACATAATGGAAAAACCTCCGACAGTAAGGCTTTGGGGGGCGTACTTTACCAATAACCACTGAAGGGCGCCCCAAAAGCAATTATGGGCCATATTAAGGGCCTGACAACAAGTATTAGAGCGTACTCCTGACAACCAGATATAGAGTTTAATTAATAATCTTTCTGCAGTTATGGGCTTGGAAATTTAATCTTTTAACAATTATCGAGTTCACAAAGAAATCAGTCAATGTATTTCTATGGATTTACACAATAAGGTTGAAAATAGGGGACTGTCCCAGAACATTTTTGACACACAAGAGACCAATTCCATGAAACAGCCAGACGCTTTGCGCCATACGCAGGTATGTAGCAAGACTATCCAGAACCCTGAGCTAGGATCAAAAGATGTTATGTAATATGCAATGACTTTATGAGAAATATATGTATATATATACTTACTCTCTTCCTTGATGTAGACTCTAAGTCTGGCCGTTCATCAGTGTCACTCTGAAAATGATTCATAAGTTTCTTAGTATTATTGTGTTTTTTTTTATAACTTTTTATTAATTTTATTTAGCTGCAGAGTGTTAGGCATTCATATTTTTATTTGATAGTTTAAAACCTTTGCATGATTCAGAAATTAATTGTTATAAATTTAGACTATCTGCAATGAAACGGGGATGACATTAACAGAAGATTTTCTGATTTAAGGCGTACATGATTTATGTGAGGCGTTTTAGGACTATGTGTTGGATCATGGAGAGTTTTACCCTCCATGGTTGAATGTTCCGTTATAAAGGTCAAACATGTAAGGCAAAAAGGTAATTTTAAGAATGAGCGTTTTAATCGGGCATTGGTAGTTAATTGTTAGAATATATTCAAATAATTACCTTATTTGTGTTGGCTACTTGTGACCCTAGAAAAAATATAAAAAAAAAGAATATCTTTAAACAAACACTGTTATTCTCTAGAACTACCGATCAGAAACCAGTCACTGGCCTGGCCCACCATGGGCACAGAAATTCAACAAATTTTTTTGTGGTTAGGCGTGCCGTGCTTTAGTTGTTCAGCCTATAAAATGGAAAATGAGGGACATGGGTGGGGAGGAGACTGGCTACCTCTACAGACCAGGAACAACCCAAACCCCACGCTGCCTGATTTGCGCCTGACGTTTTGTTAACACCGTTACCACCATAACTTGGGACAAAGAATTGAATAAGATAAGATCAATCAACATTACAGGAAAAAAGAGATTAAATTAAGCGGCACGGGATTCACATACTTTTTAACAGCACATACGATTGGTCTATCCTTAATCCAATCCTCTGAATTAGGGCCAAGATATTTAACTATTGGGGTTAAATAAAGGGTGGAATAGACTGGATTGCATTTACGAGCTTTTGAATTTAACATTTTTTTTATAAAGGAAACAACGTTGCTACCATAACATGAGCGTATCCACTACAGTCCAATCTAGGAAGTTACGAGACTTCGGGGCTTGGTAATAAAGCTGGCAGTATATGGTAGATCAGCTCCACTTCAGGCATGCCAGTCTCAGCTGTTATTTCCGCGGAAAACCACAAAATTCAATAAAAACGCATTTAAAACTCATTTTTGGGTAACAAATATGCCTTGTTTATTATTTCCGGGTTCCCACGCATACTGGATAGGGTGGGGGCCACAGGGCTGTGTGCCCCCCCCCCCGATCCATGACGGTGCGACCACAGACATCAGGGGCCTTACATAATGTAATTTAGTGGACAAAGGCAGGGCTGTCCCCCTAAATAGCTTTACATACATTTCTGTTATGTACTCAAAGGAACACAAAGGATCGACGTTCGACCTTTATAAGTGAAATTTTTTTTAGCCATTTACGTGAATACATCAATACAAATCCATTTTTTTCACTAAAAACCAAAAGAACCCAAAAACGTTCAACGGCAAAAGAGTTCCCTGACGGGATTCGAACCCACGCATTTTTTTCACTAAAAACCAAAAGAACCCAAAAACGTTCAACGGCAAAAGAGTTCCCTGACGGGATTCGAACCCACGCAACAGATAACATCAAATCCATAGTCAAGTGCTCTACCACTAGACTACGGGTCTGATGCTGAAATTGAGAAATGTTCAGGTCTGTTTGTTCCTCTGCCACACGTAGTCTTGGGTCTAGAGGAGGTATTCACCGTGGGGACGCCACCACGCAGTGAGCGATAATCTGAACCAAAACAAAGTGTCGAAAAAGTTAATTTCAAACACTTCACAGCACGCTTGGATGTGACGGAGGATGGGCCGGGAGATAAGTAACTTCCCGACGAGTGGGAACGCCCCACTACTCGCCTCCCGTATAGTAGTAATAATGCAACAGACATAACAGGCATAAGATTAACAGATAAAATAGTAATGATACAAAATTCCATACTCTTTTTGACAGCGCTCGCCGCGACTGTAGGTGGGCGGAAGTGACGTGACCACGCGCCATGACGTCATTAGATCAAAAGCGCCATTGATTTAATTGATCAAGTTAAAGTGACATTCTCGTCCTTGAGTTTTTAGAGATACACCCGCCGACGTTAGCCTGACAACGACGTCACTGGCGACGTGTTTTGCCCTTTCAGAACGTAATAACGCAACCTCATTGGTCACGTCGCGAATTAGCCGCGATGTTGGGGCGGTTACAACTGATCAAATCACGTCCGTCCTACGGACGAGAACGTCCCTTTAAGTGCTGTAGGCACATAGGGGCCGGTGTATCCCAAGATCTAATGTAGAGGGCTTAGGCCTAGATATTGAGATATTAATGATTCAGATATTTTGATGGTAGGTCTGAAAAAATGACACTATAGTGACAATTTCACAAACAATTTAATCTTTGAATCTTTTACATAGGCTTGTGGTGGGTCTGAACTGGCACTATATTGACAATCGGAAAAAATATCTAGCTTGCACACCTTTGGATATATAATATTTTGGTGGTAGGTCTGAAAAAAATGACACTATAGTGACGAATTCACAAATCATTTAATCATTAAATCATTTTTAATCTTTAACCCATGAAACATGGTCTGAATATATTCAAATTGCAAACATATACAGGCTTAAAATGATAAAACCATACGGTAAATAGGAGCAGGAGACTTATTAAAACATAGTTTCCTGTATTTTATTCATTTTGATAGGCTGGATGAAGCTTGAATAATTCTTTTCAGAATCACTGATAGTGATATCTAACAGTTAGCGGAACTTAGCCCTAGTCTACAGGCCTGTCTTTTTTTTTCATACCATCCGTAAAATATTATTGCGACTGAAAAAAAATAGTCGGATTGCCAATGCGTCCAGGCCTAAAACGATAAAAGCATATGACGCAGCCTCAGAGGTGTGAAAACATAGAATTATAAGTTTCAAAGCCAGGTTATCATGCGTCTGTTGTCTCCACCCCTAAGCCTTTCGACGTCGTAGCTGGCGACGTGTTTTACGACGTTAGAATCTAATCCTGTGACGTTATTCGTGTCACGAATTTGGCGGGCAGGGAGTCTCGTTACAACGTAGTGAATAAAAAAAATAGACATCTAGCCGCTAGGCCTATTTCAACTGCTGAAAAATGATATGGACCCACCTTTACGCCAGAGTTCTGAATGTGCCAAAATGCGTAAATCCTCCACATTTCTCTCTACTCCTAACTTCTTGCACTGCTTGCAAAGAAGGATCCACAGAGCTACCAAACTGTAGCTACGGGGAATCCCCTGGATGCTGGAGCGTGGGAAAGTTTTCCCCGACCTGCTCCAAGCAGATTCTTTGTCAAAACATAGATACAGAAGATGACTGGGTATGTGCATGGAGAATGCCAGCCGGCACCTGGCCCCATCCTGCTCACCCCCTCACCCTTACAATGGACTCTTCCTGGTGTATCTTTATAATGAATATGGTCTGGGAGATTCTATTATTTTAGGGGTCGAAGGTGCCCCTGGCAGTGGTGGACACATTTATCTCCTAAATCGGACGAACAATATTTTATCAAAGAATTTTCGATTATCATGCTCAAATATCAAAATAATCATGAAAAATCGAAATGGACTATTCTTCCATGATACATTTGACATCATATGGTACATGTTTTACATCCTTATCTTGCATCAATTTGGAGAAAAATGGGCGGACAGCTATGTCACATCATGCAAAAACACAAATTTTGTTCACTGTTGCTGGGTCCTGGTGTCAATTGTTTTCAACCTATGTCTTTTCTTGGGGTACGTCAAGAACGAGCGAAAAAACGTCTATAATTCCAGAATAGAGGCTGCGCCTCTAAAAAACAAACAAACTAACCTTTAACGCTTGGAGTCCTCAATGCGTATATCCTATATTTTGAACAAATTAGTAAATAATGAAAGATACTTACCGCTACGTAAGAATTTAGGGGACTGGCTTAGCTCCAAGTCGTCAGAGTCGGAGTCGTCTAAACCAATCGCTGACTCTGAAATAAAGATTAATAAAGAGTTTTTCATGTTGACAAATTGTGGGATTTGCGTTGCTTTGTAATAAGCTCACAACTAATATTACTAAGAAAGATTTGACGAAAAAATAGTGCACAGACAAATGTAAGAAACGAGTGAGCCTGTAGGATATTGAAACACTATATATTTTATTATTTGCCATTACATTTAAATGAGAAATAATAAATTTGGTATAGACATAGTAATCACTACCAAAGAGAGAAATCGAGTGGCTTACCTAATGCCTTAAGTAATTGCCGACGAGAGACTTTAGTGCGAGGTCTTTTACTGCGAGACTGCCTAGACGGGGAGGGTTCTATATGCAAGAAATAAAATATATTAGTAATTATGGAAAGTTCAATTAAAAGCGAATTAGGAGGAGAACCACTTTTCTGGGTCGGTGGGTACCAGCAGTAGGAACTTTCTTGGTCGCCGGGGCCACGCATATATACCAATAACCTATGTCTGGTACCCAGTGACCCAGAAAGGTTATTCTCCTACTTTTGAATTCGCACAAAACAAGGATAGCCCAATTACTAATTTGGGGTCATGCAGGTTAATTCAGGAATTGTTTTGGCAAACAATGATTAAAGAAATTAGGGTAAGGTGTGGGTAAAGCGGCGTACTCAGCAACGATCGGCCAACTTTGCAGGCAACTGCCGCGCCGATCGCCCGTGAAGTTGGCCGACTTCACGGGCGATCGGCCATACCCACTACGCAGAGTTGGGTGACTCGGTAGGCAACTTGGCGAGCAACTTTACGGGCAGTCAGAAAAGTGCGCATGCGCAGTTGGTACATAGGCTGCGCACGCATTTTAAAGCTGTGGGGAAAGTTTCCCAGAGAGATGTGAGGGGATATATCAGAGAGGAACCTCCGCTGATCGATAAATTTTTTTTTTACTTGGCTAGGTGGAAAAAAAATAGGAAACCATTTTTTTTAAGGTTGCCCTTCGTGTGGAGGTTTCAACTCATAATATTCAAGGCGTGGGCCATATATACTAAACTGTGAATGAGAATTAACCTCATGTGCGGTATAGAAAGAATGGGGGGTGGGGGGGGGGGGGTTATCAGTACACTTTTTCAAGACATGCATTAGATAAGAGAAATGGTAATGATTTTGATCTAACCTTCTCTTCCAGTCTTTCTCTCCTGAACAGCGTCTGTTACAGCGTCAATTTCCTCTGTAATTGAATTAGTATGATACTTAGAACATGAAACTGTTTGTGTCCGTGACTTAAATATCTATGTCAAGCGTAAAAAAGAAATTAATAGTTAACCCTTCACACCACACATAATACGATCATGAATAGCGTGATTTCCTTTGGATTTCCATGTAATTACCTACAGAATTCCTTCATTTCCCATTAATTGAAGTGGTTCAAAGGTTAACCAATGCAGGGTGGCAACGCTTTTTCAGAAATCAAAATAAGACCTAAATAAGACATTTATAATAACTTACTGGGTACCAAAATAAAACCCTTTTCATGACAATTTTTAACAAGCAATTTAAGACCTTTTCAACATTTACACATTTCACAAAAAAAAAAAAAAAAAAAAAATGGAAATTACAGGCAGAAAAACTCTTGTAATGAAGTCAGATTGACCTAAAATAAGACCTTTATAATACCTCATGGTCAAAAATAAGACCTTTCTAAAAGCCTTATAAATTGCAAAACCAAAATAAGACCTTTTAAGACCTTATAAGACCTGCGTGGGCACCCTGCAATGGTCAACTTTTCAAATTATAGATACAGTGCTCCCCCTCTTATGAGGCCACCCTTGGGGAATCATGAATGTGGCCGTATAAGAGGGGTGGCCGCTGGTGAGGGGGATGAATTCTCCCAACCACAGATAGCCAATTTTTTTAGTTTTGCCTGCAGGTTAGCCTAGATCAGGATGCATGCTGGGATTTTCATTAATCATTACATTATTAGAAGTTTAACACAGTGTAAAACTAGAGATCATTTTTTTCTAAATTTGTTACCAGACACATTCAATATTTTCAAAATATTTTAAAAATTCATTCATGATGGATATATAACAGGTGTTGAGAGCGATCTAGTGGCGAGTGGTCGCACCTAGAACAAAGAGGGTGCGACCAGGAGGTGTTGAGAGCGACCTATAGGAGAGTGGTCGCAACTAGAACAAAGGAGAATGAACCTCATGCAATGACGCTTTGAGAGGCCAAATAGCGGTTGAAATGGACCTGACTGGTACCAGCCAGGTGTGTATAGGTGGGCCTATTTGACCAGCGGCCACTGGTACCTGCAGTCTGCCTAGTCAGACGTGTCACCAGTGAATACCACTAGTACCTGTAATCACCCCAATTGGCAGTTTGATGCCTAGTTTGAGCCACTTCAAATTGTTGTCCACATTTTGATAAAATGACTATCCAATTCCCCCCACCACGGCTAGCTGATTTATTGCAGGCTAATTTAGACTAAATTTGTAGACAAAACCCATTTAAAAAAATCCTCTTTGTTCTAGGTACCGGCGGTGCGACCACTAAATGCCAAAATCTTTTTTTTGTATTAAGATTTTTTTTTTTTTTTCAGGAAAAATATTTTAAAATTATGGAAAAACGCAGGGTGAACTTTTATCAATAGAGAAGTGACCCGTATTACTTAATCCAATAAGACATAAAGGAAGAGCCTTTAGGATGATTTTGTATAGGCAATATACCATGTTTTAATAAGGGAAAACCAATAATATTCACAGCAGACTGATGTACATTTGGAGTGCCATGATGAGATTGTTACTACGTAGATAAATTGTGTTTTTTAAAATATAATGAAACCCAATTTATACTTTACATAAATAGTGATTTACCTTTAGGGACCAAATACAGCTTTATGTCGCCGTAATTAAAGCCAGTCGTGGTCTTGTAAGCCCCGATGGTGAACGGAATATTTGACCCCGGGACAACTTTCACTTCACCTCCGTTGGCGAATGTCAGGGCAAAGTTGTCATAGTTTTTCATTTCCTTACTGTTGCCGAATATCCTCTGGTTGTTAATGGCCTCGTCTTTTATCTGCGCAGCCGTGTTACTGGCTTGAACGTAGACTGGTACGCTTCCCTGGTGCCGTCCCCTTATCATGAACCCGACTTTGATCTGAAAATATGAAATGTAAAATAACTAAATTATAGGCCCAATATTTGGATTTGTTGTTACAAAAAACAAGATTGTGAAACATGATGGCACTGAACATCTATGTCATTGTGAAGGGTTCATGGTCCAAGTCTAGTCATGCGAAAGACTAGAAACCTGAAGATTTTCGACCGGCTTTAGCTGCCGGCCGAAGATGCCTTGCGGAATTTGAGAGGGAATCAGTGACTGTGGACTGGTGCACCCCGAAAAATAAGTAAATACATATACAAGAAGATGGAAAATAGTAACTAGACCCCATTATAAACAAGTTTTGGTACCCGAATATAGAAACTAACCATATTTGGACATGTAAACAAAGATTCTCAGAAATGAATACAAAGTGGCACACAAAGTCATGAGGTCATGTCATGACATATTATGAAGTTTAGAGTTTATCCAACCAGCAGTTTATTGGCAACTGACATCAGGGACCGTTTACAAAACATGTAATAACTCGGCACAGAATCAAGATATCGGAGATCTGTAAACAACGTCCGGTAGCTCTTACTCGGGGCTACCGAATGAATGTAAACAGTAAATACCCAAAAAAAAAATTCAACACATGAAAATTCATTCAAATGTTCAAAAATTCAAAAGTGTTCAAAATAACTTGAAAATGCCTTTAAAACATTGTAGTCCAGCAGCAAAAAGTTGTGCAGGAGGACGTGGGTTCGAATCCTGTCGGCGGCTTTGTCAACTTGGCGAGCAACATTGCACCACTTCTAAGCACTCTAGAGAAACTTACAGGCACTTTTCAGATCAAAAGGTAAATTTACACGAGTTCTATGGGTCTTATAAATACTAGAGAACCTGGAACAGTCTCAGGAACAACGGGAACATCGGTTTCAGCCAAAAGGAAAAAAAAAAAAAAAGGTAGGCCCTCAGCGTTCTGAAGAGGATAAGTGTACTTCAGAGGACCAGCTCTAACCGCTGCTCCACTGAGGCACACTTGATTTCAGACTGTCACATTTGAGTTTTGTTCCTGATGTGGGCTGATGCAATACACCAAATGGTACACACGGACTGTTTCTAAGCAGTAAACTTAAGATTATAGGACTTTGAAATGCATTATGATCAAGGTTTCCTAGGCCTTCTTGCTAATGTACACATTGTAAGTAATAGAAAATAAGGTAAATACAAAATAACTATAAAAAGGAGGTATTTATTTCTTGTGGTTTGACCAAAAACTCAACGGCATCCCAAAATATTAGATAATATATTTAAATAAGACTATAGGACTTTGAAATGCATTAGAAATAATGGTTTCGTAGGCCTTCTTGCTAATGTAAAAATTCTAAGTAATAGATAATAAAGTAAATAAAACATAGCTATAAAAAGGAGGGATATATTTATTGTGGTTTGGCCAAAAACTAAACGGCATTCCAAAATATTAAATAATATATTTATATAAGACTATAGGACTTTGAAATGCATTAGAAATAATGGTTTCCTAGGCCTTCTTACTAATGGAAAATTGTCATTTTTTTCTATTGACCCGTGCCTATCTACAAGTCACATGGGTTTCCTCTGAATTCCCCAGTTTTCCTATTTGTAACATCGCAAAAATCAATTATGTACACTTTCGGTACATTGCATACACTGACCATCTTCACCGAATACTCTAACCCACTTTGGTGTGCTTCAATGTACACCTGGCCAGGCCCCCTGTTACAGTTAACTTCCACCAAGAACTCAGTTCAGACTAAGCAAGCCTTCTCCGGCGGACTTGGGCCCAGGTTAAAATTTGAAATTATTACCCTACTTATTCTAAAACGTTGTCCTTTCGCATGTTGCTGCCTACATAATGAACTTTCTTCAGGTCTTACCAAGAACCAGCCAACTAGGCCATAACCAGCCTGTCCATCTGGTTGCTGTTTTGTTAAACTGCTTTTAAAAGGACCAGTGGGAACCAGCAAATTAGGTCATGACCCCATTACTTAGTTCCATCTTCATCCTCCATGGTGTAGTGGTTAAGACACTCACCTCCAGACCCAAAGGTTGTGGATTCGAATCCCCAAAGAGTTCATCATTGCCAGCATTTTCAGCCTGGCGAAGCCACTTGTTCTAATACAAGAGGCCGGTGCCAGGCTTTGTAAAACCATAGCTTCCAAATCGGCGACCCACGCATCCTTGTTTCAGTCAAACAGCCAGGCCCCGTTACCTCCAATTTCCACCAAGGACTCAGTTCAGACTACCGAAGCCTAAGGGATGGGAGGGGTTGGTCTTTGACTGATACAAGACAAGAAGCAAAAACAAAACTAAATGTATGTATATCGAATATAGTTAATTACCTTGAATGTTTCGTTTTTGCTCAGTTCAGCCTTGGGGATGCACTCTTCAAGGGTCAGTCTTTCTGCAAAGAAAGCATGGATCATTTAAAAATTTAGGCTAAATGGAGCTACTGAAGGGAATTATGTACATTACATAGAAATAAACATACATATGATATGTAATACATATTTGAAGGATTATTTTTCTTAATTTCCATTACATTTTAGAATATTTGGGGGTGGGGGGGGGAAAAAAATCAAATTTCAGAGGTTTATGCCACGTTAATTTTTTTCTTTTTTTTTATGTTGTGGACTTTTATTTCAGTATTTTACTGTGAAAAGGGGTGACATTTAGTATAGTCAGGAAAATGAGGAAATACGTTTAATTTTACTTACTCTTTGCATGCTTGTTGTCTACCGTTTTTATGTAGACAAACTCTACGTCTTGGCTTTTTAGAAGGCCAACGAGACCTCCATCATTCTCTGCAAAAATGCAACCCTTAGGTTGCTCTGGGGTGCCTACATGTGTCCAGGGCAGCTTCACAGTGTACAGCGCATTTTCAAAGACATTTAGTTCTGCTGTTCCAACCTGTGCAGGGCAGTCGCGCAGCCCACGATAAACGGCAAAAGACATCTGAAAAATAACAAGAAACATGTAATGAAGATGGTAAAGGTATGTGGTCTACATCAACAGTTGAATATTTAATGTTACCCTGGTCAATAGGAAATCCAGGGAAATATGAGTGTCCCCTCAATCCCATTCTCAGCGTCCCCGGTAGGGACCATCTCCCCGACACCCCACCCCCTGTGGTGCCGTGAACAGCTGGACCTCATGGACCTACCTACCCCACTCTTCATGTCTATGATGCTTTCAGCGGAATTGGATGGTGCGAAGGTACTCAAACAAGGCGCCCTCCCCCTACTACCCCTACCCACTCCTACCGCATCTGACACCCGTCATCCGTCCTGCCTTTCAGCGTTAACGCGCCTTGTTTGAGTCCGGATGACGGGTGTCAGAGGCGGTAGGAGGAGTGGGTAGGGGTAGTTGGGGGGAGGGTGGATGGTGTGAGGCGAGACTAGATGGGTCTTGCCCCCCACCAAGTGGGTCTTGACCCCCAACAATGTCCTCGACCCAAGCCGACACTAGTACAGAGCCCCTCCCACCTCCGTCACCCCTGGACCTTACCATGACCCAGGGCTCAACATTAAGGTTATCAACTTGGCTGTCCGACGGGCAGGTGCAAGTCAAGTTTTACCTGCCCGATCCTAGAATGAACCTGCCCATCGTTATTTCATTATTGTTATATAGCCAAAATTCTGCCTGCCGTGAAAACACAGACCATGGTACCCTTAGATACGATAGTTGATTTGAGGTGGGAAAAATGTGGGAAGTAATTAACTTACCGTTGCTTGATTTCAGTTTCACGTGTTTAAAAACCATCAACTGGAAATAAATATTAACATGATTAGAATGACTATCTTCACATTACTATTGCTAATAACAAGAGATTGGTAAGCGATACTATAGTGAAAACATCGGTATTTGTTACTTTTCAAGTTTTGTATATATAACTAAATTAGATTATGTGACAAGTATACGTTGCTCTGGTATTTGGTTTTAGGGGTGGCGATGATATAGGCCATTATGCTGATATTTGGGGGGAAGACGGACAGAAACTTTAGTAAAGATACAGAATTTTCAATTTATCATTTATCTGAATTTTGGCAAAAAAAGGGTTCGTACGCCCTCCAGGCCATCACCCTAGCCTAAACCCGCGACTAAGAACTACGGCTGTAACAGCATTTAGGGTTTTCTATATCTTCTAGGATTGTTTTAACATTATGGTTTCTTAAATTTCAACCGTATACAGATATGTAAGTTAGTCAGCTAATCAAGATGCTGTATTTCAGGGCAAAATATGGTTGAACATTATAGGCTAGGCTGACAGGCTTTAACATTGGTTCCTATGGGGAAAATGCAATAATACAAAGGTGCATTTTATCAAATTTACGGGTAATATGTAACCCAAACTGCTTTAGTTAATTTTGTATTGTAAAACTGAATTCAGGGAATAAGGCGAATACTGGAGAACTCAGTCCGCAGGAGAACACGGTCCGGGAGAACTTGGGCTGCTGGAGAACTCGGCCCGTTTTTGCTTAAACCTAAACTTTTCTAAATTGGGGATGAAGGAGTAGTAGTTCATTTTCCCTGGTCTTTCAGTATCGTACTGCCGTATTGTATTTTAACGTTAACCTTCTCTCCTATAAAGTAAAGGAAAGGTGCAGCAAGATGGCGGCCGAAACACGTGCCTCAAAACGGGTAAATTACAAACGGTCACAAGTTCAATGCGGATAATTTTGTAATTAGGGACTTCGACTTCATAATGGCCTTATGTATTGACTTTACAATAATAATCATATGGTAAATATTAGACTCACCAACCTAAAGGAGTGGGAAACTTCACGGGGAAATGCGGGGAAACAGCGGGAGCCTCGGAAGTGTCAAACGGAAGAGCGGCAACTGGAACATTCCTTTCTCCAAACATGAAGAGCTCGTTAACAGTGGTTAAGTACGCATATCATACCGGAACGTGGCGCCATCTGGTGTTATCTTGTAAAACTAAGCACAGATGTCAGAGTGTTGTTGGGTGTGTGCAGCCTATTTTAATGCATTTGGTGCTTTTTCTAAATTTCAACAAAAACTGTTATCTCAAATTTGAAAAAACTCAAGGGATTAAAGTAAACACCTTTGTCTGTCTATTCATGTGTTTTACTTGTAATTGTGTAATTAAAGTGATATTAAAACTGAATTGTTTCTATTGGTAGTATCTTGCTCCCACACACCCAGGTAATACCCTGAGATGTAAAAATATTGTGATTTAGATCAAAACTGAAAAAATTGATTGGAAAATTAAGAAAATTTGCGAATTTCTCCCTACCACGGATAGCTGATTTCTAGCATTTCAAAGTCCTAAAGGCTATAGACTCTAATTTGCACTGATTTTGTCGACAAATCCCAGGGAAAACCTACAGAAAATTAGCAAATAATTGTTATAAATCAATCTACAATGAATGAATTTTCATTTCACTCAGAAAATATTAATGGATATGGATACTAATTTAAAAAATAATGATGGTTTGTTTTTAACAAATTTGATCTAGAAATAACGATAATATTTGTGACAATTTCTATATTAAATCATTCGGTATTGTCGACATATTACCCGGCATGCACTCTATTTTAAGTTATCCTGCAGGTTAAACTCATGGAATTTGTTATCTGTGGTTGGGAGAAATTCGTTTAGAATCATTAGTTTTCATCTGTGTAAGGTATATAGATCTATCTGTGGTTGGGAGAAATTCATTTAGAATCATTAGTTTTCACTCAGGGGTCTAATTTAGAAAATATGAAACACAATAGGCCTAGACCTATAATTTTGTTAAACCTGTACGATTGCATATCTCTCTAAACTAATAGATTCAGATTTTAAAACCTTAAACTGTATTATTAAGTTGATATATTCATTTTGGTAGCCTTAATCTAATCAATTCATGGTTTATAAGCTTTCAAGCAAAATGACTGAAAAGTGTCCACATATGATGCAGTTTCTCCCATAAAAATGCATATTTCATAAAATGGGGTTAAAAAATCTAATATCAAATAGAAAAAATAACCACCTATTGGAGTTGTTATGAAGTTGTATGCAACACATGTTAAATAAGCATTCTAATTAGATCTACCTCTTTAGGCAGTGATCTTGCTCCAGGTGCGTCAAAACTAGGGCTGCGTCAAGACTGGCTCCTCTACATCCAATCAAGTATTTCTCAAGTGAAAGTCCCAGTCGCCGCTGCTGCTCAACAAGTGACAGCAGTAGCATGACTATACCCAAAATTCGATAGGCCTACAGCGACATGGCAAGATTAATGGTTTTTAAATTCGACATAGAGTCTACATGTGCAAGGGGCCGTCCATAAATGACGTCATGCTATGTTTTTACTATAGGAATGTAGGGGTAATTCAGGTATTTTCGCGCACCTGATGCGCGAAATTAGACTTGTAGTAAAGGAAGCACTAACTGTAGCATAGCCTTTTTCTAAATGAATTGTGAAAACAGAAAATCGAATTGTATGTATGTGCATTATATTTCCAAAGCACTTTAAGGGTGTACATAACGGATATTGTTGCAGATTATAGGAGTAAATAATTAGTAAGTATATATGGAACACAATAGTAAAGTAATTTTGATCATTCAGGTGCATCTGCGCGAAATAAGAACTGTCAGGAGGTCTAATTTCACGCACTTGCTGTAATTTCGCGCACTATACATTTCTATAGTGATCATTGATAGAAATAGAAAACATACTGTAAAATAATGAATTGAGATTTCTTCACAAAACTTTCAAAATCCTTTCCTTACAACTGTATCTTAATTTTCCTATATTTTGAACTCATAAACTCTTATTTACTTTAATATTTCAGAAAAAATACTAAAATACTATGACTATATCAAAACACGTAATAATTATGAGGTCTTCCAAGGGAAACATTATAATAAATCTAGCATGTTGCACCGTATTATAGGTTCCTTTGACATTATTTAAGTACCGTTCATTGTTTTTTTCTACTTAATAGAAATTATTGCAAATGAAAGTATTATAAAAGAAAATGATATTTTAGGCCAACTGGGGTCTAATTTCGCGCATTTGGGTCATTAACATAGGCTTTTTCTGCGTGAAATTAGGACAGATATGCGTGAAATTAGGCCTAAGATGTTATCAATATTACCCTAAATTTGTTTAATTATATACTAACTTTCTGTCATTGTAATTTTAGGTGTTTATGGAACCCTTCTTTCCGTCTACGTTGGATCTATTACACATACATTATTTTCAATATTAAATATTGCAGCCTTGATTAAAGAAGAATGAATGGTTATAAAAGAATACCATAAAATCAATAAAAAATCAGTTTTTCCCTATGCATCACGAAAATATAATATATTGATCTTGCAATTATCAGAGTAATCAGGGATAAAGAAACAACTATGATGCATATCTCACAAAAGATTTTTTTTCAGTATCACTGACCACTAAATTTCTAGGCTCAAAACAGATGAAGTGCGTGAAATTAGACCCCTGCGCGAAAATACCCTAATTACCCCTATAGGGGACTGGACACCCCCCCCCCCTCCCCGGCGCATGATGTCATTTATGGACGGCCCCCAACATGGTAACCTTATACTGACATGATGGACGGACATAGGGACTTTTTTTTTAAATATAGGCCTAGTTGACATTAACTGCTTCCTTTATTACCCTGTAGAACATAGCTTGCCGTGATAGAAGGATCCACAGAGCTAGGTACCCCTAGGTGACTGAGCCTGAGAGTCATCACCCAGGGACGGGGCTTTCGGCCGACCCGGCCGCCTGGCCGACTCTCAAACCCACCTCTGATAAAAAATTCATAAAAGAAAAGAAATATTTATCAGTTTTAAGGGGAAACGATTGAGTATCAGACGTGCACTAGTATGTAGGCAGGTCGTGGTCGTGGTAAGTGAGGCGCGGGAAAATCTAGAGTGCGCGCAAAGTAGACAGTATTGCCACCTAGGAAGTGCCAAGCAAACTAATGTGGTACAACATACTTGATGACGTAGTAAACAGGATATGGACAAGTGTCTTTCGGAGTAGTCCAGACAATTGCGAAAAATAGAAGGATACAAGTTCGAAAACCATACAGTGAGTTATTTTTATGCAATTGGATTCCTCGCTAGTAGTAAGTATTATGATAATTGATCAAATCTATTAGCTAAAATGTTTAATCTTTGACAAAATGTCGAAGTGAGGAGAGTAGTGGCATATCCTTCCGGTATTATCGCCCTACCCCTTCAAAATAAGTTAAGAACAAGTGCTTCCCGTCACATTTTCGCGCTGGTCTGGTCCCCTTCCCAGACAGGGTATTGGGGGTCTCGGCCAGTAAGTTGAGAAACGGTTCCTGGAGTAAAGCTCAGATATTGGATAATCATAGATTTTGTGAAAATTATACTTTTATAGTATTTATAGAAGTCAAACTTTTGACTGCTGTCCGAGATTAGATGTAGGCCATTTAGGGAGTGTTTTAAAAAATAATTCATGAAGATTTTTTTGACATGGTCAGTATGGGTCAGGGAGTCCGGACAGTGCTGCCAGACGGGCTGTGTTGCCCCAGAGACCGTCAAAATAACGGCACCTACGTTCCGGGACCAAATGGAAACGGGACCTACGGTCTTCATACCGATCTGTGGATCCTTCTCTCACGGCAAGCATTGTACGAAGGCTCTGAAGCTATCCACGGATTTAGAGATAAACTATTCGAAAATCCGTCAGTGTATGGACAGAATTTCAAATAGCCAGAGTAAAATTACCTAAATTAAATAATAATCATGATAACTTTCATCCTACCTTACAGTTGTGTTGACAATTCTCAAAGTTTTACCTGATTATTTGTATGTAGGTTGCAACATAACTATTGATATTAATAAACAAAACTAATTACATAAGCAGGTATCCATATGAACAGAAAAACTATGTGTAGATTACCAAAAGGAGTAAGAAAACAACTAGCCTAGTCCACGCTAGCTCTGTGGAGCCCTCTCTCAAACAGACACTGGTGGTCTAAGAAAATTATCAATGATTTTATTCTGGGTATTATAGATAGCTTTTATACTCTCATACGAGGTTAGGAGTAGAGAGTCGATCATTCGGCTAAGTCCGCGCCTACCGCTCTGCAGCGCGACGCTCTCTGCACAGACTTATGCGGAGGTGAAACTAGTTGTAGAATGCTGTAACTGTAGATACCATGGTAGCTGGAGAACTCTGTCCGCAGGAGAACTCTGTCCGGGAGAACTCGGTCCGCAGGAGAACTCGGCCCTCTGTTAATTAGAACCTACTGTTGTAACGCATTCTTGGAAAACCCGTTCTTCAAAAATTGGATATTTGGTGGCTTTTCACTATAGTTTATAATTCCTTGTTACGTATTTCAGTTGAAGACGATGAGTGGCATTCCTGGAAGCAGGAATTTGGTTGAAAAAATACAAGACCCGGAGTACGGGCAAAAGGCTTCAATCCGTACTTCAGTAAGTTGTCAGTTTATGTACCTTAAAGGATACGCGAAAGGCCGTTTTGATTAATAAAAATCTGTTCATCCTTGAAAAAATGTTTAAAAAAATGCAAAAAGTTACGCGTTTTGGGGCATTAAATAAAAAATCTGTCTGAAATTAATATTCTGAGACACTCTTCCCTGCATCTGTTTGAGACTAACTTTTTTTTAAAAGTCGGCCATCAGGGATGACAAAGAACTGTGATCATGAATTGTGTATTATGAAAATTAGAAAATATGACCGTTAGATTTACAACCAGGTACCCTCAGAAACAGGGTAAGGATAATAATGAGAAAAGTATACAGTCACATAAAATGGAAGATTTTATTTCCCAAACAGCTGTCTGCTATCCGTGATGAACATTTTACATTTTGGCAGGAAATGTCAGCCTGGGGATGTCGGGCTTTCAAACAATATCTGGATAAAAAAATACTTGAAAACTCTTACAGAAAGTTTAAGTTCAACAAAAGCAGTGGTCGCACCTTTATCCTTGTTAAAAAATAACAGTTGAAAAATAATTTGTTAATTAGTTATTTCCATAAGACAAGACCGAATATAATGTAACTTGCATCAAAAGCTTATGGAGATTTCGATATTTTAGCTGAAATATGATCTGCTTCTGTAGTGAATATAGTGAGGGGATTACAGATAAGAATTTAAATCACGCCCGAGAATACTTATGAATCCCTGAAAAAGGTGGTGGTATAATTAACTTTTCAAGGCTATAAAAGACTATCTAGCTGTCTTTGAAGACATGTACTTTACTGAAAATATATATTTGTTCTTTTACAGAAATATAGGAAGCATAAAGCTGACCGGTCGTTGGAAGAGCATATTAGGCACAATGAAATGAATGCTGTTTACTAAAGCAATCATCGCGCACAAATGAAAATGTACGAAAAAGGTAAATATTTTTCTTTGGACATTTTTAATAGAAAATAATGAATAAATTTGCTAATATGAAGGGAGTCCCTAATGTTTAGATTAGTAAGAGGTAGCAGGGTTATCCTGAATGCCAGGCGCACCCAGCGCTGGTTGAGCAACCAGTTAAAGCATAGATGTACATTTTTTTCTAATACATTAATTATGTAGATGGAAAAGAGTACATTTGTGGAACAATCCAATAACCATATTTGCCTTTAATAATTGCATGTTTAAAACAAATTTACAACGTATTTTAGATAGGAAATAAGTTATAAAAAATAATAGTTCCAATTATGGTTGTATTTTAGCGTTTTCCTTTGAGAGAGTGATACAAATTTTAGACATGTTTTAACCATTACAGTAACGCCATTTTTACAATTTTATGTCTTACTAAGAATGGGAGTATTGGATTCTTGTATTTTACAGAATTCAGCTGTATGCGTGTGCTACAGATAGAACGTCGACCAAAAACTTTAACTGAGCTAGAGCTTCTGAGTAAAGCTCAGCAGAGCTATGGGCCACGAATACCGATCATACCCGTTGAAACCTCGTCAGATATTGAAGTTTTAGAGGGATACACGGATGTCGAGATGGAGACGGACTTCAAACAGATGGTAGAAAACAAGGTGGCCTACATCGATGGGATGAAAGGTTTTCTAACAGCCGAGGAAGGTAAACAGAAATAAATAGCCTTTTCCCTGGATGTAACGTTCCAGATTTGAATGTCATTTCAGATTTTAAATTGTGTCTGAGGGCTTTCACAATTTTTCATTATGCCTGACTTACATACCTGTTTAATTTTTTTTTATCTGATTATCTTTATATCAAATACAGTGGTCAAATTCTCAAAGGGATATTGTGGCCGTTTGGAACATCAAAAGAGTGGCTGCTGGCCGCGTTAGAGGGGTGGGCGATGATGAGGTTTAAATATAGAGAGGAAAACGTCCATGCCAGGAATATTTGGCCACATAACATGGTTGGCACATTTTGGTTATATATTGCACAAATATCGTATCCTCATTTTATCAGGTTGCCCACTTGTATATGCAAAACAAAAATAATGAGTATAACATTTACAGGAAAATTAAAAATGCGTAATAAGCTATGCCAAAACTGGCTGATTGCCAGGTGAATGGGCCCTTTGCGCATTCGGACCGTTGCGAGAATTTGACAGGACCGTTCTGTTGCTTTGATTTGATGGCCTCCTCTCCCCCACCCCGTTTGAAGTTAAGGGCTTTGTTTCTAGAAATGAAACAGCTATGTGGTACTCCGAGAACAGCCCTGACCTCCGTAATATTTTTATTATTTTATTTTGGTTTTATTTATTAAACCATGCTCACATACATGTAATCTTCTGTATACTGAATATTAGGGTTTCAAAAAAACCGCATCGCACACCTACGTTACAGGGAAATGGTGATAGGAAATGGGGGGGCTATCTACTATGGCAATGTATGGAGGAAAACAGTTTAGCCTGTTTTGCACTAACTTTTTAAATATTGGTAGGCTGGACGAGGGCATGTGTGCGTTCCCGTTTCAGTACAACTAATAAACAAAGGCTGGTTCAGTGTTGGGGGATTTCCCTTAAAAAATGGGGGATTTCCCTTAAAAAATGACATAAAATGCAAGTTTTTTAATGTCCCATAATCATGTGTAAACTAAATATTTTCCCACCATTTTGCATACATTGATATTACAAGATTTGAATAACATGCTGATTCGAATTCATTGAAAAATAACGAGCCTGCAGTTATGTGAAAGCTTTCCTTTTAGCATTTCCCGCCTGGCCGGGGCAGGTAAAAGTTAAACTGGGGCAGGTAAATCTTGACTTACACCTGCCCGAAGGGCAGACAGAATTTTTGCCATATAATAATAAATTATTAAAGAGGGGCAGGTGAAATTTAGGATTGGGCAGGTAAAATTTGACCTATATCTGCCCGATGGGCAGCTAAGTTGAAAACCTTAATGTAGAGCCCTGATTAAAGCCTTACCAAGTCTTAGAAATACGTAGCTTAGGTCTGTAGCAAATTTTCAAATCAAAAAAAGATAGGGGTCACCAACGTTATCTAATAACTGGAGGCTGATAAAACCTTAATAGGTGATTATTTCTGTATAGTCCATTATAATTATTTCTTTTTTATGACTTAAAATAATAATTTATCTTTAAAATCAAATAGAAAAATTAAGCTTAAATCAGGGCAAACTGAAACCTATCAGGGCCGACAGTCTTTTGACAATCTCGGCCCTGATGGCCAAGAGCCAAAAAAGTTAGTCTCGAACACTGGGGGGTCCAGGGGGTCCTGACCCCCTCCTTTTGGTGTACCCCTAAACTAGGCAAAGAGGGATAAATGTTCCTACGTGTGTGTAAATTTATGCATTTTTATACTTGACCTATATACTGACCCCCTACTTTTGAAAATCCTAGATCTGCCTCTGTGGCTCCATGTCACAATTCCTATGGGGCAATATTCGTACACTGGGGTCAAGTAAATGGGGCTGAATAGTTGCAAAATGTCTGCCGAAAATAGCAGAAATTACAGCCAAAAACAATCGTCGGCCATCCGGGCCAATTCACCCTTGTTTTCCAAAGTTTTTGTCGGCCCTAGTAGTACTTTAATTTACAGTACTGCAGTACTTTAATTTATAATTTTACCTTTTCTGTTCATTACAGTTAGAAAAAGACTCTTAGAACGTAAAGGAGAGCCGCTTGTCAAGCCAAAACATACTAGGAAAAGAAAGGCGCAAAGCCAGAAACAAGAGAAACATAAGAAAGACAAGTGTACAAAGCAAAACGACAACAGCAGTACAGAGTTGTTGAAACAAAGAGTTGAGACACAGGTGCAGACCTCTTGCTCGCAACCTGAAGCTGGACCATCAAAACATTACGAGTGGGAAGAAAATTATGAAAAAGAGAAACAGGTTATAAATGGAGCATGCTCCCGTCATCATATGCTAGAGAACAAGGATGTAGAGGAAATATCAGATGTAAATGAGGAAGAACGTGTGTCTCAAGAAGTAAAAAAGACTATGATAGAAGAGTATGTGATAGTTGACAACCCACAGAATTCACCGGAGAGGGAACATTACATAACTGTAGTAGACAAAGATGAGTGTGTAGAATTGGTAGAGGGTGCCACCTACGTGGAGAAGAAGGAAAAGGAGAAAACTGTAGGATACAAAGGTGGGGTTAGAGATTTGGAAGAGGGTGGACCTATTGAATGTGAGACAGAGGATGGCCCAGACTTGGAGAAGACGGTTGAAGAGATAAATGTAGGAGACGAACCTGGTTGTACAGAATTGGAAGGGGGTGAACATAACGAGTGTGAGAGAGGGAATGCCCCTGATGGGGAGAAGGAAGAAGAGATAACTGTAGGATACGAAGGTGGGGGTAGAGATTTGGAAGAGGGTGCTCCCATTGAATGTGACAAAGGGGATGGCCCAGACGTGGAGAAGATGGAAGAAGAGATAAATGTAGGGGACGAAAGTGGGGGTAGATATTTGGAAGAGGGGGGACCTATTGAATGTGACAGGGAGGATGGCCCAGACGTGGAGAGGACGGGAGAAGAGATAAGTGTAGGGGACGAAAGTGGGGGTAGAGATTTGGAAGAGGGTGGACCTATTGAATGTGACAGGGAGGATGGCCCAGACGTGGAGAGGACGGGAGAAGAGATAAGTGTAGGGGACGAAAGTGGGGGTAGATATTTGGAAGAGGGTGGACCTATTGAATGTGACAGGGAGGATGGCCCAGACGTGGAGAGGACGGGAGAAGAGATAAGTGTAGGGGACGAAAGTGGGGGTAGAGATTTGGAAGAGGGTGGACCTATTGAATGTGACAGGGAGGATGGCCCAGACGTGGAGAGGACGGGAGAAGAGATAAGTGTAGGGGACGAAAGTGGGGGTAGATATTTGGAAGAGGGTGGACCTATTGAATGTGACAGGGAGGATGGCCCAGACGTGGAGAGGACGGGAGAAGAGATAAGTGTAGGGGACGAAAGTGGGGGTAGAGATTTGGAAGAGGGTGCTCCTATTGAATGTGACACAGAGGATGACCCCAATGTGGAAAAGAAGGAAGAAGAGATAACTGTAGGAGACGAAAGCGGGGGTAGAGATTTGGAAGAGGGTGCTCCTATTGAATGTGACACAGAGGATGACCCCAATGTGGAAAAGAAGGAAGAAGAGATAACTGTAGGAGACGAAAGCGGGGGTAGAGATTTGGAAGAGGGTGCTCCTATTGAATGTGACACAGAGGATGACCCCAATGTGGATAAGAAGGAAGAAGAAATAACTGTAGGGGACGAAAGTGGGGGTAGAGATTTGGAAGAGGGTGGACCTATTGAATGTGACAAAGAGGATGACCCCAACGTGGATAAGAAGGAAGAAGAAATAACTGTGGGGGACGAAAGTGGGGGTAGAGATTTGGAAGAGGGTGGACCTATTGAATGTGACAAAGAGGATAACCCCAACGTGGATAAGAAGGAAGAAGAAATAACTGTAGGGGACGAAAGTGGGGGTAGAGATTTGGAAGAGGGTGGACCTATTGAATGTGACAAAGAGGATAACCCCAACGTGGATAAGAAGGAAGAAGAAATAACTGTAGGGGACGAAAGTGGGGGTAGAGATTTGGAAGAGGGTACAACTATTGAATGTAACAAAGAGGATAACCCCAACATGGATAAGAAGGAAGAAGGGGATGAACCCAACGTAATTAATTCCACATTTATTTGGTTCTTCTAAAACTTGTTTTGACGCATATTTCTAGAAAGGCGTGGCAGATGTAAAGATAAATGCATAGCTAAGATAACAGCCTACAGAGATAACATGTTACAAATTATCACGCCCATTTGGGTAGTTACATGTCCTATTTTGTGAAATTATACCTGGCCATAATGATGCAACGGGGCTGTTGGAATTTGTGAGTTGGAGTCAGGTTATAATATAGTTAGAATAGAATTATTGGTAGATGAAAACAACATTGTACTTTTCTCAATATTATAAATCCCTGACGACGAGAATAACATGCCATTATTCAATAGGACGACGTGTTAAATAGTTAAATATAACGACTGTTTTTTCTTGGATTTTATGGATGGGTTGACATTTCATGCATTCTTATTTAAACAGTTTTAGATAACGCCCGGCGGACAGGAAGGCTGACTTTTGACAGACAGGGCCTAACCAGACGTCCTATTCGAAAAGGTAATTTTATAAAACAAATACATTTCAGACATAACCTATCGTGTGTCGGCACAGTAATATTTGTTGAAATGTGTCTTATTTTGAAGTTTTAGTAAAAAAATGTATGTACAATACTACCGTAAAACCCCTTATTTAAGCCGCGGCTTAAATAAGGGTTAGTTTTTGAAATCAGAGCTTATTAAGCCTCCACTTTAAGGGTGCGGCTTAAATTAGGGGTTTATACAACCTTGAATTCAATGGCTCACAATAAAAAAATTATGAAAAAAATGCCCAAAAAATAAACCCTTTAGTTGGGGTGCGGCTTAAATTAGGGTCTGGCTTCAATTAGGGTTTTTATGGTATATACGTTATTTTTTAGCTGTTTTTTTTAATGGTTTCAGTTGGACTTTATTTCATTTTTTCTAATGCAAATTCATACCATGCTCATATCCAATGAGAGATCTCTCAATTTTGAGGTATTTCATTTTTGACACTAGGGGGCACATGTGTGCCTGATTTGCTTATCATTAATTTATCATTCTTATTTTAGTCAAAAATTTCTGATTTCCTTAGATTTTTATTCTAAGACACCTATCATCAATTTCAGAAATGAAATTTGAAAATTTGATGGTTTTAAAATTTTCCCAACAGGGGGCACAAGTGTGAAGAGTATGTTATCCCTTTAAACCTTTAGACCCCAAATCCGGCCTTAGATTATTATAAAATACTAGGGACATGAAGCATTTCCTGAAAACACTCTGTGGGGGTTTAAAGGGTTTATACCAATAAAGAGTTTTGTTTTTAATCCAGAGAAGAAGTCAGGACGTGACTGCAAAATGTCTTGAAGGGCTGGAGGCGTGTACCAAATTGAAAAAGCGAGAGGGAATTCAAGAAGTTGTGTACGATTGACAACTATATGTAAGGACTGGTTGTAAAAAGGAGAATATTTCTCAAATTTAATTAAAACATTGTTTTTAACTGTAAGAAAAAAAAAGGTTTATTCAAGTGACTGAGTGGCTATAAATAGATTATTTTTGATGATTGATAATAAATCGATTACTTTTGATAATTCATAAGTGGACATTGAAAAATTGTTAATTTGAGAATGTTATTTGAATTTGTACTAGATGTATGTAAGAAGACTTTTTATAACAGAAATGGTGCTAATAGAAAGACAATCAAAGTATGAATGAGAAGAGAACAATTTATTACATGGAGATTAAAAGTTTGCTATGCAATAAATGTAAACATTATTTATAGCTTGATGGGAAGGCTATGTTGTTAAGAAAAAATATTGTTCATCGTATTGAAAAGACATGTTAGAAGTATCAGAAATTAATGGACCCGACATGTGAATAGCTTTGGTGCTTCCAATAATTTATAAGAGTATTCATTCCTTCATAAATGCGTGGATCAGCCTGGTGAAAAATTGTAAAAAGTTTTTACCTGGAGGGAAAAATGTGAATATCGGCTGAAGAGTAACCTCTTAATTGCGGACACTGGAATTATTTTGCAAATTTCAGAGTTGTAATGTCATGACCATAAACAAGGGAAAGGCTAACTAAACAAAAATAAGATGTTTGGAATATTTCTGTAATAATTAAAGCCCGGTATGTGGAATACAGCCTTAAGTAATTTGAAAATTGTTTTTGAATTTTTAAAAAATAAAACGGACTTAACTTTAATTTTGAACCAAAACGTGGTATTTCCGGTATGTATGACGTTTAAAAGACGTATGTGGGCTTGCTAACCAAGGTATAGAGTGGCCAGACGCTTTATCACCGCATGTTGAGGTTTACTAAATAATTGACTTTCATTTTGATTTGATTTGGAAAGAATATACCGTAATTTGTAAAGAGTTTTAAAAAGAATAATAAAAGTTTTAATGTTACAAATTGTGTCTGTCCATATATGTCAGTATGTGTATAATTTGAATCTGGATATATGCAGGGTTATTGCTACAAAGAAATTTCTTGTATCATAAAGGTTTTTCTAAAGGTGGCATTTTGTAAAATAGTTGATTTTCGTATTAGATTGTATCAAAAGTAACGTGGGAAGGGCCCTTGCAAATAACGGTTGTGCGTTAATTTTATTGATTAGGGGGTGTAGATAGAAGGGTCCCATGTCCCATGTCGATTTTAAGCAAATGCGATGTCCCATGTAACTAAGCTAAAAGCCATGTCCCTATGTGACTAAGAGAATAGTGATAGATATTCGTGACAAGATGCCCGCGCCAGGCTTTGAAAAAGCATAGCTTTCCAATCGGCGATCCATGTATAACCGCTTCTGTGGTCTGAATAAATTTCTTGGTGAAAGTTGGAAGTAAGAGGAGTCCTAACTGTTTGTACATTGAAGCACACCAAACTTGGTTAATGTATGTGGTCTACATGAACAGCCAAATATTTAATCTTACTCTGGTCAATAGGAAATCCAGGGAAATATGGGGAAATTGTAATAGTTTCAGTGTTACAAAAAATTTTAATCTAAAAGTTTGAACATTTTTCTTGGTCAAACCAATAAAGATAGATGTATTCGGTTTTAACCTATTTGTTACTGGCCGTCCCACTGCCTACTAAGGTGGCATAACTATCACTCTCTCAGATCTGAAACATTCCCTCCTTGGATCAGAGCTGGTTTGAAGACATGTAGAACTTAGTAAATATTCTGAAATGATAACATATTCGTCACTTGAATTCTACTGCGAATTCTTATGTGCTTCTAGAGTATCAGGGAACCAAAATTATAATTGTATATATGTGAGAGTGCACACAAATCAATACGAAGTGGGCATTTTATTTTTATAAAGACAAACTTGTACAGTCTGTAACACTTTTGGCATGGAGGAAATCATTATGATCTATTTTTTAATTGGTGCCTAAGTTTACAATATCAGGTCGTTCTCCATATCCATCGAGTGGTTATTATGAAAATTCTAAGATTTAATCTGTTGACAGTTAATAGAATTGTGATCCGGCAGTGTGAGATAAAAGGCACACTAGTCCGGCAGTGGGACATTAGATCTTACAGCATGTCTAAGACCAATACAGTGGACTCCCGGTGGACTCTTGGTTAAAGGGACTCTTAATTCAGCGGACATAGCCCTTAGACGGACCAAAACCTATGTCCCGGCCACATTATTGTATAATTCTGTATAAGATAACACTAGTTAAAGGTACTTGGGCGTGTTCAACCTGATTTTTTTTGACCAGTCAAATTTTTTAAATCAAAACTTATATCTATAGGAGTCAATTGAAACTGAAATTTTGATCTTTTACCGTTTGTGAAAGAAGTTACAGCCTAATTAAGAAAATTGCCTTTAACATTGGACTTGGTTTCTATGGGAAAAATGGGTTTTTCTAAAATCACACAAAAACTACCAATGCAATTCCCACCAAACTCAGTGTACAACAAGAATAGGCAATTATACAAATTTTAGAAAAAAATAAAGAACATTTACCGTTTGTGAGATTAGTTATAGTGAATAAACCTATAAATGGGGGTTATTCAGCACTATTTGCTTGGATAACACTAGGAAACATTACTTGATTCAAAGAAAAAATTTGGGCATTGTATTTCTTTAAGTGTCAACATACTTAAGATAGCATTGAAGTTGGCTTAAAATCTGATTTTTTTTCTAGTTCTTAAAACACCTCCCAGGTGGCGCCCTGAACGCACCGCATTACCTTAAAGCGGACAACTTGCATTTCTGGACAACGGACACACTTTAGTGTCCCAAATGACGATTGTCTCATCATTCAGCGGACAAATGAAGTATCTTGATTATGATCTTAGATTATTTTTACAATACAAGCTGAGGTGAGTAGGTGGTCTTGCGTCGTGTAGAGGACGTTAAGGTGAGACGCGATGCCGAGACTGGGCGGCCAGGCGGTATTAGGAGGACCTGAAGGTGAAAGTTGTCTGGAGGTGTATTTGGAAAAATTAACATCGACTGCAGGGAAAGAAAAATTGCAGAATATGTCATATGGGCCCGACGTCTCGTAACTCCCCTAATTTGCTGTAATCTATGGGATTGGATACATAGTCAAATTGGCAGAACCACACAAACATTTATTTGGCAAAGATGAGTAAATTATGCACAATTATTTCAAGCATATATAGTGCAGTTTGCATCGGACTAGTGCAAACTTCCATCGATTAGTCCAGTGGGCTAGTGCGGAAAAAAGTTAAGGTCTATGACTGGAGGGGGTTTATGGTTAAAGAATGGCTCAGGAAGCAGAAATAGAAATGTTTGAGAATACAATTTATTGTACAATAACGTTAAGAAAATATCATTCAAGTAATTAGACAAAGTGGCCATGGCCTTTAAGCCATTTTCTAATAAAATCCGAGTTGCCAGAGAAACATCACCCTCAAGTCACCTCCGTTAGTCTAGGTGACCTGTGGACTTGAAACTATATACCCCCAGACAGACAACTGATTCCTCTTATAACAAAGCACCAAATTGTCCCCTCAAAATGACAAAATTTTTATTTTCGTAATGAAAATTTACCCAAACACCCCACCCTCCCTATAAAAAAGTCTGGCATGCCTGGTCCCACTACAGGCCCGTTCCCAGGTTCTGTTGTGGGGGGGTGGCGAGGTTCCATAAGTGGAACTTTTGCCTATAGGCCTATTTTTAAAAATGTGAACTTGAAAAGGGGGGTGGCGAGCAGTAAAAACTGGTACTTTTCAACATTTTCCTACTAATTTAAGGGGGTTCTACAATAAATTTTGTAAGGAAAGGTGGAACTTTTAGAAAAATTTCCTTTGTGGGGGGGTGGCCCGCCACCCCCCCTAGTTACGGGCCTGCACTAATGCCATGTAACCATGAGGGGGAGATTCAATAACGATAAAGTTATTTTTGCTATAAATGTATATAGCAGGGGTGGATGCACAATTTTCAAACAGGGGCAGAGGGGGGGGGGGGGGGCTATTGTAAAAGTTTCAGCCCGCCCCTCTAGTTTTGCGAATATTACATTAAAAAAGTTAAGGATAGACAACTGTTGGTAACAGCCATTTTACAAAACCTTTGATATCTCAATAAATATCCAGCCTATCTTTAAGTGGAATACATCAAATGAAAGCACCGATTTTTCTCTATCTATTGGCACAGATAAAGGAATTTTTATACTTAGATGGAAATTATGGAAAAATAAAAAGCTTGTTTGTCACTTTTATTTTTTGAACATGGATATCTCCCTTAATACCAAAGGTTCTAACCTAAAACTTTATGTACATGTTAACAACGTTCTAATTGAGGGAACCGTGTCTCTTTTTTTTTAGGGCTTACTTTTTGTTTTGTGTTAAAAAACGGGAAGAATTTGATCCTTTTTCTCAACTTATTTTTCTAGAATTCATAGAACAAAAAGTAAGACCTAATTCAAAATTCTGAGACACGGTTCCTAGGCTGGTCCCCGCCCCTGTCCCGCTCAGCTCCAACTAGTATATGTCAATTACCACGGGGAACCAGTGTACACGGTTCCCTCCAAATGACTATCATGCATGAAGATTCAAAATTTCAAGGCTCTATATGCATTATTCCCTGAGATATCCTTGTTTAAAAAAAAGTTGTTTAAAACGATTTTTTCAAATTCTCAGCTTACTTACAAATGTGTCCTTCCATACATATTCATTTGATTTATATCAATAAACAGCATTTTCTTGTAGCTATTTAATGATATATAATACAGATAATGGGGTTATATTTCACAGACACAGTGAACAGAATACCGCTACAGTTCCAAAACACCCCTTATCACCAGTTGTCTATCCTTAATATGTGGCCCAAAATAGGGGCGCGCGACATTGATGACCATTGCCTACACAGTTATAAGAATGAATGGAACTCAAATTTTATTCTTATATATATCTAATACATATATAATATATATATGGACAACGGTGCTTTTGTCACCGATAGGGATAGTAAGGAGTACAAGTTTAGGGGTGATTCATCGTCCATATATATGCACGTCTTAGTACATGCGGGGGAATTTGTTTAAGGGTCACAATATGAATACACTGTATAGAAAATAACCCTAAGATATACGGGCCACTACCGGCACACAACAAATTTGGGGGGCCGGACAGTTTTTCTATGAGCCTTGGTTCCCCCGGCACGTGCTATTTATACCCCTCCTCAAGATTAATTTACTTGTCAGGATTACACAATGAACGAGTGACATTCAATATCCAAAGTGGTGTTTCAGGTGACTGTAGATGACCTTTGCCTCTGATGGGGTAGTTGGTGATGGAAGTTGTGCAGCCTGGATGTATGCTTTCATCCTCAGTTCAAAGTCAATACTGCCTACTTTTGGAGCCTCAGTTGCCAGATGAGAAACATGGTCCACGTCCTCTTGGGTTAAGCCATGAAGACAATTGGTATAACCTGAAAAGATATGGAAAACAAGAAACATGTAATAAAGATCCTAAACGACCTATTTAGCAAAAAATCATTATCTAAACATGACTCATGTACAAAAAATATTTAAATTAAAATATTTTAAAAAGAGCACTGACAGGGTCACAAATTTTTAATATTTGTCAAGCCTAAAAATGATTTTTTTTTTTTTTTTTTTACTAATTTAGGGGTCGAGATCCATACTATAGTGACAATTTATGAAAATACTCATTTTTGAAAAGATCACTGACAGAAGCAATATTGACATAATGCTTGAGTTTGGTAGTCTGCAGTATACGTGATTCCATGGTAATAATTCCTTACATTTTCTATGAACAATCTATGTGCATATCTCGGACCACTATGATGGCCACATCATTTCCAGCCACCTCGCTTACGGACTACTTGGGGACAAGTAACAGGTCAAGTGGGTTGGGGGCAATGCCTATAGCTTTACCTATGCTGACGCAGCGAACTGTAAAGCGTTAAATTAGTGTACCCGTCAATCACGCCTATAGACCTCCGCTTAGAGGGGCTAGCAGAGGTGTACGAGCAGGTCGACCTATCAGCTATTTCTTATTGGCAAATTCCTGTACAGGCCTATAGTTGCAATAAGTGGCGAGGATCACAAAAGAGTTTGTTCCAGACCTCGCGCGGCCGTCACAGTCCAGTGGAGGTAGGACAAACAAACCCACGTGGTGGGAGTAGCGCGACACCGGATTGGTGGAGGGTCATTACATAACATTGATAAGGCCTCTGAGGACCATTCCCATTGGTTACAATTAAATCAAAAATTTTTATTTTGAAAAATGTTTTTAAAATACAAGGCTTATGCTCACAGTTATAATTCACACATCGATGAAAAGATCAAGTCCTGCACTATGCAACTATTGTTATTGCATTCAGCAACCTTGTGTCTATAAAAAGTTACATGCAGTTTAAAGTTAATGTCCAAAGAGAGAATAACCCCCTGGCTTGTCCGACCAGCACCTCTTGGGCTGAGTTACACACCAGGTGGCGTGGTCTGGAAAATCATTTATTAGGAGTCATTGGAGAAAATCACAAGTCACAAGTGTGAAGGTGGAGACGTTTAGAATTGTTGTTACAATAGATATGTGAACAATAGTACTTTAGATGCGTTATTTTCCAAAAAGAACAAAGGCCAGGCTCACAATCCATTAAAGTGATAAAATCCTCCATAATTCTTAAAATTTACGTTAGTTTACCAAAAAAAGTATTTTTTCACTAAAATTTTTTACTACATGTATAATAACAATATACATATGCTGTTGATTGCAGGCTGTAAGAGGAAATACAAAAAAAAAAAAATTTTTAAAAATGGTCGTTCCTCTGTGATGTTCCACATGGGAAAAGATGAATAGGGATTTCTTTTTTTAGAATGATGATTTCAAGAGATTTTTTTGGACGACTTTTAGACTGGGTAATATTGTTAAAAATGGATGAAAAAATCGTAAATTTATATATTATGCTTCGATATATACCTGTCGGGGGATCGGCAAAGAGGGAGTTGGGTACCCCTGCTGGAACACGGGAATCTTTGTTGTGGCGAACTCGGTGGCTGTTCCACTCGCGAACCTTCATGTCAAGTTCAGCACGAATGATGTCCAAGAAGCAGAACCGCATCAAATACCTGTGTATATAACAATTATACAATATTTATTATTTACAATGACGTATCCTAGAGAGCAGTATGACAATTTATTTCACCCCCCATACGTAGTCTCCTATCTTTTAACACTGAGGAACACCTGACATCCGGCCCAGGGCGTTGCAGGTTGCTGGAAAGCAATTTGCCTGAGGCCCCCCTCCAAAGTCCCCCATCCAACCCACCCCCCCCCCCCCCCCCCCCCCCCCGTACAGTGCAGACCGGCCGGGAACCAGGACAGAGTGGCAATATGCTTACTCCCACGTCCGCGCTACCAATTTGGTGCATTCTCCCTGAGGCCCACTGCAGCATTCGGCCAACGCGAGAGCCGAGACAGAATGGTCCCGCGCTAGGCCACCACTGCAGCAGACGACATTACATTTTGGTAATGAGTAGACAATAATGCATGAGGAGGTGAAAATAAAAACGATACTAAACTTGTCTGGGATCCTGTAGCTTGTATTTCGTCTCAGACCCCTCGCCTAAATACGGGACTGAGGATCCCAGCCCGGTTAATATCTGCTTAGTATGTGAAAGGATGGGTTGATTAAAAGTATTGATTTCTTACTTCTGATCCTCGGTGCCACTGTACAGTTGTTCGTAATCAAACTGCCCAAAGAACTCGCGCCACCATTTGGTCCATGCATTGTGCAACACGGACCAATGTTGCTCAATGCGCTAGTGAAGGAAAATAATTATTAGGAATCAATATGATAAAGTATGTTTCAGTTAATTACACAGCATGATTGATAAAAGAGTAAATAAATAGGGCTTGCTCAAAAATTTAACCTATTTTTTAAATAAGATTAAACATGGGAACATTATCTTAATTTTGAGAGACGCTTCAAAGGCAACATCAGAAACACATTATAAACATTTCTGTTCCATGGCTAATGTTGTAACTGAGAAATGAGTGTTTCAAACATAAAAATTAAGAAAATAATTCAGAATTCCTATAATTAGTGTATGATTTGATTTTAATCTATACGCCCAGAAAAAAATATGACCTTTCACAGATGTTCGTGTACTGGAGATGGCGGAACTTTTATTCACCTTCATGCAACCTATGGCCCAAAGACCCGTTATCAATTATTCAATAATAAATTTGAACCTCTTCTGACCAGTAAATAAAATAAGCCAGGGGTAGCAGTAAATGTTACAATGGGTCAATATTATATGGACGTGGGTTGATTGATTTTACTTTGATAGATGTACCTGATTTCCAATGGACCGCCCCATTATTGTTGCAGAGAGGTCATCACGGATGTAACAATGTATTCGGAATATATTATAGTTTTCTGTCCCACAATCACATCTGATTTTGAAGGGAACACCTGCATTTACAAATATGTTTAAGTTCAAAAACAAGTTGATTAAATGTATGTATGAGACTGCACCTAAATTTTGGGTTGGTTGTGGATTTAGCCAGCCATTTATTATTTCTAAACAAGAAGGCGCTAACCCTGACTAGGTACTACCATCACAAAATTAATTGTTTCCTTTTCACCATGAATTATATATATTTTGAGCGAGCCTTCATGCTGAAATCCAATAATTTTTTACAGAATTATTCTATCTTAATTAGAACTTGAGATATTCATAAAATAACCACGAAAATGAGGGCTAAATTCTGTCATTTTTTTTCCATACATTCCCTATATAGGTATTGTGACTATTTCACAAGTTAACCCAACACTAGGAATAATTCAAAATGTATATAACTTTTGAACAATTTTAAGTTATGAATATAAGATAAAACGTGCCATGATGAGAAAAGGATCAATGATATAGATAATTAGCTTTCATACCGTTTTTCAAAAATTTGTTTTTGGGCAAAAAATGCATATAACCTATAAAAAACAGGGAGTATAACGCAAATATAAATAAGATAGCAGTAAAGGATTGGAGAGTACAGCAGGTTCACACTAGGCCCATAGCCTACGTTACGTCACATGTCAATGTACCACATGACACCTACATGAGTCGGTCCTGCGAATACCAGTTACAAGTGTGAACCATAATGATCTTTTTTTTTTTATTAAACTTGTACCATATCCTAATATCAATTATGAAAATATATTTGGATTTAGTCTAAATGTACAAATATACGCCCTCAAATTCGCCTTTTATAGTTCTCCTTTAAGAATGCCTGAGGCTTTGTACTAGTAAAAGGGTACAGTGTCACAATAAAATTAAAAATGGTCGGCATACATTGATTATATATATTTAATAGTTACCTCGCATTTTCACAGCGGATTGCAGGAACAATTGTGCCGTGTATTTTGGGTTCTTGTTGCTAGAAAGAGCCTCTAGCCAAAGAATTTTCCGAGAAAACCTGTGTAATGGGGTAACAAATTTAATTGGGAAGTGATGTTTAATTGTGAAGTATTATGGTTTATCTCACATTTTCTTTGATTGATTATACAACAATATGTAAACAATTCTCATGAAAAGGTGTAGAAGGAGAGAAAAAGAATATGTGTAAATTACAGTAAATTTTACATTGTCTGCAACTTGAATGTACAACGTTTAAAAGTGAAGGGCTCAGAGTTATTATGAGCTAAAAATAGTTTAACAATAGGTTAATACTCATATGATAGTAATTTGAAATTAATGATTTAAAGATTTAATTAATGATTTGTTGTTTTTCATTTTTTAGCCAAATTCATTTTCAAAAAATGTGTGTGTGTGTGTGTGTGTGGGGGGGGGGGGGTATGGAGACGTGTTTAAAGCATACTTACCCGTCAATACACCCGTGTATATATATGCCCCATTTCGCGAGCTTATCACACCTGAAAAAAGAATTAAACATAAGACTCATTTTTGGGAATGACATTTTTATTTCCTTCTTTTATTTTTTCCCAAATTGAATACTGATGAAATTTAGAATTCGTGGTAATTGGTACTCACCCATCAAGATGCCAGTACATGTTTGGTCCCTGAGAATAAAAAATGGATGTTTGATGTTTTTAATATCACTAGAGAGATACAGGGCAAATGCGAGATTCAAGAATTAGGGTAATAAAGGAAAGGTTCACATAAATTCGGGAGGTGATATTTTTGGTGTAATCATGTGGACTTAAAGATCCAGGGACACGATCTAAGCTGCTATACAGAAAGGAATATAATTGTAGATTGTTAAAAATGAATTCTTTTCATACTGGTATGGGGTTTCAGAGGTGAAGCTACGCGACAGACTGCCCCATACTAACACCTGTATACAGGTCACCCAGGTGTTATTCTGACACTCACACCCCTTCGCGCTGGCCATGGTGTGACATCACAAGATGCCTTTACCACATATAGGTCTATAGCTATCCTGTTGCACTGTCGCCCTAAATATTTTATTATGGATATTTTATGTCTAATTCACAGACATAGCATAACAAATACTTAGGAAAAAGGCGAATATTAACATAACAAGAAGTCCCCGACTGTCCGGACCCCTTCCCTGGGTCCGGTATCTGCGGTGGCATCCCCCCCCCCCCCCCCCACACACACACACACACTCAGACCAGTGGTCCCTGGCCAGTGTGCTGCTTGCGCTACTACCCTCACCCCCAACCCCCGTACTGACGCCTTCGTACATACTGTCCCCCATCAGGCCCTCAGAAGTGCACCAGGCCCCCAGACGTGCACCAATCTAGGTACAATTACACACACACACACACACACTCTCTCTCTGACTGACCCCCCCCAATATTCACGTAGGTCGAAAGCCGTGGGTAGCCAAGTAGGGAGGTTTAGATATTAGTCCCGTGAACGTCAACCCGTACGTGTGATGTCATTGATCCCTAAAAATATCCCAGGATTTGGGGAAGACCCCTCTCAGGTCGTAGGGACCTCAGGTAAAGGCCCATCAGACCAGTTTAGGCCCCACCACGTGAAGGTCCCAACAACCGTCTGGCACCTTGCGTAACAGAAATGGCTGAGGGGAATCACCACCAAAGGGGCATGTACATGTGTCTGACCACACTGTTGGACTTGTAGCACCCCATCCTCACTTTTGCGAATTTGTTGTAACATAAAGTGGGACGACTTTTTAAGAATTTCAGATTTACATCGTAGAGTTAAATTGTTAAGTTTAGAACAACGAAGACAAAAACAACTATTAAATTTGATGTTTGTCCATAGTAACTGTCCAAATGTAATTAAATGTAATATTAGACATACAAGAGGGGCTGTTAAGCGTACTTTTAAAACTGAAAAATATAATGGTGGTAAATATGAAACTAGTCCATTTTATAAAGGTACAATGTTGTGGAATAATCTACCTGCTGAAACCCACAACTCTAGCAACAAATTTGAATTTAAATCGCAAATCAATAGAATGTTCAAGTTTTTCTATGAGGGAATGATTTGATTATTTGTAATATATTTTGTTTATTCGTCATTGTTACATGTAACACATTTTGTCATTATTTGTTATAACTTGATCTGGAAGACCAGGGGGGTTACCCCTGAAGATTGATTCAGAAATAAAAAAAAAAAAAAGAATATAACTTTGGTAATTCCATAAATGATGGGCTGATAGGTTACAGCTATGGGAATTCCTTATAAAGTTATTTTGGGGCTTTCTCATTAATGAATGGTTGTAGAGGGATATATATTTTAATTTATTAGGAGTTGAATTAGCTTTAATATATATACTTTGGGTTAGAGAGCATAACTCTTATGACAAATTATAGAGGGATAGGTATTGCCTTATAAAGGGATATGGAATTCCCCATGAAAATTCAGTGTCATAACATGGGTTCTCACCGCGCTGCGATACAGGCCCCTCTTGAAACGACGCTGAGTTCGTTGATGGGTACCTTCTGGGTCAACCAAACGCCAAAGGGAGGCAACACGAGACCTGTAATACAGTAATGGTACAATGGATATTGATAAGGATACATAAAGAAATTTTGTTTTCATAAAGGGACGATCAGACACTATGGGTAGTGGCTTCAAATTATGCATGTCCACTTTTATTTATAATCTACTGTAACAGAAACAGTCCTAATTTCCGTGAGAGTCTAGTATTTGTTCAAACTCTCAATAACTTGTAAAATATTCACAGTAGTACACTGTCTGATCAGAAAAAAACGTCATAGTTTGTTGGGATACTTTTAATTACACATCTTGCCCTATTATCGAAGGTAGGCTAAGCACTGGCCATAATCCATAAGGACAGTTCGCCTCGTTTTGAGATACTGAATCTCGAATATGGCAGATGCATGCAAGTAGTGAATTACCCTATTATTATATGCGTGATTATATTTCTTTATTCATCTGAATACTTACCTTGAAACGTTTAAGCCATATTCCCCCCTCAAACGTCGCCACATGCCACGGTAGCCCATGCACGAACCAGATGAAAGTTTCTCTTCCTAGAACAGAATATATCAAAATTATGGGTTTTTATTGTATGATGGATATTTCGTGTATATTACAAATATGGAGGTTTGTGTAGGGTAAAAAATATTATTTTTGGGGAAAAATATTTTGGTTAATACTTTGAGTTGACTAGAATTTCAGACTTAAGGGATACAGATATAAATTGTTTGGCTATTTGCAAAACGCTTTTACTTTATATAATGAGGATTTTGTAAAATGTTTATTGTGAGATATACTTTGGTTTCAGCCATTGGACGACAGCCCTAGTATTATTTAGAAAACAAACTGGCATGGAATTTATTTTGATTTACATTAGTATTTTGACACTCACTCGCATTTTTAAGATTATTTCCTCATCTGCAGCTGGATTGTTCCTGCTTATAGAAAGTTTCTTAAGCTGGTACTTTAACTGACGTACACTGCAAGTAGAGATGATTGAATAATCAAAGTTGGTCTACAAAAGGTTAATGATAGAATTAAAACAATAACTATTTATCGCTTTATTTGTTTTGTTTTGGTGGAGTGGACTGTTATTAAAGATAGAAGACAAGGATAGTGGAAGATTGAATCGGGCCTGGACAAATGCAGTGCCCGAGCCCAAGTAGCACATTCTGCATGCTCCTGTTTACACTACCTTGGACGGAGGGGGGTTCCTATATTGGGTAAAACTTTTTCATGATTTTATGAAAAATGTCTGAAAGTATAGTAATAGATTAATTTGACTGGATATAAAGATGATTAATTTTTTTTAAAACGGTAAGAATGTGATCTTGGATAGATTTAGAACGATTTTGTATAAAAATGGGGTCCTGGGTTGTTGTGCCTGGCTCAAGAGGACCTCAGTATGAGTAGTCTGGTGCTTATCTGTTTCAATTGCTATTTTTCTGTATTGTATCTGTCGATTTAAAGTACGACAGGGCAAAAAGTACGGTAAGTGGTATGGACAAGGGATTTATGATAAATGCCTTACCTCAATGTAATTCCATATTTATCTCTGATGTAAAGGACAAGGTCCTTGTGTCTTAAACTGTGACCTTTTTTCCATGCTTCAGTTATTATACGTTCCACTGAAATTGTAATCGTGAATGTGAATTTCAATCATTTACAGATACATAGATGGAGTCCAAATAAAGCATTTTTAGAAATTATGGGACTCTGGATGGGGGGGGGGGGGGTTTAATCTTAATTTTCGATTTTTTTTTATTACTTATGGAACACAAAAATACATACATACACCAGATATGGAATGATTGTCTGAAAGTGACCTGTCTGTTGGGGTGAAGAAAGCAGCCTGAATGATCAGACAAACAAGTGCTGCCCCGAGAATCAAGCACAGCATATATAATTATAACTGGCCATGACGTCTCGTAACTTTTTAATCTAGATTAAGTGAAGCAAGGTTCTAACCTTGATTGAAACAACTGTGGCGAACGACTTGTAATGCCTAATGCTGTTTAATCCAATCTAATCCTCATTTAATCTAACAATATGGTCACCGTGCCGATAATACACGGCACTACTCTACAGTCTAGCTTGACAACTGCCTACAAACCCGCCCTAATGGATCCTAATGTGACATCAACACAGGACATTTGCATCGATTTGACAAATGAAATACGATTGATCATCCCTCTCTTCTAAACCATCTCTAGGATTCAACACTAACCCTAACTCGTCCCTATTCCCAGTTTGTGTATAAAACAAATGGGGCCTTCCATTAAGTACGTACGCACCAAGGGGGGGTGGGGGGTCTGATATTTTGGGAATTTGTGAATTTTTGCGTACGTACTTAATGGAAGGCCCCAATGTCAATTGCCTATATATCCTCTCAAATAAACTATATCGGAAGTGACCACTAACTGATACTTCTCGCTGTGGCCCCCTATTCAGAAAACACAGGTCTACAATGGTTTATATAACTATGGAATATACATAAGGTCACAGTTAAATAAAGTAAGGATATTTACTTCTTTGGTAATGTTTCCAGGACCGTCTCGTCGAACTCATTCACAAGAAAGGGCAAACGTTGCAGGCATTCATACAGTAAAGTTGTAACGGGTTGAGGTGGTGGTGTATTATATAGACGCCAGATGGCGACACTTTACTTTCAGACGGAGAGGAGGTAGTTGGGGGGGGGGGGGGTGAGGGTACGGCGGAGGGTAGGGGGGGACCCCCCCCCCCCCCCCCCCCCCCCAACCCGACCCGACCCAACCCCCCCCCCCCCCCCCCCTGGTCTGGGGGGACTGGTCTTTAGTGTATGGGGTCTGGAATTGTCCTATTGGGCCACCGTAGTTCACAGTATACAGAAGGTGTGAAGTCTTGTCCAGCCTAAAATGGGCCGGTCGCCATGTTGGTAATCTATTTAAGTAAGATGATTCCTTTTACCACTTTAGCCTACATACCATCATGGAATCATATATAGTCGTCGTAAACATAAATTTAAACGTACATAATGTTTAGTGTTGACGTTTCCACAGCGGTGAGGGCGGCCACAGGGGACCTCAACAGGTGGTCGTACGTACGGCGTCCCTCCGTCTCCCGGGGGGGTGACATCAGCCCGGCCCGGCTATAAATAGACCCGAGTCACTCTCCGTCACCTCCTCCCCGACCAACGCCCGCCCTGTCCCCGACCTTTTCCGGTCCTTTTCCCGGCCCTTATCAGGGCCTAAAGCATGGGTCTGGACCACTAGATTCGACACGGCGACAGGGCCGTTTTTTGGCCTAGTGACATCCGACAGGACCTATTCTTAAATTCGACATGGCGACATGGCTTATTCTTAGGATCGACATGGCGACATAGCCTTTAGTGACATCCGACAGGACTTATCCTTAAATTCGACATGGCGACATAGCCATTTCTTAAATTCGACATCCGACATGAGGACCCCCCCATCAAGGGCCCCTAAAGCCCCCTCTCACTGTTCCCCGGCGGTTATATATATATGAGATAATAATGATAAATGCATATAACCAACTGAGAAGGGAGTACGAGGGTGGTTATCACCCCGAGCCGGGACCCCGATATCAGCCTGAGGCCAGGGCCCGAAGGGCCGGCCGAGGGCTGATATCGGGGTATCGGCGAGGGGTGATAACTGCCCGAGTACTCCCTTCGAGGTTGGTTATGGATTTATTATACCTTTTCTGTTAGATCTGAGCTCCCAAGGAAGGATGCACAGCAACCAGTGATGGTGGGACTGTGATGTTGTACTTTTTTTTTTGTTTTTTTCATATAACTCTTTTGATATTCATCAAATCTACAAACAGTAAGCAGTAAAATGTAGCTAGGAACGTTGTGCAGATAATGCATATGTTAGATTTTTTATTTCTTAATGATTTCATTTTTTCATGAATTTTAGAAAAATAAAAAGTTTCTGTATCACACTGCAGTGTGATACAAGGCTGGTTATCACCCAGGTTTGTATCGCTCTGTGTTAAACTCTTAACTACTAAACTTGTATCACCCTAAGGTATAATAATGGTAGTTTACATAATGGTTTGATTAGGACGAGTTAATGACATAGTAACATATGATCAGTAATGAAAGGCATTATCTCAAATTCAGGTTTGTAGTCCATGGGTTGACAACAAGCCATGGTCCGGTTTTTCTATATTAGTTTCTTAAACTTGACTTTGGTTGTGGCTTTCTGTACCTGCTCTGGCAACATGTCCCACTCTCTTACCCCTCGGTAACAAGGACTGTTTTGGAATTTTGTCAACCTAGTAAAAGGTACCTTAAATTTAATCTTAGGGTTATTCCGCAGCATAGTTTCTGGTCTAGCATGTAACAATAAATCACTTTTCTTGCTCCACCTATACATAACTGATATGAGACGTTTCCTTCTCCTATCGTGTAAATTCTCCAATCTATATACATTAAGGAGATTGTCATTGCTCATTTCAGGGTGACGCTTTCCATCTATAACCTGTACTGCCCTTTTATGCAACAAATCTAATCTAATAATTTTCTGTTGTGAACAGGAATCTAGTAGAAAATCTGCATAATGAAACAAAAGCAGTATATGAGTCTTATAGATTAGATTTACAGTCCATGATGATAGGTATGGCCTTAATCTTTTTAACACATATAATTTCCTATTGACATTATTGTATGTCATGTCAGCCAATTTATCCAATTGTAGATACTTATCTAAATCAATACCAAGATAAACACATGAGTTAACATTGCACAGTTTTTCCACGCCTATAGAAATCTGTAGTTTCTGACTTTCAGACGGTCCCTTTTCGCTGGTTATCCGGCGGTGATCTGCGGGTCCCGTGACCGGTGACCAGGGTTAGGTCCAGGAACAGAACTCTGGCCTTAGCCCTTGTCCACGCCACGCTACTCATAAAAAAATACTGTTCTGTAAAATGCGAATAAAGGGTCCATTACCTTCCTTGCTCTCGGGTTGGAATCCCTTGGCCGTGGTGCTTGCCTCAGCGCCTGTCATAGCAGCTCTATTTCATTAGGTGAATTTTCTAATACAACATCTGGAATAAATTGCTTTTCGAATATGTAGGGCTCTTCTATGGTAGTCCATATGGTAGATTCCCCCCGAGACTAGTAGTAGTAGTACACTTTTATTGACAACTGAAAGATCTACATGATACAAATATCAGGTATAGATACAGAGAGGTTACAGCAGAGCAACACTGTGCTGTAGTGCAGTTTTGTCACCAGCCTAGAATACTCTTAAGTTAGGATAAGTACATGACTACGTTTACATAATAACAGTAATACAGTAAAATGACTTAGAAATACCTACATAAAAGATGTGACAATCTATGCTAAAATACATTTATAAATAATAATGTATTACTGATGAGACATCTAAGCCAAAAGGCATATACCATAGTAAGAATGGGACTAGAAATGTGTCAGCTGTTGTTTTGTTATCTTCTAGCACCTTGTGACATTTAGCACCTTGTGACATTTAGCTAGGGAGACCTAGCTGACTAGCTTGAGTTTTGTAGGGGTTGTCACACTGTCACTGTTGGATGGGTTGGTTAGTATGCTTATTAGTAGCTTAGCCTTTTGTAGCACCTTGATATTTTGGTTCGTTCAAAGATTGTATTTGAGGTAACATTCCTTGTTTGTATCGCTAGGCAGGTTAGAGATTGTAGGACCTCTACATTCAAGACTTTATGGTTGAGATCAACATAACAGGTGGGGTTTAATGCTGCCCACAATGGCTAGGGTCATGTTAAAAAGCTTAAAGCTTAATGCTGAGTTCGATTGGATCCACAGGCTACGTAGCCAGATACCGATGGGTCTCAACACCATCGACACGGGCTACTAGAACCCAACCTCAAGGGGCACGCCTCAGACAACCTTTTCGTATCACCCACGACCTCAACCGTCATTTGCCCACTGACTGAGCCGGCCCCTAGAGCACACACACTAAAGGATGGATACAGCGACACTGCCTAGCTATTGACCACCGGGATTTTAGGACTGCAAACAGCTTATCACCATGCCATTAGCCAATGCAAATACACTCAGTATACCCTAAGATCCTATGTGGACACCGTGATATTCAACCATTAAAACGGCCTGATGAGGTATTTACCGAAACCGTGACAGCCACTTGACATTGCCCATCATCAGTAGGGTCCGGACTGTGTAAGACGGACCCGGGGTATATGTTTTGGTCAATCCCCCCAAAAAATTAAGAAAATCTTGCCCATCTATCCCCCCTTGCCGGTCTGCCCTTAGGGGGACCCCAGCCTTAGACTGACCCGTGTAGGGCAGCTAGGGGGCAACACCTGGCCTACACAATCCCTGATATGACCTGGACCGCGTAGGGCAGGCCCCAGAGTTGTTAGGCTTCCCTCCATGATCCGGCCACCCCTTTCCCTTCCTTCTTCGACAGAACCGGTTATGACCCACGAGATATTTTTCAAGCAGAGTGGCCCTTGCCGCCGCTTGGAACAACCCCGACTACCCACCACACCAACCAGACTGGACAGTGTGGCCCCTGCCACCTCCGTCTGCTCTCAACTTTCCCCAAAGAACTCATTACCGGTTCCATTTCCCAAAACCCCTTATAGACCCAGCACCCCACCTCCCCTTGATTCCCAAAGTTACCCCGCCGGACCTCACTTGGGCCCCATACACCCCAACATGGATATGAAATAGCCCCACCTGACCCCCAGCTGACCAATCAAGTGAGCCATACTAGGCAGAGTGCTGTGTTGGAGAGTGAGACACCCCTCACTTCACGGTTGCCGTCAGAGGAGAGAGCACCTTACGTTTTCAACATGATACAAATATCAGGTATAGATACAGAGAGGTTACAGCAGAGCAACACTGTGCTGTAGTGCAGTTTTGTCACCAGCCTAGAATACTCTTAAGTTAGGATAAGTACATGACTACGTTTACATAATAACAGTAATACAGTAAAATGACTTAGAAATACCTACATAAAAGATGTGACAATCTATGCTAAAATACATTTATAAATAATAATGTATTACTGATGAGACATCTAAGCCAAAAGGCATATACCATAGTAAGAATGGGACTAGAAATGTGTCAGCTGTTGTTTTGTTATCTTCTAGCACCTTGTGACATTTAGCACCTTGTGACATTTAGCTAGGGAGACCTAGCTGACTAGCTTGAGTTTTGTAGGGGTTGTCACACTGTCACTGTTGGATGGGTTGGTTAGTATGCTTATTAGTAGCTTAGCCTTTTGTAGCACCTTGATATTTTGGTTCGTTCAAAGATTGTATTTGAGGTAACATTCCTTGTTTGTATCGCTAGGCAGGTTAGAGATTGTAGGACCTCTACATTCAAGACTTTATGGTTGAGATCAACATAACAGGTGGGGTTTAATGCTGCCCACAATGGCTAGGGTCATGTTCCCATTGCCAGTAAATGTGATCTAAGTTTGAGGCAGTCAATCAAATAAGCACCAGTAGCTTTAATTACATTTTCCTCTCTTGATGACATTATTTCAGAATATAGAGTGTTATTGTCTTCTACAAGGGTGCTGCCAGTGCCACGGCCAATTTGGGTGTAGAGGACTAATCTTTGTTCAGAGTAGGCTGGGCATTTGAAAAGGAAATGGATTTCATGTTCTACCTGGTTTAAATTACATACTTTACATATTCTGTCCTCTTTTTGGGTTTTTGGTTTTGCATGGCGGCCCCTTTCGATTTCAAGGTGATGTGAGCTAAGCCGGAAACGTGAGAGTGTAATGATCAGTTTGTGGTTATTGAGTATTAGGAGATATGGTTCCATTCCAGGAGTGGCTTTAAAAGAGTTTATAGTTTCTGAGTTTGTTTTCACTGTTAGAGTTTTGAATTGTTTAAAAATGATTGTAGTTTTTTGGACATGTAGTTTTTCTTTTGCAGTGCGGATAGAGCTTTCTTTGTTTAGGTCAATGTTATGTTCATGTTTAAGGGCTTCAGTCATGTCTAGTTGGGTCAGTACATTGTTTACCAGATCACACCAGGAGGGGAACCCTTCAAAGTACATGGAAAGTCGTGCGTCGTAGGCTTCTCTAACAACATTTATAGGCAGGAGGTTGCTAATCCGTAGCCAGTATTTCAGTATTTGTATGTTTTATCTTACTAAAAGACTGAATCTGTGCTGAAAACCTCGTCGGGCGAGACTCTGGTTTGAGTTTTCATGGAACTCGAATTCTCTGCCTGATGTCCGCATGGCAGTTTTTTTAGAAAAGTGCCATAGCCAGGCCGAGAAGTCGTCAGGGACCATGACCCGTGCCTTAAAAAAGGGAAATCAGTTGGCTATGGTAACCCCCCCCCCAGCCTAAACTTTAACTTCTCTAACCCTAGGGCTAGGGCAACTGACACTCGCTGTCACTTAGATTGGTGCTGTACAATTTGGTAGGTATTTTAACAAATGCGCACAGTAATTCGATAACATCTGAATTTGGTAAAAAGATACATATTGACAGTTTATTCTCAAACAAGGTTTTGTTGGCTTTTAGGGCTAAGTTCTTACAATTCAGTAGTACGTGCAGTACAGATTGATTACTATTAGTCTTTGCACAGTGGTTCCTCCACTTCAATGTTCCTGAAGCTCCTATACCTGCTGTCATAGGCGCAGTTTGTATCTATACGTAGCCAGAGGAACATATTTCTCATACTGACAGATCAACCGTGGGGGTTCCAGGGAAGAAAAGGCCCCCAGTAGCCCCTGCTGATTGTATGAGGCGAAGATAGGGGGACCCTGCACTGACCAAGTGGTTCTTTGGGTTCAATTCCCGGTCAGTGCTGGGTTCACTAAGGGGTGAGGTACAGCTAAATGATTTCCAGGTTTTGATCCCCTGCTGTTTGCCCACCCTGTCACCTTCATCTCATAGATACGATCACCAAAGACAGAATTCGTCCCAACTGGTTTTCGCTGTGAAAATGACCCTGGCTGTCAGAACGGCGTAAAACACCCAACACTCACTTACTCACTCCTCATCTCATAGATTTGATCACCAAAGACAAAATTTGTCCCAACTGGTTTTCGCCATGAAAATGACCTTGGCTGTCGGTACGGCGTAAAACCTCCATCGCTCACTCACTTCGAGTGTGCATGTAAGTACATCATTAATCAAAGGAAAAACCCCAACCCCCTATGGGCCTGGAGGTTAAAATCATTGTAATAGAAACAGTTAGTGCTTGGTTCACTGAGGGATGAGGTACGGCAAAAATGATATCCAAATAAAAAAACACATGTTGGTCAGTGCGGTGGGTCAGGGGGGGTCAGAGGATGGAGAGGGAGGAGATGGGAATGCTTGCAGGTGGGTGATTAGAAGCAGGCATGTTATCCTGACCAACATTTGTTGGTGTCTGATTGTTATTTCTATTGTTTGCCGATCTGTTAAGGGAGCCAAGTGGGAAATGCTGAACTTCAGTGTGGTCACTTACAGTTTGCTGAACCTGTTGCGGTTGGGGATTCATCTTCACTGCTGCAGCTTGCTGTGATTCAGGTGTGACATTCACAGTTCTAAGATCAAGATGGGAGGGCCTAACAGCAGGTGGGTTCAAGTTTCCTCCAGACTGAGTGATGTTAGAGAGGAACATACTGAACATTTTGTGACAGAACAGGCTTTGGTTCCTGTTGCACAGGAGGTAGTGTCTGGCGTTGTTCTCCTGTTGCAAAGGCTGATTTGGTAAGAGTCATTGGAGCTGCTCCAGTGATGACACAGTCTTCAGAGATGACGTGTCGCCGATGTGGATGTAAAATTTTAGTCACCCAACGATAAGCATCCACAAATTTCCAATAGGTAGGCCTAGTAGCACACTTGTGGGTTGTAAATTTGAGAAATAGACATATTAGTCAAAGACCTCCTGTTGCACAATTTAAGGCCTCTATCGCATTTTTGTGTGACAGTGCGACAGAATGCCCACTCCTGATTACACTACGGAAATATTTCCACTCTCCCTTCCCTGCCCCCCCCTCTTTTTCCTTCATTTACAGTTCAATTCCGATTAAAAGGGGTTATCACCTTTTTGGACGAAATGGATCGAATTATAGGGGTGAGGAAGTGGCCAAGTGATGTGGTATATTTCAAGTTGATACCACGATAAGACATACAGAAGGTCCATTTGGGCACCCCATACCCATCTGTTCTCGAGTGGGTGACATTGTATTCCCCGGTACCCCCACTACCTGGCTTACTTGATATGCATCAGCGTTCTAAAAACGCAGAGAAATGGGTAATTTTGAAGAGAGTTTGCATGTCTGCTAAAATGGGAAAAAGGGGTCATTTTTATCCATAAAATTCGCGAAAATTGAAAAAAAGGGTCGATTTTATCCATAAAATTCGCAAAAATTTAATAGGGGGGTCCACTTTGATACCAAATGAGTATGAGACTAATCTGCATTGTTTTAGTTCGTGTTTTCTGAAAAAAGGTATAATTCAGGCCCAAAAAAATCGCGTTTCAAAAAAGAAAGGGCCCTTTTTTAGCTGAAAATCTGATCTTAGAGTTTCTCCTCATTACTCTGTTACAGTGCACGTATGGTACATTAAAATGACAATATCATTCTTAACAGTAAATCGTGATATGTTTTAACAAGATTTAAAAAGGAATTGTTGCGTTCAGGTAATCTGATTTACCTAATATTTTGGCCCTACCCTAACTTTTTTTATGATTAATATATATTGTAACTGATGCCAGTGTTGAGTGTGAATGGGAGGTCAGATTCGTGGGAACAAACGACAAAAAAATAAATAAATAAGTAAATTGAAACTGAATTGTTTTTCTTGTCCATATTTCTCATTCATTTCAACACCTCAACCGATTTCATTGATAATGTGACCACATCATTGACTCTGAGGTGACTCGTCCTGAATGGTAAATATCTATAACAGTAACTTCATTGAACAGTAACTTTACTTTTCAACTTGTCATATTTTCACTATAGGTTAAATAACTTAATAATCTCCGGTTACACATTTCTAACATGGATAACACTGCGATATCCAGAACATTGAACAATTGTGAACTTTCCTGACAATTCATTCACTATAGAAAGATATATAACAATTATTTGCTTATTTCCTATACTACAACCTTGAGATTTGTCTACAAATTACCCACAATGCATCCTGATCTAGGCTAACCTGCAGGTAAAACTCAAGAAAATGGCTTTTCATGGTTGGGAGAAATCAAATATACCGCCATGGAGGGCCGGACCACCATTTCAACTTTAGTCTCTGCTGTGACAGTCCGAGTGTGCACTGGTCAGCCAGACGGGCCCCCTTCCCAGGGCCAGGCCAGTGACTGGAAGACGGCTGACCTAGATTACTGAGTGGTGGAGGTGGGAGGGGGGAGAGGGTTGGGGCCGTTCTTATTCTCACCAACAGTGTGACTTCACCCCATGGGGGTCCGGGTAAGAATAGGCCCTCAGTAGCCCCTGCTGATCGTACGCGGCGGTGATAGGGGGGACCCTGCACTGACCAAGTGGTTCTTTGGGTTCAATTCCCGGTCAGTGCTTGGTTCACTAAGGGATGAGGTACAGCAAAAATTATTTCCAGGTTTTGATCCTCTGCTGTTTGCCTGCCCTGTCACCTTCATCTCATAGATTCGATCACCAAAGACAGAATTCGTCCCAACTGGTTTTCGCCGTGAAAATGACCTTAGCTGTCGGTACGGCGTAAAACACCCAACACTCACTCACTCACTCACATTGTGACGTCAGTCACCCCCCAATGAGTGCGCACCGGACCGCTGCCAGGTGAAGAGGTGTTTCTCCAGTGTGATCAGTGTTTAAATTGACTGCTGCTCCCTGACACAGTAGGTTCATTACCATTGAAACAACTGAGGTTTGCGTTTGAAATTCATCATCATTCATAGCCTTGGATATAACTATTCATTACTTTGGCAAATGTTTCATCAACAGAAATTATTTATAATCAATACAGGCCCCGTGGGGGTCCGGGTAAGAATAGGCCCTCAGTAGCCCCTGCTGATCGTATGAGGTGACGATAGGGGGGACCCTGCACTGACCAAGTGGTTCTTTGGGTTCAATTCCCGGTCAGTGCTTGGTTCACTAAGGGATGAGGTGCAGCAAAAATGATTTCCAGGTTTTGATCCCCTGCTGCTTGCCCGCCCTGTCACCTTCATCTTATAGATTCGATCACCAAAGACAGAATCGTCCCAACTGGTTTTCGCCATGAAAATGACCCTGGCTGTCGGTATGGCGTAAAACACCCAACACTCACTCTCTCACTAATCAATACAGCACCAAGTTCTTCAATGCAATCAACAACCAGGAAAGCTTTAATAAACTTCGTACATATAGGCTCTTTAAAATTCAACACTCTTTCGAATACTACTTAATATATGTAGAAAATATACTGTATTGCAGTGCTTTTGCACAACTAAGACTCAGTACACACAACTTATGAATTGAAATAGGTAGGTATTGTTAACCCTTTAAACCATCACCTTAACGCATCTGCCCATTCTGTCCATGAGGGTAGGTGGACCATGAAATACATTTCATAATGAACTGTGAGGCACATGAAAACTTTAGAGCCCTCCTTTTCCAGAGCTTATAGAATTGTATGCTTGGTCTACAATGCCTCACAGAGACTGAAACATTTATAAAAGTAATGAACTCATCATACCCTACCAGGGGTCGACCTTAACTTTTTTGGCCACTGGTCCACCGGGCTAGTAGTCATCTATTTACACTAAATATATTACACTAGTACCGAACTTGATTAAAGATGAACAAAATATTACGATTTTTAGACAATTTTGAGTATCATATTCTATACCTCATTAAATACAAATTTTACATAGCTGTTATATATATCCAAAGAAGAATTCACACTTTTCTATATCTGGGCTGAAGGTCAAATATTTGCACTAGCCCATCGGGCTAGCTATTCAAAAAACTCACTAGCCCGACCTGATTTGCAGTAGTGACGGTACTAGCAGGCTAGTGCTATAGATTTATCTTGCCTTCACAGATAGATCTAGCAGTTGGCTATAACACTTGCACAGAATATTGTTTGCAGACAGAGATATCAGTCTTCTTCAATATCTTAAGACATGAACTTTATGCTTTACCTCTAGTGGAACCGACGGGCTTTTGGAAAATTCGACGTTGCAACATATGGCCTATTATTAAATTTGACAGGTGACATCAGACCTCCCCCCCGCCATCAGACCACCCCCCCCCCCCCCCCCACCCCCCATCCAGAGCCCCCGGTCCCGCCACTCTAATTATGAAATTATACGCTTCATTGTTCTAAAAAACACAGAGAAAAGGTCCATTTTCACAAACTTTGCATGTCCGTGATTTGAAAAAAAAAAGTCCATGTTCTGCACATATGTGTCAGCAATTTGGAAACAAGGGGTAATTTTTCCTTAAAGGTGAGGAAAAAGGGCATCGTGGACGGTTCTGGTAAACTTTACCTGAGGTGGTGACCCTTGTGGTTGTATGAAAAAGTATAAAGTGGACTAATTTCACCTAAGTACATGTCGTGTGAGCCCCTGCAAAATCAAGGACAACTAACCCAGCAACTAACTCACTATACATTAAGAGTATAAGGGGAGCGTATAGGCCTAGAAATGGAATAATGATATGATTGAATATTTATCTTCAATGTTTCTGAAAAGTACTCATCATTTCCATTATAATGAAGATACCCTCCTCAAATCTGCAAATTTACTATAATTTCCATATAAACGAAGTTTTTCACAAAAAAAAATGAATAAAACTTCATTTAACTTTTTTTTTTTAAAAACAGTAGCTTTACAGACCTGACATACACGAGTACGTTTCACACAAAATAGTAATTATTATTATTGCTGGAAAGTATTCACCTACCTTCATATTCACAGAACTGTTACTAATTCGGCAACTGCAAATTACAGAAAAGACAAAAATATCACGTCACATAACGTAGAAAAATATTTTTCTCCATGATTTAAATGACATATATCCAGTGACTTAAAAGGTAATCCTACAATCGGAAAATGAAATATCTAATGAAAAAGGCTTCTATGCTGAACAGAAATTGGCATCACCTACAATTACTACTAAAAACAGACAACGAAAAACGACTGCACATACAAGTACCTATCAACAAAAACCTTAACGAATAAATCAACCAATCACACTTTTTCTGCACTTCACAGTACTGCACTTTTTCACAGTAGGTTCGTTACCATTGAAACAACAGGCCCTCAGTAGCCCATGCTGAACGTATGAGGCGACGATAGGGAGGACCCTGCACTGACCAAGTGGTTCTTTGGGTTCAATTCCCGGTCAGTGCTCGGTTCACTGAGGGATGAGGTACAGCAAAAATGATTGCTAGGTTTTGATCCTCTGCTGTTTGCCCGCCCTGTCACCTTCATCTCATAGATTCGATCACCAAAGACAGAATTCATCCCAACTGGTTTTCGCTGTGAAAATGATCCTGGCTGTCGGTATGGCGTTAAACACCCAATACTCACTCACTCACTCACTGAAAACATGTAAATGGGTATTGTTCGATTTTTCTTTTCTGTTGAGAAAGGGACTACTACTACCCGGTTCCTGTGGTTGTTGGTACAAAACATTCAGGTAGCAGTCTATAATCTGCAACAAATAACCCCGTGGGGTTCCGGGGAAGAATATAGGCTCCCAGAAGCCCCTGCTGATCGTAGAAGGTGATGATAGGGGGGACCCTGCACTGACCAAAATGTTCTTTGGGTTCAATTCCCAGTTGGTGCTCGATTCACAAAGGGATGAGGTACAGCAAAAATGATTTACAGGTTTTGATCCCCTGCTGTTTTCCCGCCCTCTCACCTTCATCCAGGGATAGATTTTAACATTTTTCTGCACTAGTCCAGTGGGCCAGTGGTTAAAAATTTGCACTAGCCCGAGCAATGATACACTAGTACCTAGCCCCATAAGTGTTCCCACTGTGAGAAGAGGTTCAGCCAGCCATCAACCCTAAAGAATCACATCCTAAGTTTTACCTAAAAAAATATGCTAATACCACACTAGCCCATCAGACTAGCTGTTCAAAAAATGCACTAGTCCGACCTGATTTGTACTAGTGATGGTACTAGCGAGCTAGTGCTAAGATTGACCACTGCATACTGTATCTTCAAACATAAATCATTACCTAAGGGTTCGACCAAGTGGTTCCTTGGGTTCAATTCCCGGTCAGTGCTTGGTTCACTAAGGGATGAGGTACAGCAAAAATGATTGCTAGGTTTTGATCCCCTGCTGTTTGCCCGCCCTGTCACCTTCATCTCATAGATTCGATCACCAGAGACAGAATTCGTCCCAACTGGTTTTCGCCGTTTACATTCACTCACTCATCCGACTGTACAGAAACAATTGGACATTGTGGATTTTTGAATCATCAAGGAAGGGCCAATGACTGTCAGCAGAGATAGATTTTAACATTTTTCTGCACTAGTCCAGTGGGCCAGTGTTTAAAAATTTGCACTAGCCCGAGCAGTGATGCACTAGTACCTAGCCCCATAAGTGTTCCCACTGTGAGAAGAGGTTCAGCCAGCCATCAACCCTAAAGAATCACATCCTAAGTTTTACCTAAAAAAATATGCTAATACCACACTAGCCCATCAGACTAGCTGTTCAAAAAATGCACTAGTCCGACCTGATTTGTACTAGTGATGGTACTGGTGAGCTAGTGCTAAGATCGACCACTGTTCATCCCATAGATACGATCACCAAAGACAGAATTTGTCCCAACCTGTTCTTGCCGTGAATATGACCTTAGTTGTTGAAACAGCGTAAAGCATTCATTACTCACTCGCTTCTGAATCTTGGGTTTTGAACAGTCAGGATATACCAAAGATTGGCACATATTCATGGTAGAACCGATTTTCTGATATTGGTTTACCTTTTTTGAAACCAGCTGTCATTTGTCCTTTTATATATACCCTGCTTTGACTTATTCAGAGGTACTGTGACAGTCTTGAGAGTGACCCTTCTTATGGTTGTTGGTTCTGTGGAAGCCACCTTTCTGATGAGATGAATTGGTCTTGTCAGACTTTCTGGTGTTGGAATGTCCTCAGCCATCAGCCTTAGTAAACTAAGCTTACAGGCTGATCTAGAGACCTAGAGGAGCAGTTATACTCTCCAAAATCACAGGGTCAAGAGAAACATTCTTTTGGGCATACACATTTTAGAAAGAATTATTCATTTACCATAAAACACTGGAATTATCGTTACCTCCACCACTCACTCACTCTTATTAACGAGATATGGGATTGAGTAAGTGAATTTCACATGTTATTTATTACTCTCTAAAGAAAGTTTTTTTGATAATAAATTATTCAAAAGTAATAAACACTATTTGATTTGGCATTTTTTTGCTGCTATTCATATTTCTTTGATACCCTGTGGGGGTTCCAGGGAAGGATAGGCCCCCAGTAGCCCCTGCTCATTATATACAGTGATGATAAGGAGGATCCAGCACTGAGCAAGTGGTTCTTGGGTTCAATTACCGGTTGTTGCTGGGTTTGCTAAGGGATGAGGTACAGCAAAAATGATTTCCAGGTTTTGATTTCCTGCTGTTTGCCTGCCCTGTCACCTTCATCCTATAGATACGATCACCAAAGACAGAATTCGCATCAACCTGTATTCGCCGTGAAAATGAACCTGGCTGTCGGAACGGCGTAAAAAATCCATCACTCACTTACTGATAGAGGAAAATGGTCTGTCATTTATAAGTATAAATGGTTCTTCTGAAATCTGCCTGAGCCGTCATATCCCCGGAGCAACCTATGTTGCGAAAGGAAGGTTTTTTCAGTTGAGGTTGACGATTATGGCTGCTGGTAAATGCAGCAGCAGTGGTGGTGGCTATAGTTGGACCGTCTTCAGCCCGAGACTAAAATGTGGGGAGTAAAGGGCTGGGGCAGGAAATGCACTACATTTGGAACTGAAAGAACTTATCATGGTACTTCACTTGAGAACATAGTGGTCTGGGAGTTGTATTCGTTTAGGTGATGGGGCTCCTCTGCTTTCAATGACCGCCCGCTTCTGCTTACTTGCTTCTGCACACCTCACATTTTCAGTACGGTTCACCAGTTGCTTAGCCAAACCTTCAGACCCTGACCCCAACACTTCACCACCCATGTCCCCCCCCCCCCTGTAGGGGTACCAGGGTGGAGCTTCTGCTTCTGGGAAGAACATGGGCCCCCAGTAGCCCCTGCTGATTGTAAAAGGCGACAATAGAGGAGGATCCAGCACTGACCAAGTGGTTCATTGGGTTCAATTCCTGGGCAGTGCTTGGTTAACTAAGGGATAAAGTACAGAAAAGATTATTTCCAGGATTTGATCTCCTACTGTTTTATTTCCCTGTCACCTTCATCTCATAGATACGATCACCCATGAGCTGTAAAGCATTACCTTGTGCAGTCTGGTCCTTGAGCTGCCGCTGCTCGAGGTGCCTGTGCGGGAACTCCTTGCTCAGGAGCTGTTTGTCCCAGGGCTTCTGCTGCTTGGGCATTTCCCTCTCCCCCTTGCACCCCCCTGCGAGCTAGCAGCTGTCCTCTCACCAGCCCAGGGAAGTTGCCCTGCAGGAGAGAAGCATCCACTAGATCAGCTAGTACCTGGAACAGCGGCTCCAGTACGTGTATGCCGTGGTACTGCAATGTATGTCCCTCGTCCTGCACCAGGGGCAGTTTTCATTCACTGCTGTCAAGATGTGCTCAGCGAAACACTCCTAGGGGGAACCCAGCACTGACCAAGTGGTTCTTTGGGTTCAATTCCTGGTTGGTGCTGGGGACACTAAGGAGTGAGGTACAGCTAAAATGATTTCTGTTTGCCCGCCCTGTCACCTTCATCTCATAGATACAATCAACAAAGACAGAATTCCTCCTGACTTGTTACTCTGGCTGTCAGTATGGCACAAAACACAAAGCTCGCTTGCTTGCTGGCTTGCTCACTCAGTTGTCCTTTAAAACAATATATTAGTAGGTCGCCAAGATAAATCCCAAGAGACTCAATAACAAATCACTGTTACGAGGAGTGTATAGTGTTATTTTTTGAATATATGCAATAGTGAAATGAATATGGTCTGTACTAGTCCAGGGCATACAATGGACTGAACCCTAGCCCCAACATCCTGGGCTTTATATCCCCGTGGGGGTCTGGGTAAGAATAGGCCCCCAGTAGCCCCTGCTGATCGTATGAGGCGACGGTAGCGGGGACCCTGCACTGACCAAGTGGTTCTTCGAGTTCAATTCCAGGTTAGTGCTTGGTTCACTAAAGGATTAGGTACACCAAAATTGATTTCCTGGTTTTGATCCCTTGCTGTTTGCCCGCCCTGTCACCTTCATCTCATAGATTTGATCACCAAAGACAGAATTCGTCGCAACTCGTTTTCTCTGTGAAAATAACCCTGGCTGTCGGTATGGCGTAAAACACCCAATTAGCATTTTGGTGTTTTTTTTCATTTCACTTTTTGATCCCTTGATACTTTGGTTTGATTTCTGTTAATTAGCTGGCTTACTTTTCTTCTTCTTGTTCGCTTTTGATGGTTTTTGGCAAGTTCTTTCCCCTGTGGTCTGGCAGGGCATCAATTTGCCGGACCTGTTGGACCATTTCCCGATGCATGGGCAACAGGGCAATCTATTCTTTTGTGCCGACAGCATTACACTGAAAACACCTTCCCCTGAATGACATGCCTGACCAGCCATCAGCCTGCTTATGATCCACTTTGTCACACTTGTAACATTTACCAGTGAACTTTGTCTTCCCCTCGGGAGAGATTTTATTTACTGCCCCTATTTCCATGGGGGTTTCTACTTGGTGTCTGAGATGGAACTTTTTGAACATGTTGTGTTCTTTACTTGCACTGGAAACAGCTGCTTCTAGAGTCTGGGGGTTTTCCCTGAGAACTCTCCTAGCCACTCCAGAGCTTTTCAACCCATCAACAAATATCTCTATAAGCTGCAGGGCAATGATAGCATTATCAAGGTTCTTACCTGAGAATGCTTCAGAGGCGAAATCAAGCGACATCGACATCGCATGCCCACTGGCTAGAGTTTCCGAGAAGCGGACCATTAATTTCTTTTTCAATTCCAACCAAAGGACCACGGGTTTGTCAGTTACATATCACTGAATGAAAACGACCATCCCCCCCTCTGCTGTCTGGGACGCCAGCCGTTTCGTGAATATGTCCCCCCCCCCCCCCCCCCAACTATTTAAGTGCCCCTTTCGATCTGTTTTATCCAAACTTTAAACTCTTTAGGGTCCCTCTTGAATTGAGTTTGAGTCATTGGTGTGAATGTGCATGTTCACTGTGATTTGGGTCGGGTGACCGGTGACAGTGGTGATGGGCGGCAGTGGTGGACATGTCCCAGGTTGGACCAGGCCGCGGGCAGGGTCCCAGGTCAAACCAGGCAGCAACGTCAGGCAGCAGCGTCAGGCAGCAGCGTCAGGCAGTGGTGTCAGGCAGCAGTATCAGGCATCGGTATTGGGTGGTAGGGTTGGGCAGCATGGGTGGCACAGCATGCTGTTGCCTAGCAGGTGGCTGGTAGTCTCCACATAGTGGAGGCGTGACCTCTCCCTGAGACAACTCACGTCGCACACCCTTGCTCACAGACACATGATAAGCATGGCCGGTAAGCACATACCCTATTGTATTAGCACCTGATTTAGCTACATGACGTCCCATGCAGGAGAATCACATCTGGAGTATAAATACCTATTGTAATGGGACAATGTGAGCAGATGATAATGTACGAATCACAAAAAAAGGGTTGGAGTTAATACAATCAAGAGGTTAAACAACAATTGGGAGGTAACCATGTAACTACATTACAACAAGTCCCTGAACTCTAGCAAGGGAGTCATCCGCACAAGGGAACTAAGAAATGCCTGACATAAACAGAACAGCAGAAAAAAATGCACACACTGCAATACCCTCACAAACAGCAAAACCTACAAGAGTCAGAAACCAGTGTCCCACCATCTAATATTCCTCAAAGAAAAAAGACCAGTGGTTAAGCTGCAAAAAAGACCACACCAACTGACTCTCTGCAAAAGTCAGAGAAATCTATAGTGCCAGTCAAAAAAATAAAAAGGGATCTCTGGGACGTTGATTTGGATGAGGCTGAGACTGAGGCTATATGAGAAGTAGATCTCCTGTTCATCCACTGTGATGAGAGGGAGATCCCTCATTCAGTGGAATTGTCAAGGCCTTAAAAACAAATACTCACTAAACAATGCTCTTGCCTACTGTCTCCAAGAAACACATTTGAAAGAAATAGATAACCCTACCTTTAAAAACTATCACATTTACAATAGCCATGGGCCACAGGGAGAAAGACCGTCTGGTGGCTCCTCTATTATAGTGAGACAGGATATACTTTGTAGCCAAATACAATGCCTTACAAAATATGTTTAAAGGTTTGTTATAAAGGTGTTAACATTAATTGAGATTGTAAAATAGTCTGAATGAAGGTGATTCAACGAAAAATAAACAGGAATAACGGGGAAACATTTGAAACAAAGTTCTTACCATCAACTTATCTGCGTGACTGATGGTGAGCTTGGTTTCCGAAAACCATTTGGTGCCAGAAATGGTTGCATCTAGCACTCTGACTCTGTCTCCCTCCATCGCCCAACACTAAGCGCAGGCTGCCTCCCATGAAGCAAGATGGGTTTCACCAATACCGCCGCGGACGGTAATATCCCGGACGAGTTTGGTCAGTCCTTTCTCCTTCTTTTCCGTGAACTTTCGCACTGGCTCTACCTAAAAGTTAAAACCATAGACCCAGCTGGGTCACCAAAGACTGACAAAGGCTACACTTTCTGTAGGTGCGCCTGTCTTTGGCCGCCTCTTTCCTATGCGACAGCTCTGGGTCGACCTGCTGTTGATAGTTTCTCACATCTTTGTCGTATAAACCATGCATCAAGCAGAGATTTCGCGGTATGTTTATCATGGCCTTCTCACTTATAGGACATGCTGCTTTCTTCCTTGGTTTGCTACTTTGATCTTTCAAAATTGGCTTTAATGGATACTTTATCTTAGCCTCTCACCCCATGGGGGTTCCGGGAAGAATAGGCCCCCAGTAGCCCCTGCTGATTGTAGAAGGCAAAGATAGGGGGACCCAGCACTGACCAAGTGGTTCTTTGGGTTCAAGAAGATGATTCATTACTCACTCACTTCTGAATCTTGGGTTTTGAACAGTCAGGATATACCAAAGATTTGCACATATTCATGGTAGAACTGACTTTCTGATATTGTTTTACCTTCACTCACTCACTCCTCATCTCATAGATTTGATCACCAAAGACAAAATTCGTCCCAACTGGTTTTCGCCATGAAAATGACCCTGGCTGTCAGTACGGCGTAAAATTTCCATCGCTCACTCACTTTGAGTGTGCATGTAAGTACATCATACTTGTACAGAGGCCTTATTCCAAGTGTGTCTTCATTTTATCAAGATTCAACAGATTCGACATGCGGCATGCTGCGAATCTGTCTCAGGCCCCGTGCCTTAGCCTGGCACAAGAAGGCCTCGACCCCGCCCCTCCGTGCGTTATTCCCTAACTAAAGTATATAAAAGGTGATTGAGACGTGGCTAACTGTGTACAAGATCGTTGCTACCGCTGTGAGTCCCTGGATCAGGGATCCAGCACTTGATTGGTGCCTTTCAGCCTTCTCCATAGTTACAGCCAGGGGCCTGTTGGTTTGGACTCACTGTCACCAGGGGGTGCTTGGGTGAGGCCCAGGGAGTCAGGGGCCTGTCAGTGGGACAGGGCAGATTGACTCTAGAGGGTGGGGTTGGGGAGGGGCCAACCCAACTGTAGCGGTTTCGGCTAGTGTCTCTACGGGCAACATATGATAAACGGTACCTGAAAAAGTATTCAGGGCTTTCTCAAAGAGAAAAAGCAAAAGACCTAGGGGATGGCTGGGAGGGGCCCAGGAATCCAGGTCAGGGAGAAAAGAAAGGGGTTATTGGTAAACCCTTTTGGCCAAGGCACAGGAATGGCTAAAATGAATAGGCATTCTCCAAAGACCTAGTGTTGTCTGATTCAAAAAAAAAATTCAAAAAAAAAAATTCAAAAAAAAGTATATAAAAGGGAACACCCTGTCATGAAGCATTTTTATAATTGAAGTTGGCTGACTAGATTTTATAGAAAGAAGGATATTCATAGCTAACCCCAGACTTGCCGATGCTTCAACACCTCTCATGATCGTGACTTGAATGTCAGATTCGGTCATCAGGGAATTGAAGTCTGTGATGAGCTGGTCCACTTCACCCTCTAGAAGGCCCGTGAAAGATGTGAAGTTTGTTCGGGAACTGGTTGGAAGATCACCCATCACCTGACGCACCTGATCTCTCGACTCTTTGGACTGCCGCAGCTGTTATTAAAATAGCGAATATTTGGTAAACTCAAATAAGCGAGGATTTTTTCACTAAAAGAAATGTAATTTTTCACCTTCTGTTTTCAATATCAATATCTTGGTAATCATTCCAGATCTGGTCATTAGTTTGCATGTTATTTAGGGAAGTATGTGTCTTTACTGTCCTGTAGGTTAAAACGTAATATATGAGAAGAAATTGTAAACTTTTATTCTACTGTTCCTTAAATTTAAACTATAACTTAATAATGTTTTATTAGAAACGATTAAGATATAGCATATCTTGAAAAGTCTGCTTACTCTTAGATACTGCATGTAAGTCGAGGTACTGAAGTTCTCAACTCTCCTTCGGCGATTCAGTTCCTGTACAGTCACCTTATAGCGTTCCCTAGGCCGGTTGTTGGTCATAGAAAGTTGCCCACTCACATCAAATACTCCTGTACAGCAAAAAATGATTAATTTACACTTTACTTGGAATAAGAGAGACAGATTTCTAAATTGTTTAAAATAGGTTCAATTACATTTTCTCATGGTGATGTTACATGATGTGCCTTTCGTAGGCAAGAGTATCATGATGTTACATGATGTGCCTTCGTAGGCAAGAGTATCAGAGAGCAGTTGGCAAACCTTGTATGAAATCAATTCAATGTTATAGGAAATATAGAAGTAAAGGTCAAAGGCCAACGTCTATTGTATAATGATTACTACATTTTCGTGAGTGGAAAGTAAATGATAGAATGATAATTTTCCAAATTAATGGTTCTGAATATAAACATGTTTTCTCACAAGAGATCAGAATGGAAAGGTTAGGGTGAGACTGATAACACAAGCTGAAACATACCTTCATTTTGTGGATTACTGACTGTTGCAGTATTCTGAGACTGTAGGAGGGTAGTAGTCTGCTCTCCTGGTGGTAGAGGGGTGGAAGATAAGATACCATTTAATGAAGAAGTCTCTGAGGGTTCTGGACCAGACACATTGGCCTCCATGCTAGATTACAGTCCTGCAGACGCATTTCTTCGCCCATTGGATGAGGGTGTGGCACCGCAGGGTGTGTGGAATTGGTGTCATGCTCGTTAGAAGGTCCTGGATTAGAGGAACCAGCCTCGATGCTAGGATCTGGTCTCACGGATGCATTCCCTTGCCCAGCAGATGGAGCAGCGTCAGGACAGAAGGCAGAGTCTGTGGAATCTGTGGGACACTCATGAATAGGTACTGGACTAGGGGTATCGGCCGCCATACTAGAACCTGGTTCCACCGATGCAGTTCCTTACCCCTCAGATAAAACTGCACCTCTTGCCTGCTCATGGGTAGGTTCCAGGTTAGGCAGTTCAGCTCCCACACTGGAGGAGAGTGGCCTAATATGTTCCGAAGGAGCGGTGTCAGAATTCTCCTGCGAGCAATTAGAGGGACTTTCTGCTGGGCCAGCATCAACAGTAACGGCTCTCCTCTCGCATAACAGGCACTGTTTGCCAGGGTTCACGCACCCACATCTGCAGAGGACCTGAAATATATAAGAGGTTTAGAAGTAGAGCTTTAGTTACCTGCACTCACAACGATGGTACCTATACTAACATACCATACACCATTGTGGAGGCCATAGTTTTCTCTTTTTGATGGGGTATATTTCAACAAGGATTATAGAAACTGCGAATTCAAAATTGACTTTTTCATTTTAATATCATCTCACTTAGTATCGACATTATTGAAATGACATTTTGTATACATAATCCCAACCGTCTGCTCAAGCTAAGTGTGAATATAATTCTTAATTAGGCTCTAGTTTTTGTGTTATGACAAAAAGTTTAGAAATTTTTGATAATAATGAATAAACAATTTAAAAACAAGGCCCATATGAAAATGTGATATATGCTTCCCTCCATATGTAGCTGAATAAGACTCGTTTAAAATTTCAGGTATTTCACCCAAAATTACTGAAATATCCATGTTAAAGAAATACTGATGAAAAATCAATTTTTTTTTTTTTTTCACTAAACTGACATTCAGTGGATTTCTCGCCGTGAAAATGACCCTGGCTGTTGGTACGGCTTATAACACGGCTGGGGGGTTGCAACGTGCCGATCTAGACATCCGCACATTGTAAAAAACGTTGTAAAAGTAGTGTAAATGACTCAATCGTCACCAAACTTTGTAAATTAAGTTGAAATGACTAACAATAAAATATTCAAAAAAAAGATATTCTGTTCTGAATAAAAGCAATTTTTAAAGTTTTTCTGGTTGCTACCTTACCGTGCATCTATCCTGAGCTAGAAAACAGCTCTCCATGGTGACATTAGTGTCATCCAATCAGAACACAGAATTACGAAATGTAGGTCAGGTTGCCATGCGTCACTAGGTTGTGTTGCTAGGTTGCGAGGTGAATAACTGGATGATTTTTTTTTAACTGACTTTTTGTACAATTTCTGCCATAGCTTTGTTATTTGTGATTTAATTGCCACACAGTAAGTGAGAAACTTGCTTGTATTCATCTTAGCTACATAATTATCACAAAAAATCCTGACTTTGTTTTCAGTTTTTAACAGAGTAATGACATAACTCTGTAGAAATATTAAAAAAATGTACACAGTGCGAACTATAAGTATAATCACTTTTTGGAAATATGATGTATGCTTTACATAGGTACAATTAATGTTCAAAGGTTATTTTAGTTTTAGGCTTAACATATTCTCCATGTTATAATGTGAATAACGCACTCGGGGTGGGGCCTCGACCTCCTAGTGCTTGGCTAGAGTCATGGGGGGCTTCGGGCCCCTCGCCGCAAGCCTACGGCATGCTGTGAGGGGCCCTCAGCCCCCCATGACTCTAGCCAAGCACTAGAAGGCCTCGACCCCACCCCTCCGTGCGTTATTCTGGATTCAGAAATGTCCCTTTGTACTCACCTCAATAATGTTTATGATCGTGTAAATAGAAAACTTTTTCAATTTAGTAAAATCAGACGGTACTTGACCAAAAAGGCTTCCATACAACTGTATAAACAAACTATTTTGCCGATTTTGGATTACTGTTGTTACCTTTATAAATCGAGTAATCAACGAGAGTATCTCAACCTGCAAAAGTTACAAAATCGTGGATTACGAACCAGCTTCGGCCATCCACATGGATATCGTATGACTCGTATTGAGCTACATCAAGAATCGAAGCTTGCAAGCGTACTGCAGAGGTGTGATAAGCAATTGTTAATGTTAATGTATAGAAATAGTAGAATTGTTGATAAATTAAGAGTCCCCGTTAGACAAAATAGGAGTGCGCAGAAAATAGTATTTAAAACGGAGCGAATGATAAGTAAGAAGTATATAAGTTCTCCGTATGTTCGTGGAATATCCTTGTGGAATAAGTTATCACGCGAGTGTCAACATACTGATTCTAAGTTCGATTTTCAGAGCCGTATCTCTAAGGACTTTTGTACATATATTGAAGGTTATAAATAGTGTCAAACCCTGTGTTTTTACCTGACTGACAACTAGTCATGGTAATGCAGGGTATACTATAATATATAACTTGTATACTATGTAATTGTTATTTTCATAAATAGTGTCTAACCCTGTGTTTTACCTGACTGACGACTAGTTATGGTAATCCAAGGTGTACTGTGATATATAACTTGTATTCTGTATAATTGTTTATTTTCATAAATAGTGTCTAACCGTGTGTTTTTACCTAACTGACAACTAGTTATGGTAGTTCACGGTATACTATTATATATAGCTTGTATTCTCTGTAATTGTTTATTTTTATATCTATAAATGTAGTGCCTCAGTTGTACCAAGACTGGCACGCTTGGAAGATCAGGTTATTTACCTGAAAGTTTTGCTATGAATAAACGCAATAAAAAAAAAAAAATTCCCTAAATAAAACACCCAACACTCACTTCAGTGGATTTCTATCCCGTCAATGTGTGCAAAGATTCTGCAATTCCTTCGAGAATGCCAACTGATAGATAAAATCTAAGAAAGGACCCAAGAGTCTGGGGTCCATGGGCCACCCTGTGCTCCTAACAGGGTCACCAAAGGCCAGGTGTGTTTTGTCCTTTCTATGGGACATTGCACATAAAAGACCCCTTGCCACTCTTCGAAACGAGTAGGGTATCGCACCCCGTGGCGGGTTTCCCCTAAACCATATCATAGATACGATCACCCATGAACTGAAAAGCATTACCTTGTGCAGTCTGGAAAGAACGCTATGTGGTTGACCGGACGTAAAACTACCCCAACAAACAAACAAACAAACATAGATTCAATCACTAAAGACAGAATTCATCCCCGCTGGTTTTCGCCGTGAAAATGACCCTGGCTGTCAGTACGGCGTAAAACACCCAACACTCACTCACTCACTCATTTTGTCTCCTGCTGTTCAGCCGCCCTGTCACCTTCATCAGCATTCTGGAAAGAACCTTATGTGGTTGACCAGATGTAAAATACCCCAACAAACAAACGATCACCAAAGACAGAATGCATCCCAACTTGTTTTTGCCGTGTTAATTACCCTGGCTGTCTGTAAACTTCACTCACACACAAGAAGACCCTTTGCCACTCTTCAAAATGAGTTAGGTATAGCAACCTGTGGGAGGTTTCTCCTAAATCATATGGATACAATCACCCACAGCTGAAAAGCATTGCACAGTCTGGTAAAAGAACCGAAAAAGGGTTGGCCGGACGATAAACTTACCCAACAAACGAACAAATTGCATTGTTGTGTTATATTTTTCCCTGGCTTTTGGGAATATATGGACTGCTATAGAATACTTTGATTTTGTTAGTTATGCGAAAGGTACTGACAGCTCCATGGAAGCTTGATGGCATTGCAATTTCTGTGGATATCCTATGCTGATGTAGAGACTTTTAAGCTCCCTGGCCACTTGTCCAGATGACTTTGTTGTTAGGGGTCGCAACCATGAATATCTACTGAAATGTCCAGTAATGAGAGCACATAATGATATTGTAAGTTATCTATTGTAACTGCTACTATCTGATGACGTTCCATATTTGCTTCAGCAGTCACAGATTTAAGAAGGGTTTTGTTGAAAAAACTTTTGATTTTTTCTACTGCTGATGTTCGTCTCTTGTTAAGTCTCTCCGGTATGGTTCTCCTACCTTTACCATAATAATCTTCTCTTAATTCAATTCTTTCAGTTTTCTGGCCCCTTCTCCGTTTGCCCACGCGAGGGTACCGGGGTGGGACTTTTGTCCCTGGGAAGAATAGTGGCCCCCAGTAGCCCCTGCTGATCATAAATGGCAACAAAAGGGGGGACCCAGCTCTGACCAAGTGGTTCTTTGGGTTCAATTCCCAGTTGGTGCCTGGGTTCACTACGGGATGAGGTACAGCAAAAATGATTTCCAGGTTTTGATCCCCTACTGTTTGCCCACTCTGTCACCCTTATCTCATGATAATCACCAAAGACTAACAAAGTCAAAACATGTCTGAAAAGTCAGAAATCATCCTAACTTGTTTTAGCTGTGAAAATGACCCTGGCTGTCAGTATGGCGTAAAACGTCAATCACTCACTCACTCACCCCAAGACCCCATAAAAGCCTAACTGCCTGAAGAGTCAGAATTCATCATAACTTGTTGCTTTGAAAATGGTCCTGGCTGTTGTTATGGCGTTAAACATCCAATGCTGAGTCACTCACCCATGCGTCTGATGCAGCAGTTGCTGTGGTTAATAGCATGCGGCTCTTCTAGGGGTTATATTCCATCAAAAAGTATTTGGCTAATTTTTTATGATGACACCTCTCCCTTCTTTCCCCATGGGGTCCGGGTAAGAACAGGCCCCCAGTAGCCCCTGCTGATCGTAGAAGGCGATGATGAGGGTGACCAAGTGGTCCATTGGGTTAAATACAGGCGTTTGGGAATACTCTTCCCGCCACGTAAACGGCGCCCCGGGGGGGTCTGAATGCCGGAAGGACGGACAGCTCCAAGGCAGACACCTGGTAGGGGTGTGGGCGCAGTTCCGGGGGCAGTTTTGTGGGCTCCTCCTGTGGGTTGGGGGCAGCTTCAGATTAGATAATGGTGTAATCTTGACCATAACAACAAGGTCTAATGAGTATTTGGTCCCCATGGTAAAGAGATTTATTTACATAATGGGTAATTTATCAATAGGGGGTCAGTGAACACTGGAGGTGCTAATTGATGCCATCCCTCTGATCACCCCATGGGGTGGGGATGGCCAGTCTGAGGGGGACCCTGGGAGCAACTGGCCTGATAACTGAATATTTTGACTTATAAAACATGATTTTACATGTTGCTTAATACATTTATATTCTTCCCATCACATCTAATGGAAAGAGGATGATTTGATTAATACTCATCTATATTTTTTCTTTTGTGAGATTATTCTGTCCCAGTGTAAAGAGGCCCTTAAAGCTCACGCGAAAAATATATTTCAAAGTTTGGATTACTTCACCTAGTCTTCTATCAAAGTCTTTCTTAACCTGTGACATAGTCAAAATCAACCTCTGTACGTAGACAATAGCTTAAAAGCTTATTGTTATAATTGTGAAGCCAGTCTCACACCTTTTGTGCGAATTTGGGGGAGGCAAGCCTGGGCAGAGCCTGTGACGTCATGTGAGGCATTGACTGAACACTAAAATCTATGGACAACATGAACATGTATGTTATTCAAACAATATTTATCAGAGGGATATGAAACTTTCAGGATACAAAGTCTGATATGTATATTTTATCCTGAAATTTTTACCTAATTTTCTAGCCAGAAGTTTCAGTGTTATGATTTTTCAAACATGACTTGAACTCACAGGCCAGGTTGGTCTAATGCCTCACCTGACATCACAGGCTGTTGTTTACATTGACTGGCATGAAGCTAAGCCCTGACCAACGCGACCAGACTCCTACACTTTGATTGGTTGCATTTAAATTATCATTGTAAATAAAACTTCATTATTCGCTTAAACAATGATAATTATATAACAGGAACGTAATATGACGTTTTAAATCGTCTTTTCGCGTCATCTTTAACCACTCCCCATACATTCCTATAGTGTCCAGGGGCTGGGTGTCTGCCCTTCCGGTGTCTGGACAGGCTGGGAACAAGCTACAGACCCCAAAAATGGCGGGAAAACAGCATTTAGAAACCTGCGTATTCCCGGTTAGTGTCATGGTTCACTAAGGGATGAGATACAACAAAAATGATTGTTAGGTTTTGATCCCCTGCTGTTTGCCTGCCCTGTCACCTTCATCTCATTGATTCGATCACCAAAGACAGAATTCGTCCCAACTGGTTTTCGCCGTGAAAAATGATCCTGGCTGTTGGAATGGCGTAAAACACCCAACACTCACTCACTCTTCCACCATGAATATGGCCCCGGTTGCCGACATGGCGTTAAACCTCCATAACTCACTCGCTCACTCATCTCTTATTGAAAACTACTCTTCTTCACCATCTACAAGTACTTTCAACCTTGTACCATCTTTGTTTCTTTTGAAAACATTTGCAATCCTTACCTTTGGCACTGAAATATTTGTCTTACCATTTCTTTTTAAATAACTCTCATTCTGATATTTGTCCTCCCTAATATCATAATGATTTGCTGGACCACCCCCCTCCTCCACCCCTGTTGGTAGCAGAGTGGGACTTTTGCTCCTGGGAAGAATATAGGGCCCGAGTAGACCCCTGGACATAAAAGGTGACAATCGGGGGGGGGGGGGGGGGGAAGGCCCCAGCACTGATCAAGGGCCTAACAGTAGTTTTGTGTAAAATAAAAGTGTGTCTTTGACAGGGGTTTGGGACTGAATTGCATGGCAAGGTCTAGGCCATGGCTGCCCCTTTTTACACACAAGTGAATGTTCGTGGTATTATAGCATTTAATACTAATGCTGATTTAATGGGACAACTTTAAGCTGTTGACAAAATAGCAGTAAGGTCACCATGGAAGGTTTCTGATGCAGCCCAAAATCTCGTCTTGGCACCTCTGTGCTATGTTGACAGAAAACCTGGGCGGTAGGGTGAGAAGTATAAACCTGGCCCCGGGGGGTGGTCGTATATACCTATGAAACAAATTACAAAATTACAAGATATTGCCTTTGCTTCTAAAGAAGGATATAAGTACATACAGTGCAAGTGATAAATTGTTGATCAATTGAAATTGCCATCTCACCCTTATCTCAGAGTGGACGTTGTTCATGGGAATTTTGGACTAACATCTACATGTCGACTGCATTCTAATTCTGCAGAGTAAGCATAATAAGGGTGAGGTAACATTTTTTACATGAAAAAAAAATTACACATGAAATGAATTGATCAGAATTGATTCTAATAATAATTTATGGAATTCGAAGTTATATATAAATAATAGAGTGCTAGTACTCACTGTAAGTGGGGGAGTGCCCCGGTCCTGTCCCCACCGCCCCCCACCAGGACAAACGCGATCCCCGGTGTCACGTGCTGGTGGTAGAGGAGGCTTATCAAAATTGAATAGTGAAGGTCATTTCATGTGTATCAATAGTAATCAGCAGAAGATTAACTTCAAGCATGTCAAACTAGTTTTAGAATATGGAATAATCAGGTAATTAAATTCCCCTCCTGGTCCTATCTTTCCCCTTCCAGCCCGAAGCTTCCCCTCCCAGCCTATATAATATATGTCCCCCCCCCCCCCCCCCAGCCCTGCTTCCCCTCCCAGCCCCCCCCCCCCCCCCCCCCCCGGGTCTCCCAGCCCTTCTGGGGCTACCCTCTATGGACATGAAAAATCCAGAAAAATGATGAAACGGACCTTCCCAATTTTAAGCAGGAAAGATTAAAAAAAATAGAATTACATAAGAATTACATATTGAGTATATTATGACATCCAAAAGAGCTTTTAGAAATGCTTAGTCTTTTCCAGCCATCTGGAAAAATAACATAATTTCTGAAAATATCAAAAACGTTGCTCTCAAAGTTCGCCCTATGTCCTCTTGATGAATCAATATTTCTTTTTAAATGTCTTTTTTCAGTCTTGAATGAAACCAATTGCTACCAATTTGTGTCGACGTCAGTGGACATAATTAATTTGGACATAACATTGCCTCCATCCCACCCCCACCCCCCACCCCCACCCCCACTAAATCTGCGCCTGGCTCCCTTGTCTGCCCCGTGACTCCCTTCTCGGCCCTGTGATTCTCAGACCTTCCCGTCCTTGTCCCTTTTTTCAGTTAATTTCAGTGAGATTTTGCGCATCTCAGGAAGGTCGGGAGATCGAGTCAAAATCCGGGAGACTCACAGAAAATCCGGGAGAGTTGACAGGTCTGCTATTGAGTAAATTATTATTTGTCGAGGCCCTTAAGTAAAATGTTGGTCCTGCCGCCACGAGATTATCTGGCCTAGTGGCCCAACTGGCCCATTGAAAACCATGGACAACACCCGGGGGATAACAATTACAGATTTCTATAAATTTTAAAATTACTGGCCCCTAGATTTTTAGGCTTATGATGTCCACAACTGGACCTTAACTCGAAAATTCAACATGCGACATGGGGATGTTCACCCCCCCATCTACACCACTCTGGGTGGACACATATAACCACGGGCCCGGGGGCCTGAGGCCCTTAAAAAACAGGTCGGGCCCCTAGATTTTCATCTCCCCTACCCTGGTACCCAGGCTAACCGGGCTACCCGTTGTTCTTGGTAAATAGGGAAGATTACTAAGATATAAAGTCTTACTGTCGTCGCGGTTGATGAGCCATAGCTAGCGCCGCCGGTCTGCACTGGTAGGCTTATAATCCACGGCCGTATAATAGTGAAGACTCCGGTACGGTATGTCCACTCCGCTGGTCTGTTTGCTTCTGTGGATTTCTGTAATCTGATTGTCAAAGACGTCGACGTAGTCTGACGTCAGGACGCTGTCAGAAATGAGCGCGACGCTTCGAGCCGTGGGAAGTAAGTTAACTAGTTCGAAAAGTCACTGTTAAGCTCACACATTCCCACGCAAATAACGCAAATATATCACTGATTAACGAAAGACAATAATGAATCAGCTGCAGGAAAAGATGGTTTTATATAATCTGTTGTACAAAGACAAAGAGATAAGGCATAACAACGTAATGGGCCATTTCATCGACTGTATGAGGGTTTCATGTTCCTAAATAATTGACGGGGATAACCTGGGCCGGGGGGGGGGGGGGGGGGGGGGGGGGGGTATTGGCTGCAAGGCCCCTTTTAAATATACCACACCAAATTTTCAAATAACCCCCCCCCCCCCCCCCCCATAACAGCCAACACAGAAACTGTAAAGAAGCTGGGGCCGATCCAGGGTCTGTCTTACAGGGGTGGGGGGTGGGGTGAATATCGCCCCCCCCCCCCCCTACCCTACATTTTAGCTCCCAAAATTTCTCCTAAGATTTTTCAAAACTATGAGACTTAATTTTTGGTCTAGGGAAGGAATTGCTCCGTCCCCACCACCCACCCCCCTTGATGGGACTGCCGCTGAGAAATACTATTTCAATAAAATGGGAAAGTAGAAATGTAGTAACCCTATTTGCTCTAAAAAAGATTGTTTGAATTGATTATTACACTTTGATTCCCTTATTCAGGAATTATCATTTTTTCAGTTGGCCTAGACTAAATCAAATCATTTATGTGATGAAAATGATCATTAACCCTATATGGTGAGTTGATTCTTTGGGAACTTACTCCGCCCACCTCCCCTCCCCCCTCCCCCCCTCCACCCCTCCCCCCTATCCCCCTAACCCTAACCCTCACCCTAACCCGGCCCTGGGACAGGTTATATAATGCTGACCTGCTCTACGGCCACACCACCATGCGTCATGAAACCAGGTGGGTCAGTGCGTTGTGTCAGTAAAAAACTAGTACTGTTCAGGTTTGGTGGGTGAATGAGTTGGAGGCGGGGATTCCCCTTATACAGACTCGAGATTGAGTGTTTGTAAACAATTCAATCGGGGTCGGTCATGGTCATGAACACAGCTGTACGCGGAACAGGTGATCGATGTTTTCCCTTTTCTAAACGGACCCGCATGTAAACAATGGGGAACCTTATAAATTATAGTGGTTCTTTTTGCTCTTTTAGCCATCATTAAGATGGGGCCCAGGGACATCTACTGCTGTAGTCTGTTTATAATGAGATCACTATCAATATCAGGGGGGGGGGGGGGGTTCTTAGTGATCTAGTCAAATTTACTCTGGACTTGAGCAGGTTGGGGCTAACATAGGAATACAGGAACATCCCGAAATCTCAGGAAGGCCTGGTTAAACGGGACAACCTGAAAAGTCAGACCGGCCTGATAAACTGGGCTAATTGACATTACCCCCCTTTTTATTGTTGTATCTGACCCCTCCAGGCCGGCCTTGGAAGCCTCTCCCCGGGTTAAGTACCTATAAATAGCTCTGCCAGTTGTGCGGCGTAGGCCCCAGTGGCACTTTGCACATCTTTTTGCTCCTTTTGGATTTAACAAGGTTAAATCCATTTCACGATAAATCCACTCACCCTGGTCCTGTTGCAGAAGCAGTGGATTTATGGGAGGGTGGATTAAGGTTAAATCCACCTTAAATCTCCCTTAACTCCCCATACTTGGGGTTGGTGTAGAGTTACCATGGATTTACAGGGGAGTTATCAGTGAGTTAACCTATTTACCAGACTTGTCTATGCCCATATTTGGATATCACAAGCAGTCAGCAGAATAAAAAACCACAGGATTTACTGGAGTATTTGAGATTTACAAACAATGGTCCTATTTTCATACTTTTGCTGCATCTACAAAACTAAAAATTTGGGAACATACTCAATTCACAATCCTTAATAGAGCTTCACCGTGAAAATGACCCTGGCTGTCAGTACGGCGTAAAACACCCAAAACTCAGTCAATCCTTATTAGATTATGGTAGTTTATTTTATGAAAATATGGTTAGATTTTTAAATCTTCAACTTAAATCACACCCCATTAGGTGTGATTTAAAAGGAAGGCTAAAACCACTGTTAACTCCTTGGATTTGCACTTTGACTTATCATTAAATCCAGTGCACTCTCTCTGTGCAACACCCGCTTCACTCTAATTTAAATCCATGGATATAAATCCAACCATATGCAATGGTACAACAGGAGTTATGGAATATAATCAACAGGAAAAGGATTTAACAAGGATTTAAATCTCGACAAGCAAATATGCAACGGGCCCCTGAGATGGTTATGTAATGCAGCCCAGCCTGGTCATCCACTGCGACGCACTTGAATAACAAAAAGGATTGAGATAATTGTTTTGTGCACGTAGCTACTAAAACTGGAGGGCGATACGGTACGATACGAAATGATGGTGACGGAACAACATATAGGAATTTGTTTTGGGTAAATAACTTTTATTACAGAATATGACTTAGATGCGCTCGATTAACTAAAAGGAGTAAGATACAATTATTGTTTGGTAGTTTGATAAGATTTACAAATTAGGAATTATTAACAGATTTGAATTCTTGTTTGAAGAAAAAATAACGCCGAAAATTGGTAGCAAAAAACTTGCCCTCCCCAGGGACAAAACTTTCGGCTAAGGCTCCAATCTCAAGAATGGTCCTCTCTGCCTCGTCCTCCGTCAAATTGCACGTCTTATACGGCCAGTTGCAATTGGTGGTCGGGGACATCCACGGATTGCCAAGGTTGCAACTGAAGGTAAAAAAGACGAAGCGAAGCGGTAGAACAACGGGGAAGGATCCAGAGATTTCAGTGGGGGTCCGGGTAAGAATAGGCCCTCAGTAGCCCCTGCTGATCGTACGAGGCGACGATAGGGGGAACCCTGCACTGACCAAGTGGTTCTTTGGGTTCGATTCCTGGTCAGTGCTTGGTTCACTAAGGGATGAGGTATAGCAAAAATGATTGTTGGGTTTTGATCCCCTGCTGTTTGCCCGCCCTTTCACCTTCATCTCATAGATTCGATCACCAAAGACAGAGTTCGTCCCAACTGGTTTTCGCCGTGATAATGACCCTGGCCGTTGGTACGGCTTCCTGGTTGCAGTCGGCTTTCTTTAGGAAACGCCCCGTGGGGGTCCGGGTAAGAATAGGCCCTCAGTAGCCCCTGCTGATCTGCAAACATTTTTTTAGGCCTAACCTCCTGCTCCACTAGACTTCCCACAGTAAAGCCAGACTTCACGCAGGGTAACAAGGCTCAGCCTTTGGAAAATTCGGGAATAGCACATTCTAGGACAGCAGGTTTGGAGTCTTTTTGGGCCGAGTACCACACTCTTTCATAATCTCACTAAACTCGTGTTTCAGTTTAAAGTGCTTATCCAGCTGGGTCACCAAAGACCGACAAAGGCTACACTTTCTGTATGTGCGCCTGTCTTTGGCTGCCTCTTTCCTACGCGACAACTCTGGGTCGACCTGCTGTTGATAGTTTCTCGCATCTTTGTCGTTGAAACCATGCATCAAGTGGAGATGTTGCGTTATCATGGCCTTCTCACATATAGGACATACTGCTTTCTTTCTTGGTTTGCTATTTTGATCTTTCGAAATTGGCTTTAATGGATACTTTATCTTAGCCCCTCACCCCATGGGGGCTCCAGGAAGAATAGGCCCCCAGTAGCCCCTGCTGATTGTAGAAGGCAACGGTAGGAGGGACCCAGCACTGACCAAGTGGTTCTTTTGGTTTAAGTAGATGATTCATTACTCATTCACTTCTGAATCTTGGGTTTTGAACAGTCAGGGAATACCAAAGATTTGCACATATTCATGGTAGAACTGATTTGCTGATATTGTTTTACCTTTCTTGAAACCAGTTGTGTTTTGTCCTCTTATATATCCTGCTTTGACTTATTCAGGGGTACTGTGTCTTTGCCCCGTGGGGTTACGGGGAAGATCAGGTCCCCAGTATCCCCTGCTGATCATAGAAGGTGACGATAGGGGGATCCAACACTGACCAAGTGGTTCTTTGGGTTCAATTCCCAGTCAGTGCTTGGTTCACTAAGGGATGAGGTACAGGAAAAATGATTTCCAGGTTTTGATCCCCTGCTGTTTGCCCGCCCTGTCACCTTCATCTCATAGATTCGATCACCAAAGACAGAAATCATCCCAACTGGTTTTTGGCATGGTGAAACCATGCATCAAGCAGAGATTTCGCAGTATGTTTATCATGGCCTTCTCACATATAGGACATGCTGCTTTCTTCCTTGGTTTGCTATTTTGATCTTTTAAAATTGGCTTTAATGGGGTCCGGGTAAGAATAGGCCCCCAGTAGCCCCTGCTGATCGTACGAGGCGACGATAGGGGGGAACCCTGCACTGACCAAGTGGTTCTTCGGGTTCAATTCCCGGTCAGTTCTTGGTTCACTAAGGGATGAGGTACAGCAAAAATGATTGCTGGGTTTTGATCCCCTGCTGTTTGCCTGCCCTGTCACCTTCATCTCATAGATTTGATCACCAAAGACAGAATTCGTCCCAACTGGTTTTCGCAGTGTAAATGACCCCGTCCCAACTGGTTTTCGCCGTGTAAATGACCCTGGATGTCGGTGTGGGGTAAAACACTCAACACTCACTCACTTTGCGGCTCATCCGGGTATGTTATCATCCAGTTTTCTGCAAAGTCCACCTGGATGGTACACTCAGCCTCACTCATGTCATTCCTGAGGAGTCGAATGGCCCGGTGCTGAGCGTGTGCCCTCTCAATATGATCCGTCATGTCCAGGAACTCGTCGACGAAGGCCGCAATGAAATCGGCTTTTGTGGAAGAGATGTCCACCAGCTGAACTTTTTTGGTTGTTCTCTGGTTTTCCGGGGGACCGTACGGCACGTCTACCCTCTTCCAGGTCTCGAACAAGATGAGGTCAGGCAGGTCAGCCTTTAGCAGCTTCTGGACCAAGCTTTGAGCGGTATAGTCACGGAGAAGGACTCCTGGAACACTGGGTACACCTATGGTACGGAGGGCTTTCAACTTCAAAGCATAGTTCTGGTGCTTCGAACAGAGGCACACTCTTGTGTGGTGGTACCTCAATAGCCGGATGTACCGCTCCTGCCGCCAGACTCCTGCAAAGAAGGACAAACTAACGGGTACTCCTCGTTGTAAGCCTCGTGTAAATGAGCTAGGAAGTCAGTGAGGATGACCTGCTGATGTTTCACCTTTTTGTGATTGTATCCTTTTTACCTGGAAGAGTGATGGAATTCTCTGCCTGTGTGAGGAACGCGATGACCAGCTGCTTACGACCCATCGACCTCATAGTTTTTTTGGACGGCCTGGAATTCTGGTAGACTAAGGCACATAGATCCATCCCGACATCTTTTGCGGGCTGACTGGTTGCTCGCAGTTCCTTCAGGTTCGTCGGTCATGTCACGCTCTTGAGCACCTTCAGACGCTTGAGGCTGGGAGTCAGGACTTCGTATAACTCCAGCTTCCTCTTGGATGTTTTGTCCGTCGGTGTCCGCGGAACAGAAGTTGCGACTAAGGGCGGAGGCTGAGCCTCTGCAACACCCACAGCCACCCCTCGCACCTCCTCTTCGTGCTCCTCCAGAGGCCGTACATCGGGGACATCGACAGGTGCCTCCCTAACCCCCACTGCGACCTCGGCCAGAGGCTGTACATCAGTGACATCGACAGGGGTCTCCCCAACCCCCACCGCGACCTCGGCCAGAGGCTGTACATCAGTGACATCGACAGGGGTCTCCCCAACCCCCACCGCGACCTCGGCCAGAGGCTGTACATCAGGGACATCGACAGGGGTCTCCCTAACCCCCACCGCGACCTCGGCCAGAGGCTGTACATCAGGGACATCGACAGTCGCCTCCCCAACCCCCACCGCGACCTCGGCCAGAGGCTGTACATCAGGGACATCGACAGTCGCCTCCCCAACCCCCACCGCGACCTCGGCCAGAGGCTGTACATCAGGGACATCGACAGTCGCCTCCCCAACCCCCACCACGACCTCGGCCGGAGGCTTTACATCGGGGACATCGACAGGGGCCTCCCCAACCCCCACCGCGACCTCGGGTAGCACTAAGGGGGCCGCCTGTACTCGGTTTGATCGTTGGGCCCTCTCCAACTGCGCCCTTAGCTCGGCTATCTAAGCACTGTGTGCCTCCTTCTCCTCACACAGCAGGTAGTACAGGTGGGATTTTCGGGGAGTTCTGCCAGGTTTTGGGCCACTCCTATTAATGAAATGGTAAGTGTATGGAAATGTGAATGTGTATGGAATTGGAAATGTGTAAAAACATAAAAACATATTTAATCACAATAAGACTAGAATCATTTACATGAAATCAAATCAAATAAAATATATTTAGTTATCATTCAATCTAGAATTTCTACGCAAAATCATGCGTACATGTTTAGTCCTTCCTCACCGCTTCTTTTGAAAGGAGCGGTGTACCATGGTCCTGTAAAGAAAAGGTGATTGCATCCAATATTATCAAATCATGCATCATTATTTGCAAGGTACATGTTAAAGGCTCGTTATTAGGTTTTCAGGTAAACATGCGACATGTAAAGTTCATGAAATTCAAGCCCCGTGGAGGTCCGGGTAAGAATAGGCCCTCAGTAGCCCCTGCTGATCGTATGAGGCGACGATAGGGGGGACCCTGCACTGACCAAGTGGTTCTTTGGGTTCAATTCCCGGTCAGTGTTTGGTTCACTAAGGGATGAGGTGCAGCAAAAATGATTGCCAGGTTTTGATCCCCTGCTGCTTGCCCGCCCTGTCACCTTCATCTCATAGATTCGATCACCAAAGACAGAATTCATCCCAACTGGTTTTCGCTGTGAAAATGATCCTGGCTGTCGGTATGGCGTTAAACACCCAATACTCACTCACTCACTCACTGAAAACATGTAAATGGGTATTGTTCGATTTTAGACTTGTGGTCCTGTAGCTTGCTAATAACGTGCCACACCAGTCTCTTGTGCCCACCCACAGCATTCGCTGCCTTCTGCATCTCTCTGAAGGCCAGCCACTTTTTGCGGTAGGGCTCCTCCTTAAGGTCTTTTTTACGTTCCGATATGACGTCGCTCCTTAAAAAAATATATACAATAATGGTATAGCATTTTCCAAAACATTTGTTTTATGGATGTTATTTACAGAGGGAAGTGAGAAGACATACTATGGCGCTACCCCCCAAAATTAGACATGATGACATGGGCATTGTAAGCATTAGTGAGATGGTACATGGCCTTTTCTAAAATTGGAGACCAGACTCAGTAGCTCTTTGGTAGAGTGCCCGCTCTGAGTCTGGGAGGTCTTGGGATTTATCCCTGGCTAGGTCATACCAAAGACTTTAACAATGGTAGTGGTCACTGCTTGCCTGGCACTCAGTATAAAGTAAGAACCACGAAACATGACTGGTTGGCCTGGTGTCAGTATAATGTGACTGGGTGGGGTATTGTGTGGGCCTATGACATGATATCTCAGTGTGGCAGCACTATAAAGAGGGCATTGGGTCCCACTGCTACAAATAGGCACCTCATTTCATAGATTTGGTCACCGCCCCTGCGGCGAAAAACTAGCTGAAAAACTTAACCTTGTACAGTCTGGTAAAAGAACCCTAAAGGGTTGGCCGGACGTTGAACTAATCCCACAAACAAACAAACATATATTAAATCATACATGCGATATTGGGAGGCGCTCATAAAAGGCCTAGATTTAGAAATGCACTTTATAATTATCTATAATTGTAATACTTCAATAATTTTTTTTTTTAATTTTATTATTTCCTGTACTTACTTGAAGTGATTTGCCACTCTATACATGCCCTCGGTTTCAGCACGACTCCAGTTGGGGGATTTCCTCTCCGGCTCGTCATCAGTGTCCCCCTCGGCTCTTATCCATGGATACTTGATGGCCATGGCTTTCTCTTTCCCATTCATTGGCTGGTTCCTTTCCTCCTCACTTTCATCTTTTTCTGACAGGGTGGTGTTGGGTTTCGTCTTCTTTTCTTTCTTCTTTGGTCCCTTATCCAAAGGGGTGGAGGAGGTGTTGGGTTTCAAAGGCGGGGTTGATACCTTCTTCTATTTCTTAGGGGTCTTCTCTGCTCTGAGAGTTTGTGATGCTTGGAAGTGGTGGAAGTGATGGGATGTTCATTTATCTCAACATCCACGTCACTGGACTCAGGAGGAGACACTTCTTTTCTTCTCTTTTGCTGCCTTACTTTTTTCTTTACTTTCTTTACATACTATGGACTTCTTTTCCTTTACCTTCATGTGCTTTGCATATTGCTGACCCTTTAGGTGCACCATGCGCATTAACTGCCGCTGTTTCAGAGACATTTTGGGATTGTTTATTAACTCTAGGAACTCCTCGTTGACAGTGGTAGTCTCCAGACCCTAAACCTAGTTCTTTGCCAGAAAAAAGCTGGTTCTTGGTGTGAAGTATAAAATATAGCCTGAATTGGGCCGAATACCAGCGAAAACAAATAAACAAATGACCTTTGGTGAAAATCACATGACCAGGGTGCTGTTTTAAAGACTTTGTACAAAACTTTTGTATAGTGTTTCTTGTATTGTAAACCATTTTCTGTTCATAAAAAGAATTACAAGAATAAAACGTGTTCAGAAGGTGTTATACGAAATTTTGTATGTCATATACAAGAAAAAAAAATCTTGTATACATCAATATATACAAAAGGGATGCTTTTCAATTGTACATGCTAATTGGCGCCAAATACTAAAGAAAAGAGCGGCAAAAGTCACTGGAATCACTTCCGGGGCATGGAGTTATGTAAGTACAAGTTCATTTAGTCATGTAAAAGATTCCTATATTTTTTAATGAAGATGACGAAATTACTTTCCTCCCACCTTTTCATATACTTTTCATGAAGCTGCTGTGGCATGTAGGGTCTATTTCTAATGGCAGAAAGTAATGTCTGCTTTCTAATTTATGCTTTTTGGCATTTCTTTTCAGTGAAAAAAACATGGTTAAACTCCCTTTAGGTCAGTCGGCAAGGACAATGCCATTAAACTTTTGGCTTCGTCCGAGTGCAATGCATCCTCCTAAGCGGTTGAGGAGGGGGTGTGGCGTAAAAAGATGCCGGTCCCAGAGAGTAAACCGCCCTCGGGAAGATCCCCGATCCCTTTGGCCGAGGAGCAGGGACTTTGAACAGCGGTACAGGCTGACCCCCCAGATGGTTGAGCATTTGGCAGGAGATTTCTACAGAAGTTCCATCTACACCACCAAGGGGGACGATCCTGATGGCCAAGGACGACCAATACCTGTATTCCAAAAGGTAATTATATATTATGTAGCTAGCCACAGTCCACTTGTCACCCTTGCATTTGCGTTAAAGTTATAGTATTCTGGTCTGTAGCATTGATTAGTAAAATTCATCACCTTTAAAACAATATATTGGCCGCCTTTGTATGTGAAATACCTGTCACAATATTCTCCTTGGAAAAATGTGGAAAAATAATGGAAAAATATACATTCTCCGAAGTACAACCATGGGGGGCCATGGCCATGGCCGGGATTGGGGTCCACAGGGTTAAATTGAACGTGACATGAGGCTTAAGGCTGTATTACGCTGGGCGTCGGGTCTATGGTCTCGTTGAGTACTGTTACCCAACGCGTCTGACTTGCATTCAGGCCATATTACACTATGCGTGGGACCCAACATGAAGCATATTATACTATGCGTCTTGGCATGCAAACTTAATGTGGTGAATGCATTCTACAAAAATATTGCCACCTTGGTGAAGGTATTTGGAAGCCCATCTTGACCCCAGTATTATATGAAAATATCAAATGTTTCTACATGTTTCTAATTCCATCATTTAAAGACAATTCTTGCATTCTTCATTTTAGGTTTGCCTAGCCTTGAGATACATGGCAACCGGCGCCAACTACACAGCCCTCCGTGACACTCAGGGGGGTTGTTCAAAGGGGGCCATGTCAGATGCAATACACAGGTTTATTAAGTTCCTGTGCTCGAGGACTGGGGAATACATAAAATTCCCATCGGTAAGCATCATTAAAGGACTAATAAAACAATTTAAGGTTTATGTAGCAATTCCTTGTGATTCATTTTTAAATTCATATATATATATATATATATATATATACAGGCACTGAGCCATTATTATTAATATTCATTACGATTTTCCCTTCATATTTCTTTCACAGGGATTCAAACTTCACGAGAGTGCCATACGGTTCTCTGAAAAATACAAGTTTGATCAGTGCATCGGATGCATTGATGGAACGTATGTGCCCATACGCCGTCCAACAAACAACGAGGCCGTGTACATCTGTCGGCATGGGTACCACGCACTCAATGTGATGGTAAACGTTTTTTTTTCCACATTTTATGCAATAGATGTACTTTGTAAACACAAATATTGAATCAGAATGATAACGTAAATTGGGGGTATGTTGTACATTTAATTTTATATTCATGGAATATTGGCTCTTACATATCAGGCTTTGCAAGGTGACTTCCTGGTTTTATTTTTTGATATAGAGCCATGTAAGATGTACCTATTTAATCTACATATTGATTTATTTTCAATCTAAGAATAATACCATATATCCTAAACAGTTTTACACTTTAGGACACTAAATATCCATGTACAGTCAGTCGTCTTCTTGAAATAAATATATAGATATATATATATATATATATATATATAGTTGTATGTCAGATAAATGGCACCTGGTGAGTGCCTAGGCCACTCTTAGCTTCTGAGGGAATAGGAGTGGAAAGGGGGCAACTTAGGGGAGGTATTATAACCTGGTGAGTGCCTAGGCCGTCCTGGGCTTCTTAAGGAATAGGAGAGGGAAAGGAGCGACTTAGGTGAGGTATTAGTACACCTGGTGAGTGTCTATGATGTCTAGAGCTTTTGTAGGAGTAGGATAAGGTAGGAACAACATAGGTTAGACAGTTTAACGACTTGTGAATGCCTATGACGTCCTGAGAACATGGGGATCTGATATCTAATAAAATTCTACAATATAATGATTGAATTTTAAGGTAAAGGCAATTAAGAAAAATTGTGTGATATACCACTGTGCACAATACAATCCAGTTTTACCCTATACTTGTATAATATGATATACTTCCTATTTTCATTGTATTTTAGGTCATCACAGATGCCAAGCAGCGGTTTGTGCACATTGAGCCTTCTGTAGCAGGATCCCACCATGATATGTCTGTATATGACATATCTCTCTTTGCCTCCCGATATGGGAATCAAGAATCAATGGGAGACTACTTCCTGCTAGCTGACAGCGGGTGTGTCATTTATACCCACATCTTCATACAATATTTTTTTACTATCATCATTCTATTTCTATTGATTTATCTATATACTCAATTGTACTTCAGATACCTTTTCAATCTTGGTCAATTTGCCATTATGCAAAAAGCAAAAATAACATTTACTATGTTTTCTATATTTTTGTCACAGATATGCACTAACAGACCGCCTCCTTACTCCCCTACGAGGACGTGACCAAGCAACTATGCCAGTCTGGGAGAAACGGTATCAGTCTCGACACACATCCGCACGTAGTTCAGTAGAGCGGGCCATAGGCCAACTGAAGACTTGTTGGCGGTATGTTTTGCTGTTTAAAATATTTTTGTTGATACCCCTCTTCTACTTAACTCTAACAATGAATAATTATTTGTGGGCCCCAAGGCACACAAATCTAGCCAGGGCGAGGAACGACAGTAAAAGCCGAGTCGTGACGTCACCACCGCCTATCTTTTACATAGGAAAAAAGCCTCAAACACACGATTTGTTCACCAAATTCGGAGGTATTTCTGATGGTGCTACGGCCTAAAAAAATATATCAGCATATGTCAAAACATCTGAACCTGTGAACTTAAGCGTCCTGGACAGAAATATTAACTATTAATACGTTTTCGAGCCATTTTTCTGAGTGCAATTTCACAGAAAAGCGCCTGCCAGCCTCCCGGGTCGGCGGGAAAGCAAGGACCGCCCCCCTTCTCGGCCCATCGACCAATCAGCGTCCTTCCTGCTATCACGTGACTTTCGGCCTTGAACTTGTGAATATTTAATTAGGTGTCAACCAATCAGCGCCCTCCTCTCGATCACGTGACATCTCATTTACATATAGCCGTCTGGGCCGTCGACCAATCAGCGTTCTCCCCTGGATCACGTGACTACCCGCGAGCTTTGGGCAGGATGAAGAAGAACCCGGCCGCCATGCTGTCACCGACCTATGCACCCGTATTTAGACACGAAATCGGCCTCTCCCCACGAAAACCTTGTACCCAGAGATTCGTGTGGACCTGTATATTAGCATCGCATGGAGTATTTTTCATCAAATATGGATTTAACCTCGTGATCAAAGAAATAGCGGGGGTCGGACTCGCGGAGGCGAAGAGATGACATTGACAGTCTTCTCCTCCCCGGGCCCGCCGGGTCGATGCGGAGGAGTCCTCCTCCCCACGCCTGAATATCTGGAATCAATATATATATTTTGGAGTCTGGATCCCCTTAAACGCATACAACGCATTGAATACTCATGCGTGAACCATGCGTTCGTATCGAAGGCAAAACATTGGATCGATCGGACACGTGGAGCACTGTCACTGTCAGACCATCAACATGGCGCCGTCAATCCTTCGCCGGGTTCTCTCCCCATCACGCCTGCATCGATACTTTGAACTCAGAAAACCAGGATGACATTGGACTAAACCCAATAATTGTGGAGGATTTAAGTATTCGGAAGCATTCAGGACTCAGGTTATACAGGTAGGTACATATGATATATCTTTTCCACCAGTTTAAATGATAGGCCTAGACAAGCTGCTGGACTCAGCCTCTCGGGCATTCGACACTGGCAATCTGAAAAATAATTATTTTAGGCCTTATTACCCCTACCAAAATGAAAGTGATGTAGATATCTATGTTCCCATATATCTCAGGGTCCTATATATCATCAAATAGATTGATATTTTAGGCCTGGAAACGCTTGCAATAATATTTTACAGATGGTATGAAAAAATGACTCAGACTCAGATAGGCTAGGCCTAAGCCCCCTCCGACACTGTCAATATATTATGGCGTCTCCAAAAGCAATTATTTATGATCCAAACATTAAAAGATTTGAGAAATTGTCACTATAGTGTCATTTTTTTCTGACCTACCACCAAAATATTAAATCTGAACTTAAATATGTCTAGGCCTAAGTCACTGTCAGTGTCTGAATAATTCCCATTCAATGTTAAAACATATGCGTCACACTGTCAATACGTTTCATATATATATACCTGGGGCCCACAAGCTAGCATATATGAAATATATGATGGCAGGCTTCTTGTAATGTATCTATTCGCTCTTGTAACCATATGTTTATAGCGGTCTATGCCTAGTTTACTTGCTTCTTTGTTTTTCAGCTGTCTTGCCAAGAACGGGAGTGGGGTGATCAAAATGGAGCCCCTCCAAGCCTCATGGCTGGTGAGAGCCTGTTGTGTTTTGCACAACATGTGCATCGACCATGGGCTTCAGACCGTCAATGTCGCAGACAAGTATGACCCAGACATTGAGGCAAAGATTCAGAAAACAGCGGCAAGGAGTTTCCTCGCAGATCTCAGGGATGCCAGGGGAAGAGAGCCACCCCAAGTGCAGCGGCATGTCCCCAACAGGGCTGCTTACTTGGCTGGCAAAGCACGCCAGAATGACATCATCCATCGGTACTGTGGTGGTCCACGCGTTGAGCCCAGAAATGGAAATGGCCGTGGGGGTCATAGGAGGTGTAGGGGCCGTGGGAACCCTTTGAGGCGGAATGGCCGTGGGGGGAGAATGGGTACAAGATAGAATGTTATGTCAAAGCAAAGAAATAACGAGCTATCATGAAACAAAGAGCTATCTTGAACAAATAAAGCACCCTTTTGATTAAAACTTAGTTGATTGTTTTCAAATACTTTTCAAATAGCATATGTCAGGTTTTTTTTACGAGAAATGTATAAAATATCTGAATTTTCTGTATAATGGTAATGATTCTAAAGCAGCTTTTCAAGTTGATCAATTTTTATTTTGCACCAGTAACATTCTACTTTACGAATTTATATAGATTTACATTTTTTTCTGTCTTCAGTCTTCCCAAGTTTTTCAAAGCATTAGCAACAATACGATTCGGCAGCTCTTCTGTTGTACTGACTGATCAACAATTTCTGAACAGTTTTATGAACATTTACTTTTAAAATATGTTGTGAACATTTCAAACTTTCAACTTTCAAACATCAACGAGGGTTATGCTACATACTCAGATACATAACAGTACTTTTCTCTTTTGTGCAGGACCTTTGTGCAGTATCTATGCTACAGTATCTTTGCTTCATTACTAGTTTGGTAGTCTCCCAAATTAAGCTCAAGTATACCAGGTGCACAATTCTTTAAGCTGTGCACCTTAGATTTGATCTATGCACCCTACTGATAAAGCCACGATTGTAGCCCTGAAAAGCATTCACACTGATGGTGAACACCTTTAAAATGATACAAAGAGGCTGTTTTTATAGATACTGCACAGATCCTGTACAGTTCACGTGGAAGTGGAAAAAAGACTTATAAAAATTTATGGTCAATTAAGAAAATTAGGCAATTTCATACATTAGGCTATGTCAGCCCCCCAGCAAGGGGATTCGCAGTAAGTCATTTTCACTCACAAGCTTTATCAGAGCAATCTATGATGTCACATTTGCCATACTTTAGGTAGGTCTGTATACAAGAGGATGGCAGCGTGATATGCTGTCATCCAAAGTTTTCATCTCTTTTTTTCTGATAAATTATAAAAATGTTATATATAATTATGTGATAAATGATAATAAAAACAAACTCTACCCCCTTTCGGCAACTGAAAATTAGAATGTGAGAACATGCAAACACATAAACTTTTCTCTTTACCCCTTTTATAAACTTAATCTAGAATGTGAAAACGTCCATACATATTGTAATGTGATCATTGTTCAAAAAACTAACTTTTCTCTTTGCGTGATTATAACCTGGGAACTTTGCAAATTTGACATACATGCATTCAACATGGGGGTGGACAGATAACGCCATTTTGGGAGCCCATACCAAGATAATGCATACCTCGGAGGGGAAAATGCTACTTCCGGGGTCAATTTTCAGAAAGCTGGGTACAGAAACTCGCTGTTATTTTACAAAATACCAAACATATATGAAATGCAGCTTGCTCACATAATCATTTAGGGTCAAGGCCTTATTTTATTACCATTATATTCAGGAAATTTAGTGTACTAAAATGAGAAAAAGTGGCAAAAAATATTTGTATGCGGAAAAAGGTGGGTCTAAACAAACACTGTGTATTCCCATACATTTCCTGTGAAATAACAATCAACAAAATATTATATTAAATGTCTCAATTTATATCTAGACCCAATGGTACATTCCTTGGCTTATACAAAGTATAATATTTCTATTTTACGAAAAGGAACATTTTATGAAAAGGAATGAGAACATCATTCTTATGAAAATGTGGGAGGCTCCAAGGTATGCATTTTCTAGGTATCTGCTCCCAAATTAGCATTATATGTCCACCAGCGTCTTCAATACACATGAACAGTAGTGACGTCATTGACTGGGGGAACCCCCCTGCGGCACCCTGGTTGGGCCTAAACAGGGCCATGTGGGCCCAGTGTTTCCTATAATAAAACCAACTGTCAAACCTCCTAAATCATTGCTAGGAAACACATTAAAGATATGTAATTTGATGTACACAAATGAAAGGTTGTATCAGGACACATCTTAGTTCCAGACATTGCTTGACTTAAAAAATCTTAACTTTAAAACATGAACAAGTTTAACATCACTTGCATGACTACATAATTGTCCCTTTCATTCTGCTTTGTAAAGAACCATATTTTCTTTAGAGGCTAGAATGTCACTCCCATGAGGCTAGAATATGTAATAATAACTGTAATTTTTGTCATCAGTACTGCTCACAGATCAGTTAATTTTCTGACTTTCCTCTGCCTGGATGACTTGCGTGGAGTTGAAGCGTTGCTTGCTTGATCCTCAGTATCTTCAGCCAACTTACCAAACAATGTCGAAACCTTTCCTCTACCCCTTCCCCTTCCTTTTCCCCTCCCTCTTCCCCTTCCTCGACCTATTTGTTTCATTACATTTTGTGGGTCCATTTCCGACTCATAAGAGTCATTTTCATGTGTTGAAGCCACCTCTGTATCGTCTACATTGTCTTTCTCTGGGTCACATTGAGGATCGCCTGCATTGTTTGGATTCTGCGTCTCATCTTCATCTGAAGGTTCTTGTTTTATTGTCACGGAAAAAGGGTCATGTTGCTTATTTTCCTCTCTAATAGATATGTTTCCAGACTCTGACTCCTCTCTTTCTTCTGCTTCTGCTTCTGCTTCTGCTTCTTCTTCTTCTTCTCCTTCTTCTTCTTCTTCTTTAATGGTATACTGTGTTTCTTGGGTGTCTGCCACAAGCGTTTTATACTGAGGAGTTCCAGGTACTACTTCGCTATTTTCTATTGACTGTAGTTGCTCCAGAAGTCTATTATATTCTTCTTTGTCAGGCCACTGTGGTGTAGCATGCACAGGGGTGATTGATACCACGTTCTGCATGTCCACTAACACTTCTGCAATTTCATTCATATCAATCTTGTCGTCATTGTTATCCTCATTACTTTTGTCAGTACCCCTGTCATCACCATTGTCATTGATGTCGTCTTCACCTTTGTCATCACTTTTGTAATTGCTGACCTCAATACCCTTCTCATTGCCATTGTCATCACCATGTTCACCAGTATCCTTGTCACCCTTGTCATTGCCCTCTTCATCTTGCTTGAAGTCTTCCGTATTGTATTGCGTCTGAGCCTCTACTAATGACTTGTCATCACTCTCTACACCAAGTGAAATCCTCAAAGTTTTTAAATTCTTCACACCATGGCTTTGTCCTACCTTCATTTCCTCTATTGATTTCTTAATATTGTTGCTGCTTGCACATACTTCAACTTTTAATTCACGTAAACTGTTAGTTAGTTGCTGCACGTTGTTCTCTATGTCTGCTGCCCTTGCAGAAGCGGCATTACTGCGGTTGATAGAAGTTGCCAGGGAACCTTGCAGAACAGCTACTTCAGACGATATTTTGTCCGATATTTTGTCAAGTAATCTATTCTCCATTGCCAAAATCTGTTTCTGAATTGCATCAATTACACCCAAATCCACTTTGGGAGTTGTTGGTTGTTGTTGCACACTGTCGGGAACATTTGTCCTGTCCTTCGATTCATCTGTAGGTGATCCGTTTTCACATGAAGGAGGTTTCTTGTAGAAATTTGATGTGTTGAAGCCAATATTGGTAGATACCTTTGGCTTTGTAGACTGGGGCCGGGGCCGGGGCTGGGGTTGGTCAGAGGTCGCTGTGCTAGGGATGTCACTCCCTTGGGGTGAGGAGTCAGCTCTGTTCCCCAGGGGATGGCCAAGAGATGGCCTGTCCTGTCGTTCTGCCTCCTGTCTTTCAGCCTCATGCCTCTGAAATGAGGAGTCAGCTTTGTTGCATAGGGGATGGCTAAATGATGATCTATCCTCTGGTTCTGCATCACGCCACAGGTATGAGGAGCCGTCTCTGTTGCCCCGGCGATGGACAAATATAGAACTTCCCTGAAACTGGTTGTAATCTATGTTTGTTCCATCATCACGAAAGTCACTGCTGTGTGGACTGGATTCAGCAGCATCTGAAAAAGACAGGGGAAATAGTTATATGCAGATTTCGTGTATTTGACATTTTATTTAGTTTATTTTAATCCCAGAGACTGATATAAATTCACCTGTTCCAGTTGGTTATGTACACACATTAGATTGGCTGAAAGTTATATTATTCTCTATTTAATAATGCTATAAGAAACAAATATAATGATTATAATTAAAGGCAGCCACGCCACTCACACCCCCATCACTGGGGTCTATCTTTAATATTATGGTAATTAAAACCTCCTGATTTCTGGCAATCAATAGGTGATCTCCCGACTTTAAGCCAACTGAACCTGGAGTCTCTGGATATGTAAGATAGAAAAAAAACTTCCAGCGACTTGTTATGGTTACAATTCCTGTACAACTCCTAGATTATCATTTTTATTATATTATGATTAAATCTTACTGTACCTTTAAGGTCTGGCAATTTGGATGATTTGCTTTTAAACTGTAGTCGCCTCTTGGAATCTAAATTGAACAGTATCTCAGTCACGCTCCGTTTCTCCTTCTGCTGTTTAGCCAATGGTTGCGGACTTCTCCGAACAGTTTTTGGGTCTGAGGATTAGAAAAGAGATAATTTACTCACTTAAGATATACTTACTGAAAAACTTGATGTGATAGACAATGTCTACCCTACAATACTGACAAAGTGGACACTGCTCACTGACTGACAAAGTGGGCCTAACAGACAAAGTTGACACTACTCACTGACAAAGTTGAAGCTACTCCATAATTAGAGGCCCCTTATAATGGGTAAAAACATAGCGACATGGCCTATTCTTAAATTCAACATGCGACATGAGGCTGAGTGACATGATGAGAAAATTAAACAACATGAAATAGGTCTCATCTTCTATTCTACAAGCAACATATGACATTGGAGATTCTTAAAATTGACATTGAAAAGCTAACTCTAGGTATAGGTGATGATTCTTAAATTCGCATCATATGCAAAGCTGGCTATGAGGTAAATATACTCGTTTTTCACTAAATGAATGGCTTTGCTGTGAATCTATAACATATAAAATACAAAAGACATTCAGGCTGATATATTCATCTCTGCATCAATCTCACCAGCAGTGAACATATCGGACTTCATGCTCCATAATAATGTGTTCTTACTATTATTTGCTAACCTATAGAATTAGCCTTTTCATCCTCTTCATCACTGTCAACCTCAGCATATGTTTCAGGCCTACAGCTGCGTTTTGGGGTGGCTGAAACATTATGAATTGACATAGCAGATGTACAACAGTCTTGTATATCATCAATGGACTGGTCCTTAGTGAGCAGTCAATAATTCGATTGTAAACAAAATGGTATAATGATATAGTTTTCATATCTTCTCAAGAAAACACTTAAAGTATATGAATTAACATTTCTGGATGTTTATTTTGCGATTCTGTTTCTATGCTTAGCAACTAATGTAATTTTGTTATTGCTCTTACCTTCTTCCTGCATACCTTTCACAGACTTTTCCTTTTCCTGTACTGTCTTCCTTCTTTTTATGCTTCTGCTGCTGCCAAGGCCTCCACCGCTGTGTGAGTACTCGTTTTCAGCCACTTCTGCAATAAGAAATACTTTTAAAATGAAATATAATGAATTCATTAAGAACAAGCCTATATACCACATACTGATATGTCGACCCTAGCTCACTGTTGGTAATTTTCAGGAATATGAGGGGTTAAAAGAATGACAATTCAAGGATATTCATTCAATCATTTACAATACTTTTGTAAATTTGATCCCTATGAGTACTAGTTTCATTGAATAACTTTAAATTTTATTAACATTTGCTCAGTGTTTTATGTAGCGTAAATATTTTTATTCTAAATATATTTTGTGTGGAACTTTTGGCTCTAACAAAGAAATATTGGAAGTTGATGATTGTATCACTTATTTTTCCAAAAATAAATATCAATTTGTGAATTACCTTGCACTTGGCTCTCCTCATCACTGTAATCAGCCTCCACCTCAACATGACGTTTTTTTGTTACCTTTCTTGATTTTCTTTCCTCCAGCCTGTCATCTTTGCTGTCACTGTCAAGATTCTCCAACTCAATTTTACGTTTCTCTGATACCTTTCTGGATTTTCTTTCCACCAGCCTGTCATCTTCGCTGTAGCTGTCACGATTCTCATTGGGTAATGAAGTTGTCACCTTACGTCGAGGGATGTAGCTCTTGGCTCGTCTTTCCAGCTCATCATTGCTTGCCAAGTGATACATCTTAGGTGTAATGCCTGTTATGATAAAATGAAAACAAACAACTTACAAAAACACAGTAAAAAAAGTCTGTGGAATATATAAATAACATTTCTTGTGTCTTATGAGTATTGTAGCCAACAACTATAAAGTAGCCTATGCAGTATCAAAATCACAATCATATATATTAGAAATGAGAAGTTGTTTTTTGGGTGTGAATAAGTATTTAATTGGTTCAGATTTAATTATGTTACAAATACAGTGATTGATATTGAAAACGTTATGTTATAAAAGGACCAACCATATTTCTCTCTTTGCATTTTTTTCTCTTGTCGGCGAGCATCTAAGTATTGGCGGCTAGCTGTCTTCTGCTTCACTTCCCCCATAAACATCTGTTTGAACATTTGGGCTGAGGTGTTTAGGTCTCCATCCTCTCCATCCTCTCCTTCCTTGGAAACACTGAAAATCTCAGCACCAGGAATGACTGAAATTTAGAAAAGAAATTAAATAATCAAGGAAATATAAACATACAAGCAGTGAAAAGGTCTTGTATGTTCTTTCAATGATTACATTATGGGACTTGTACTTGGGCCAAAATTTGTTTGCCTCCCACATTAATGATGTACATGATTAACATGTGGTGTGGTGTGGTGAACACAAGAAATGTTTAACATGATTAACCTGACGTGACTTAGCCTACAAGATTTACAATATTTCTATATAACTTGTTATTTACAACCCTTTTTTTTCATGATCTTACTATGAATAATGAGTAAACGATCACCTCCACAATAGGCTTCCCCCCAAAACGCTAGGCACATAATCTCGCACTGCTTCAGTTCTTCTTCTGGATTTTTCCGGCCACCAGCAGCACCTGTTCCCCCGTATTTCTTGTTGAGCTCTGCAACCTGAAGTCAATAGGGTGTTAATATAAATAAGAATGAAAGAGGGGTCTGAAAATCATGACAGTCCCTACATAATATTTATATGATTATTGAGTTCATTAGATAATTTAATAATAGATGCAGAGACCTTGTACTGTTTTGTCCTCGTCTTTATCAATTCTTTTTTCTTAATCATTGTTATTATCAATGTACTCATTATGGTTAGCTTCATTAATAAATCTAGTTAATAGATCTAAAGACATTAACCTTTCCTTTCACAATGGATTTATGAACCCGAAATTTGCTGATAACATGACGCACAAGTCGTCTATGGCCGCCTACAGCGTTCACTGCCTTTTGCATCTGTTTGAAAGCCAGCCATTTACGTCTGTACCTCTCCTCTTTCATGTACTTCTGCCTATCACCTATGACATCAGTCCTATAGAATATGAAAAACAAACACAAGAGTAACTATACAAGATGATAAACTATTATAACTATTGTACATTGTAGTGTGCCATATATAGCTCTATCATTTCATGTTACACATTTGAAGTCTAAAAAGCAATAGGAAGCTCAATACATGCTCTACAAGATGGTAAAACATAATTATATTTAAATCAGATATTTATAAACAGCAATAGGCCTACATAACATTAAATCAAAAAAGCTGATTTTCACTTTTATTTTTTGATTAAGGATATGTCAGTGACTATCAAAGATTAACTTCTGAAATATTCAGGGATTGTTCCAAAGCTCCTTACAGAGAGAAGTGTTTCTCAGAATGTTATTTAGTTCATAGTTTTCATTTTATGTTATGTAGAAAGACAGAATTGAAATAAATTTGAGACACTCTTCCCTGTATAAGAAGCTTTAGAACTTTTACAGATAATATCAGTTTAATGCATGCAGTAGTCACTCAATTATGCTTGCTCAAAAAATAGACGTTGAAAAATTAGTTTTAAAGCAATAATTACCATAATACCAGACTAAATGTCATGTAACTTATATCAAATGATAGAGGAAAACGTGAGGTTTTATATAAAATACAATATGCTGTTGTATTAGGTATAGTCATGCCATTATGGGTAACAACATAAATCCCAGCCCAAGACCCCTTTACAATTCTTAACTGTCTTAATTTTACCTTAATTTTATCTTGTCTCTTAAGTCAGTCTTTATTATCACTATTCTTATTTTTTATCATTATTATTATCATAATTATAAGAGATGTTTCATTATTGTTGCCAAGGTATATTTAAATTTCTTAAATTATGTAATCTATTGTAACAGAATGTCACTTACTTAAAGTGATTAGCCACCCGGTACATGGCTTCCACCTCCTCCTCGCTCCAGTTACAGGACTTGACACGTAACTCATCATCTGTATCCCCTTCTGCTCGAATCCAGGGATACTTTTTGGCCATAGCTTTTTCTTTGGCATTCATGGGTTTGCCAGGGTTATCCTCATCGTCATTGGGGTACTCAGGATATTTAGGTGATTTTGATGTTCCAGGTTCTGACAGAGGTTGTTTTTTTTCCATTGTTTTCTTCCCTTTACCCTTGGGAGTGGAGGAGGCTGGATTAACATTTTTCTTTTTGGGTGGGTCAGACTTATCCTGAGACGTATAAACTGTTTTTTTCTTAAGAGTTTGTCTATGGTACTTAGAGGACAGAGAAGGGAGCTCTTCTTCTACATTCTCAATGTCGACATTGTCAGCAGATGAAACATCTGGATCTATGATGATAGGAGACATTTTCTTTTTCTTGTTAGCTGGTTTCATTGTGTGTTTTGATGGCTTGGTACTTACTATCTGAGGTTTCTTCATGACATATTTGGAGCTGAAACGTTTGGCCTTCTTTTTATTTTTCTTGTCATACTGCTCACCCCTTATTTTAATCATCATCTCTCTTTGTGCAAGGGGAATTTTTTCATTATTTATAAGTTCCAGGAAGTCCTCATCAATGCTGGAAGATTCTGAGTGTGAACCTTGGTCACTCTCTGGAATATAATCTTGATCGGCATCACTGTCATCAATAGGACTGTTGATTGTGGGACTATCAAACTCATTTTCACTGCCTGAGTCTGGCAGTGAAGATGGTGGATATTTCTTTTTACTTGGCCTGCTGGAAGACCTACTCATACTTGATTGAGACATCTAAAAAGACAAATGAAACAAAATAACATTAAACCTGATATATAACACTCACACTAACCCTGATCCCCAGCAAATCACATGGCAACAGGGCCAAACTTTGTCTTGAATTAACTTATGAATTCAATCAATTAGAGTAGAGTTGTCCCACATCCCTACGTTTTTGCATATTTTTGGCATTTTAAGGACACAATTTTTATAAACATGTCATACAAACTGAATTGTGAAACTATATGCAAGGTGGCATTATTAGGGAAGCAAGGCATATTTTTGTGGCCACACAGGTCGTATATGTGTTTTTTCCCTCTTAAATGCAAGAGCACGTTATTATAGTCTTGCTGCCAAGTTTTTATGATGATTTTTCAAAAAATGTGTTTTCTAGGGGCACAATTGTATTTAATTCCTTATTTTAAGGGGAAAATGGCGGGATCCTTATAAATAGGATATTTTCTAAATTAATATTTCTTAGATTATTTTTTCTGTCAAAGGGACAACCTCCTTACTCCTCAATTTTAGTATACTAGTTTAAAGTCATATTCTATCGTTTAGATACTAATTAATTGAATTCTGATTCATATATTCAGAAAAAGACCCCTGCGTGAAAACTAAATACTAAAAATAAGGTAGTTTCTAGTTTTCGCGCATTTAATCCATAAAATTTTCCGAAATTTTCGATTTTTCCTATGAATTTTCCATTTTTGACAATAATTACGAAATTTGTTGTGTCTAAGGGTATTATCTGGTCCTATAGATGCAAGATTAAGCCAAAGGAAACATTTAAATTTAGATATCTTTGTAATTATACAAGGATGAATACCCTACGCCTTTTTTGTAATTAGATAAAAAATTACTTATATTTCTAGTAATTAATGCCATTTGAAGTACTTGCAAGGCTTAATTCCATACCTCTAAAAAGATGCAGCCTATCTACCCATATAATCCCGATTTATGCAATCAATTGATTTTGGCAGATAAATAACTTTATTTACTTCAACCTTTTCCATGTCTTTATATTTTTGCTAGGAATTATCAATATTTTCAGAAAAACAGTTAAATGTGCGAAAATAGGCTCTTTAAATGCGCGAAAATGGGCTCCAGTGCGCGAAACCTGAAGAATTAATATAGGAAAATGATTTGATGAAATATCCAAGATAAATATTTTTTTCTAAAATGTTTTGGGTCAAATACGATAAGCCTACATATTTTTCAACAAGTAATGAAAAATAATTATTAGAAATGCGTTTTTTACAGAAATATGATTAGAAATTCCGTTTTGGGGTCCTCAGTGTGCGAAAACTAGCTCCTCTACTCTATTTATTTTTTCACTCATGTCACTAAGCCTCATGTCGCATGTCAATTCTAAGAAATTTCCATATTGCTGTGTCGAATTTAGGGGTCTAGGGCCACAATACACACAATGATGCACACTCACCATTATACTATAACCCTGCAGATAATACAAGACATCACATAAAATGAAGTGTATTTTTGATGAGGTGTACAGCTCTCCTATATAGACTAGAATGGTCATCTTTCCTAATTATGTTGCTTAGATGTTATTTGGGCCTTACAAATAAAATGTATATGATAGTTCTTGTTTGGGTGTATACAAAGGAATTCAGTACACCTATGTACGTTATTCATTGGGATAAAATGACCATTTCTAAATAGGTAATGACGTACATAGATGGTTTTTTTAATGCTATATGCCATCTCTAATGTGAAGGAGGTTCTTGATTCGTGTGTTTAAATGCAAAACCCAACAACGTGCTGAACAGTATGTCTATATCTACGGTCCAATATATATAGCCTGATATGTATCCTTCAAAAGATTAAAAAAACGGGAAAAAGAAGTAAAAGCACATATAAACAACTCACCCTTGAAGAAAAAGAAGAATGCAGACAGCAAAACGCAACGTCATTGACAATGTCCTAGAAAAACTTCGCTGGTTCTGATCACTGTATAGGTATTGAAACTCATTCCAACCGGGAACAAGTGAAAAGTGCTGGTTACCGATATGATGATAAAAAGTCGCCTTCAGTTCAACTGGATACCAGCAAAATATACAAAACCGGAAATGACCTTTAGGCCAAACCACGTGATCAAATGTGGCAAATACGAAAAAAAACACTTGGTTTTACAAAACTTTTGTAAATGTACAAAAGTTTTGTATATATACGAAACGTTTTTTTTTTACAATACAAATGTTCTTTATGAACAATTTCTACAAAATATTTGTATATTTTTTATTTGTATATTGATTTATGAGAATTCTTGTAAGTTTTCTTTAAAACAGCACCCAGAGGCGACATTTACAGAAAGAATTTGCGAAAGTATTGTAAATATACGAAAGTATTGTAAATATACAATACATATCGTAAATATATGAAAGTTGTTTTTCAACGATATGAGAAAGGTTTTTGAACAAGTTAAACGAAAGTATAGTATATTTTTTAATTGTATAATTAATAAACAATACTTACCGTAAGTTTTCTTTAAAACAGCCGCATGGGAGCAAAAGCAACACAAATATACAACCTCTTATGGCATTTAGAAATTACTGATGGATGCAGTTATTTTACTCTTTTTGAAACTAGTGATGAAATACTATAACAAAAAGATAGGATTTGATGTCAAGCACTAGAGGGTTTTTTTTACTTGCGATGTTGTTTAATGCTAGTGTAAACTCCCATATCTATATATTAATGGTTTTTTAGGACCTTATCTTTACTGAATAAATGTCAGCAAAATAAAAAAGAAAGATATAATATTATGAGTAAAAATGAAAATCCTTGTAAGAGGATTGGAACAATATCTGATGATTTGGTGAGAAGATTATGCACATCTTTGGCCAGACGTGCTGCCTCCCCCTCCACAAGGGGAGTGAACAATGTCGGTTTGTTGGTATGTGAGCCTTTAGTGATGATATCGTACACTTCTGGGGGCAGGTTTCCCTTGGTTCGATTTTTCTGTGCCAATAGATACATAATACACTATATGATTATGTAATTGAGTTATTCTGTAATAAGGTAAAACAAAAATCTGCCCTCTAATAAAAATTAAAGGCATAACCCTAAGACAGAATCTTGCTTGAACAGACTCATAGTTCAGCAGACACCATCCTTGGATGGACAAAAAACTATGTCCAGGCCAATCATCTGTATAATAGAATATGAAATCACCTTAAGCCTTTCGCAACGCCAATTGCATAAATGCATCACCACGCTCTTTACGCCAGTTGCATAAATGCAACACCATGGTGAAGACGCTAGTTGCATAAATGCAACAACTGTAAAATTTCTCCAAATCTGCATAAAAACCTGAATAATCTCCAAAATTCACAGATGTTTTTTACATGTGTAAATTAAGCATATTATGATTTATTTTTAATGATTTTTTATTGACTTAACTGGGATGTATTCTTTCATCAGGTAACATAATGTGTTAAGATATATTACATAATTGCTCCTGGCATCTTATAGGGAAATCTTTGTTGCAGAAAAGGCGTCAAATGCTACAATTCATCAATATACATGGAGTCATTAAAGGGTTAATAAAGCAAATTATTTGCTTTTCTGAACAATCGACAAATCATTATTGTCCCAAATTCAAGTACCTGAAATATGATCTTAAGCTTTTTCGGAATACAAATTTATGTGGGTGGTCTTGATATACTGAGAGGACCTGGAGGTGAGCAGTTGCACCTACAATAAAGAGGGGGCAGAGGTGTTGAGAGGTTCTTGAGGTAAGATGTCACACATACAACAAAGAGGGGACGGTCTGGAGGTGTTGAGATTCTGGAAGTCAGTTGTTGTAGCTCAAACAATTATAAGTTGGCCATCAATTTAATTTCCACAATCATGAAAAAGCACTTTAAGATATTGGCAGTTTTTGCAGCATTGAATTCACCTCTACAGGTCAGTTTCAGGCACTTATATTGCACACTACATGATACTAGGAAAGATTGGAGCATGACAGACCATAATTAGAGGTTACATTTGATGCCTGTAAACATAGAAATGTGTATATTCAGAGCTTAAAAGTACATTAATTTCAAATTGTATTTCAGAATGGGCCAAATTTTCTCTAAAGAACTATGGTATTTTCTATTTTTCTATTGTTGACTTAAATTTGAAGATTTCTTGCCATAGGAGATGAGAGTTAGCTTACATAATAGCTGATGATTAAAGGTTTTGGTAACATTTGTCTTAAAAAAATAGGATGTGTCTATTTGGGTACATAGTTGGATGTGACAAATTAGTTGTTAGGGAAGTGAGGAGACAAATGTCCAGAGTCAAGAATTGTTGATTTCCAAAACTGTATGTATAAAGTAAATGACAATGTAACAGTTATGTTCTGTACATTCTAAGGATGTTCTGTAATGCCCTGTTATTCTTTAAGAACATTCTGCCAAGGCACATACTTGGCAGGATAAGTACATGAAATGAATTCAAAGAATTGTAGGGTGAAGTACAAACTTTAAGTTATCGGGTGAAGCTGTCAGTACTGAAACCCTCCTTCAACCTCCTTCTCAGCTCTTGAAGTGTTATGTTATGTAGGTTGCATTCTTGATTCGGCATGCCCAGCTTCCCTTCTATTTCCCAAACCAGAAATTTTAGAAAGGAAAGCCATTAGAAAGTCAAGTTATCTATTTGATTATTGGTTTGAAAGTTTACAATTCATTTGTAATCAAAGTGATTTGGGACTTGTGAATTTGTCTTATAATTAATCAGGAATAATGAATACTAGCTATTAGAATAAATGACGCTTTGATTCTTGATGTAAGACGTTTGAGAAAGATGTGTTGGGAGTCATAGGGATGGCAATATTTGCTAAACACATACATGCATTTTTGTTAACCAAAATCAAGAACAGCCATCTGCATAATAATGGTAACGATTTCTACCTGGTTCTTGCTTTGCTGCATCGAATGAATGCTGTCTTGAAGCTTTCTTGACTTTCTCTTTTGCTGATGGCTGTTAAGGATCCGTTATAAGCATAGTAGAAAACATGCAGCATAGATAACTACATAATATCCAATTGAAAACTGACATACACCATTTCAGAAGGATCTCCAATTTCCATATTTTCGGCAATATGAAAAGTAATGGGCCATTCAACATAAGAATTAATGTATAAATATTTTTATACTTTTTATTTCCTTCATGCCTGTTCCAATGGGAAATTTTCTTTGCTGTGTGCTTTACAGTTCGTAAAGAAAATCTCTTTATGCCTTTTCCCTATGGTTGACCAACAACTGTTCAAAGTTATAGCAGAAGACATGCCACATGGTAATATTGCTTACTGAAATTACCTTCATTCTGCAAACTGGCTCCTCTCTTGGATGGTTTTTGAGCTGCCTCTGGTTCGGCAGGTTGCTCCAGGATGAAAGCAGCTGCCTCTGTTTCAACAGATTCATCCTTGCTGATGGATACTTTATCACCTGCCTTTGCCTTTGAATCAGCAGATTCATCCTTGTTGATGGATGGTTTATGATCGGCCTCCCCTTCACCCTGTGGGGGTCCGGGTAAGCCCCCAGTAGCCCCTGCTGATCGTATAAGGCAACAATAGAGGGGACCCAGCACCAACCAAGTGGTTCTTTGGGTTCAATTCCTGTTTGATGCCCGGTTCACTAAGGTACAGCAAAAATGATTTCCAGGTTATGATCCCCTGCTGTTTGCCTGCCTTGTCACCTTCATTTCATAGATTCGATCACCAGAGACAGAATTTGTCCCAATTTGTTTTCGCCGTGAAAATGACCCTGGCTGTCAGTACGGTGTAAAACACCACTCACTCACTTGCCCACTCACTCACTAAGGGATGAGGTACAGCAAAAATGATTTCCAGGTTTTGATCCCCCGCTGTTTGCCTGCCCTGTCACCTTCATCTCATACATTCAATCACTTCAAAAACTTGTGTCTGAAAAGTCAGAATTCGTCCTAACTTGTTTTCGCTTTGAAAAAGACCCTGAAGAGTGCGATCCAGGGGCCATCCTGTGCTCCCGACAGGGTCATCAAAGGCCCGGTGTGTGGTGTCCTTTCTATGGGACATTGCACACTTTCCTTGCCACTCTTAGGTAGGGTATTGTACACGGTGGCTGGTTTCTTCTAAATCATATCATAGATACAATCAACCGTAAGCTGAAAAGCAATGCCTTGTGCAGTCTGGAAAATAACCCTGGCTGTCAGTACGGCGTAAAACACCCAACACTCACTCACTCACTCACTCACTCACTATCCAAAGCTTCAATAATCATTAACGTAAAGAATTTACAATTTATAAATTGATTTTTGAAGTGAAGAAATAACTGGAACATTCTACTAAAAACTTCTAAAAGTACAAACTAATGATATAGAGGCCCCCTTTGGGGTACCAGGGTGGGGCTTCTGCCCCTGGGAAGAATATAGGCCCCCAGTAGCCCCTGCTGATCCTTTGTTTGTTGGGGTAGTTTAATGTCTGGTCAGCCCTTCTGGTCCTTTCCAGACTGCACGAGATAATCCTGCTGATCGTAGAAGGCGACGATAGGGGGACTCAGAACTGACCAAGTTTTTCATTGGGTTCCATTCGTGGTTGGTGTCTGGGTTCACTAAGGGATGAGGTACAGCAAAAATGATTTCCAGATTTTGATCCCCTGCCGTTTGCCCGCCTGTCACCTTCATCTTGTACATAAAATCACCAAAGACTTGTCCCAACTTGTTTTCACCGTAAACAATTACCCTGGCAGTTGGTACGGTGTAAAACATCAATCACTCATTCACTCACTCACCCCTTATAAGTAAATACTCATCAAAGAGACCCCACAGAGAAGTGAGTTATGTGGTGAAAACAGGTGTATTGAAAATGTAAGTCAGTATAACTATCTTGGAGCAGTTATAGACGAAAATCTGAATTATGTTCAATTTGTGGAAAATACGGTTGATAAGGTCAGGAGAAAATTATTTGTCTTTGGAAAAATTAGAGATTCAGTGTCAATGAAGACAAGCCCTTTGATATATAAGCAAACTATTATGCCACTGTTGGACTATGTAGGTATATTGGTTGATAGTTGCTATATGAAATACAGGGGTAAGTTACAGAAATTGCAAGAACAAACTATCAAACGGATAGCAAAGGACTTCACTTTGAAAGGAAGAGAGTTGTACGATAAACAGTCTGAGTTTGGACTAGTGGACTTAGGTATGAGAAGAAAAAAACAATTACTTTTATTGATGTTTAATCTCAAAGAGAAAAAAATTATCATTGAAAATCGTCAACCAGATATGGTTGGATCTTTCCATCCTAAAGCATGCATAATTATGATTTGTTTCAAAGTATACTTTAGGACAAGATATAAATGATGACATAATAGTTGATTACAAACTGATTTAATGGCTGAAGGACCCTTTTCTCAATGGAAACTCATCTAATTTGAACTTCGAATAGAATTTGATGATACATATAACAATAATGTTGCTCTATAACAACTTATCATATTCATTAATCCATTATCATTATCAACTACTGTTTGAAAAGCTCAATACTTATTGTGAAACGGTTTGACTCAATAACAAAAATAAAAAAATAAAAAAAAAAAAAAAATTTGCACCAAACACCCAGACATCACTTCAAACCACTGACATATCGCGCACACCACTCACCAGCAATACACAGAGAAAAAATATTTATTCTAAACATGTTTGTTCCAGTGCTACCTGATAATTTGTCTTCTCACTACATCAAACAGGAAACCACGAGGTTTTCAATAATGGCCTTTATGACATTTTATATTGTAATCAGAAATCAAATTGTTTCACCTGCAAAATTGCTTGCAAAATAAGCTTCTGAATACTAATAGGCCATATAACAGGATAAAAGGAATGATACAATGGTTTTGCTACATTGTAGCTTACGGCGGTCCCGCAAGGACAAAAAGGAGGCTCCCTTTTAAAAATTTACATCATAGAATGAGTAAATTAATTATACATCATAGATCAGGTGGCACCCTCTAGGTGATGAGCTGTTGACAAAGAGTTCAAGGCATGATGTTTAAAAGTGGGGGTTGTATGTATGAGTTGTGTACACGAGTTGTGAACACAGTATAAAAGTACAGAGCCCCTATTCAGGACTCTGATACCTTTACAGCATGACTGTCAGGAAATATCCCAAGTCCAGCACCTGATATAGGCTGGTACAGAGGTAATATACTATAGGTTGTAGAACAGACTGACAGGAATCCAGGATAGCAGGTAGTAGAATGATCCTTTGTATTCAGACACACAGGTAATACAGGTACAGAGATGCACAAACATTGAACATGGCCAGATAAGGTCCTGTCCCTGGCCAGCTGTGTTGACCAGTGGTGTGGGAGGTCTCCTCCCCAGCTCCAATCACATACAATTAATCTGATTAACTATGCAAACAAACCATAATCACATGATGATAATTATAGGGTGTCTCCAGATTACCTATCTGATTGGATATTTTGAGAATATTGTATATTTTATGTAAGCTTAAAAGCTTAGTATTAAGATATTCTTTGTGTAAAATTATGTATATACAAACAAACTGAAAGCTGGAAATGAAAGAAAACCGATGTATGTTGAGACATTACCAGGATAAATAAAATGAAATTAAAAAAAAAAAAAATCATCTGATTACCCATGCAAACAATCTATAAATCCAGTAGGTTACTCATAGATTGCCCAAGTACATGCACAAAACCATAAAATACAATTCATTACAAAGCACATAAGTTACCTATATATATATATATATATATATATATATATATATATATATAATATATAATACTTTAAAACGAGTCGAGTACATAATGTCTCCTTGTCATGCTATGCTGTCCGTAGTTGTACCATGAAGTTACATCTTGGATAGTTCAGTTGTGGGAAGTATCACCGCGTTATCCATCAAACAGTTCATTTCTTTCCCCCATTGTTTCGTTGGTTGAACAATTTGTCGCAGTTTCTGTAATCACAAACATTGACATTATTGTATTTACTATTTTTGAAGTAAAATTCCATTAAGCAAAGAGACGGTGAATAATTGTGATAATTAATCATACCAAAGTTTATTTAAAGTGAGGTTAAAACAACTCATTTAAGTAGAACATCGCTTTATTCTGGTAATACCTTTCAACAGAACTTTTCTAATGGACAACAGTATATTCAAATCATTCTATTCCGTTGCCGTTCTATTATATATTAGATAATTATCGAAAAAGATCTTGGAAAAAGGGCTATGTGATATTTTATAGTATACATAACACTTTTTTCATGATTACCTAACATATGATAAAATGACATAATTATGTTAAAAATCATCAAAATAGAGCTACATGATACTATATAATATGTATATATATATATATATATATATATATATATATATATATATATATATATAGCATCACATAGCCCTTTTCTTTATGATTATCTAACATATACAAGAAACCAGCAACACAAAAGAACAATTGTAATTATAGGGGGAAAATCTCCCATGGTACGTACCCCGTTTAGCCTGGCCACCACAAGTACAATGGTGAGGTGGACCGGGGCGATAGCGAGCTCAGCGATGGTGAGAACCCAGCCCAGAGCAATAGCAGTAGTCGGGAACACGTACTGACCCATCGTTAAGGGTCGCCACTCCCTGGCAGAGTCAACGAGCACAAACTGCAAACAGGATTTAAAGTCCCAATTGTTGTAATTGGCCATGCATAGATTTTTAGCAAATTTACAAACTTTTAAATGTAATGTGATTTATAATTATTTTACAGAAATCACGTTTGTTAATGATTGGTGTTCAGAGTTAGGACAAAAGCACTGAGGAAAATATGTGTTAACAAGACAAGATGATGAACAAACCAAACCACCGTTGTGTGATATGTACAAATACAGCACTGTAGTTTTTATTCCCTCCGTACACATTCATCTGTGAACATATGTCTACTGTTTTGTTTTAAAGATGCATATAGCCAGTCCCAGTACTTCCACAATGACATTTTGTAACGGCACACGCCCAAGGATAACTTCAAGAACGGTTTTGTAACTGCACAAGGTTGTGCTGTTACGAAACACTTATATCTCTGTTTTTACTGGATCAAGTTAAGTTTTGTAAATTGATGTAAAAGGGAAAAAAAATATACAAAAATTCCTGAAAAGATCACAGCTTATTACAATAATTTTAGATAAGATTCTTTTTAATGTCAAAACATGTGCTGTTACGATCAAGGTAAAAACAAACTGTTTTTTTTCCCCCATTTGTTACGAAACTCATTGTGCAATGGGCCACTGGTGCCTAGCTATGGAACCTTCTCTTTGCCTTTGTTATATTGGTGCCAAATCTTATCATAGTGACGATACCAGAAGTCCAGTGATGAAAGCGGTAAAACTTTTGGATTTCTGTTCAGGATATTGAAAGGATCAAGACTAATCCTAATCTTCATGATTTAAAAGAAAATACAGTGAGGATTTTTTTCTATGAATTTTTAAATTTGAAAAAATAGGCATTTCACATAGAAACCTATAGTAAGTATTCCAAATGTTTGTGATCCCTCAAGTGAAAAGGTAAAGGGTGAATCTGAATTTCCTGCTGGCTATGTATTCCTCATATGCTGAAACAAATTCTGAGGAGGTATTGAAATATTTGAAATCCTGCTGAATGGGTACAGGTACCCTTAAGTTTGAAGATGCATCGTCCATCTTTAAACAAAAGCAGGAAATACTCGGTTGATATTTTATACTGGTGGAAAAACATGAATTGTTTACCTATTCCATATGAGTCCTATACTAGTCATCATTTCACCTTATTTTATCCTGAATTCTTTTTGAAAGCTTAGATTGCTATTGATATAGACGACCTGGGAAATACCCTAATGAATGTAATGGAAATGAAAAGAGAAAAAATCATTTAACTCAGGTTCATAGGAAAAGTCAACATGCACCGTACCAGTATGCCCAGTGGACAGATGACGTTCCAGAAACCCATGTAACAGAAGCAGCGCCACCACCCCGTCATCAGCGACAGGTCCCGCAGCAGGCGAGGGGACGCTGGAACCAAGACATGACAACAACTACTGCTGTGATGATCTTTGGTGCGAGTAGTGACTGTCAGTTGGTTTATTATTGTTCCAAGTGGTTGAACTATTTGTGATGTTTGGTGTTTTTGTGTTCTTTTTCCTAATATATATAATATATATATAGATGAGGTGTGTTTTTCCAGATAGTACAATTGATTTTGTTGTTGTAATCATTGTACTTGTGAATTTATCATGGCTTTTACATTCAGTGAAAGATGTATATATATATATGTATATTATATATGAACAGGTTCATCTCTCCTATTGCAAATTTTGTTCTTAATAAAGGGGCATTCTGTTGACACCGTCATCAAGCGCATACTTGAGTTATGTATTATTATTAGCATAGAACATGGAACGTACTGATTTATGTATACAAACCATAGACCCATATATAGGCAAACCATACATGCAGGATAAAGTATTGATGTATACAAACCATAGACCCATTATATACAAATCATACACCCAGAATATAATATATACAAACCATATATGCAGGACAAAGTATGAATATATACAAACCATTGACCCAGGATATGATATATATATACAAACCATAGACCCAGGATATAATGTATAAAAACCATACACCCAGGGTATGATGAATATATACAAACCATAGACCCAGGATATAATGAATATGTACAAACCATAGACCCATGATATAATATATACAAACCATAGGCCAAAGTTATAATGAATACGTACAAGCCATACACCCAGGATATAATGTATACAAACCATAGACCCAGGGTATAATGTATACAAACCATAGACTCAGGATATAATACATACAAGCCATAGACCCAGGTTATAATATACTTAAACCATATACCAAGGATATAATAAATATATACAAACCATAGACCGAGGATATAATGTATAAAAACCATACACCCAGGGTATGATGAATATATACAAACCGTAGACCCTTGATATAATATATACAAACCATAGACCCAGGATATAATGAAGACCTGAAGGAAGGCCAAGAGGTACATCGCGTAGCCCGGCCCGAAGGTGTCGACTAGCACCAACACATACATCCCGCCCTGTAATAACAGACAGAGGGTGCGTTTCACATGAGCATAATCGTAAATGCATATCTCAAATTTTAAGAGAAGATGTTGTAGAAGTAAATAGTATTGATTTGAAATAGTGTATAGCTAACAATAGGAACATATGATCATAAGTCTGGAATACAACTGTGAAAACTTCAAAATATCTTACTTAAAAATACAATCTTAGAGTTCCGACGAGTGTGAAATACCCCTCAGAATGTATAATTATTTGTAGACTATATTTGTGAAAAACTAACCATCATTATTTTTTAAATTAGTATCCATGTCTATCGTTATTTCCTGAGTTATTTGAAAATCCATTCATTGTAGATGGATTTATAACAATAATTTACTAATTTTCTATAGAGATTCCAGTGAATTCGTCGAAAAAATCAGTCCAAATTAGCCTGCAGGTGCTTAAAATGCTGTAAACCAGCTATCCATGGTAGGGAGAATCGATTAAATATCAATTTAATTGTGTTCTATAGAAACACCAGTGTTGACGAACTTACATTAGATGTGTAGAAAGCCCCGAAGGCGAAGGAGACTGTAGCAATAAGTAGGAGGACAAGGAACCGGTACAGCCGTGACTTGAGGGCTGGAGCGAGCTCGATAAAGGTAACCAGGATGTTGGCCACACCAGGAACCTGAGGACGCAATCACATTAGATCAGCTATACGTTGTGTTATAATTAAAGTATTCTTATATAAGTTTGAACTTAGTTTTGTCACTTGACCAATATTAGTGTATGTAATGGTAACTTGTTCACAGATGTTAACCAAGGTTTACTAAGGTTTGTAAGAGACAATTTGACCAAGCTACATGTGTCTGCTGTTCGTTTTGTGACGTATTGAGGTCTAACACCACCACTTAATATTCAACAATATCATTACAGTATATATTCAGTAGAAAGTCTGCTTGTAAAACAGTTAACATATGCCATGAGGGCTCTAGTTTGTCAAAATCACAAATAATCATCTAACTGCAATTTTGTACATGTTGTTGGAACTATATAAACCACACAAGTGAAGCATCTCAAACATAATGGCACAAATCAACATCAAGGTGATATGCAGATTGTATCATGATGAAAAAATATTGAGGTTTGATTTAAATAACTTGTTATAAGATTCTTTATCTGATTCAAATTTTGATTGCAAATTTCCAACCGTCATCTTTACATTTTGATTCCCCTGCTGTTTGCCCACCCTTATCTCGTAGATACCATCAAAAACTGACCAAGTCAAAACACGTTTCAGAAAAGTCAGAATTTGTCCTAACCTTTTTGTAATGCGTAAAGCATCCATGACTCACTCACTATGAACACTGTTTGAACTAGCACATTTAAAAAACATTTATACTAGAATGCCCACATACCGCTGAACCAAGCCCGAGTCCAATGAACGAGAGGAAGAATACCATGGACCAGATATTGGACAAAGGCAAGCCTGCAAGCACTTGTGGGAAAACAACAAAAGCCAGGTCTGGACCTGTGTGGGAAGAAAATAGGATGATGTGCTTCGTAAAGGTCTGACATACAACTGAGGTTTGAAAGTAAGATCGTCCAGCTCTTGGTCATAAATGCATTAAGGACAGTTCAAGGTCTACTGAATGAATTTATAGGCCTAGTATTTTCCTTATACGACGAGGTACCAGTCATCTGTAATCTATGTATACTTGGAAAGCTTCTGGATTTCTCAAACATGTAAAAAAAGGATAAACAGCAATATACGTATAGATTCTTTGTCTCATCACAGTTTCAGGGTCAGTTCTCTCTGGCAAGCCCCTAAAGTATTTTTTGCGTGGGTCTTAACCCTGTATCTCGCTTGCCGATTTTCAACGTTGGCAGTCAGAATTGAGATGAATCTAGACTACTTCCATTCAAAGGCCTATATTAAATCAAATTTCTACAAATCATCCTGAGATGAGATCCTGAGTAGGTCTAAAAACTTACCGCTTGTCCTGAGGTAATAACTTACCGCTTGTCGTGAGGTAATGACTTACCGCTTGTCGTGAGGTAATGACTTACCGCTTGTCGTGAGGTAATAACTTACCGCTCGTCGTGAGGTAATAACTTACCGCTTGTCGTGATGTAATGACTTACCGCTTGTCGTGATGTAATGACTTACCGCTTGTCGTGATGTAATGACTTACTGCTTGTCGTGATGTAATGACTTACCGCTTGTCGTGATGTAATGACTTACTGCTTGTCGTGAGGTAATAGCTTACCGCTTGTCGTGAGGTAATAGCTTACCGCTTGTCGTGAGGTAATAACTTACCGCTTGTTGTGAGGTAATAGCTTACCGCTTGTCGTGAGGTAATGACTTACCGCTTGTCGTGATGTAATGACTTACCGCTTGTCGTGAGGTAATGACTTACCGCCTGTCGTGAGGTAATAGCTTACCGCTTGTCGTGAGGTAATAGCTTACCGCTTGTCGTGAGGTAATAACTTACCGCTTGTTGTGAGGTAATAGCTTACCGCTTGTCGTGAGGTAATGACTTACCGCTTGTCGTGATGTAATGACTTACCGCTTGTCGTGATGTAATGACTTACCGCTTGTCGTGAGGTAATGACTTACCGCCTGTCGTGAGGTAATAGCTTACCGCTTGTCGCGAGGTAATAACTTACCGCTTGTCGTGAGGTAATGACTTACCGCTTGTCGTGATGTAATGACTTACCGCCTGTCGTGAGGTAATAGCTTACCGCTTGTCACGAGGTAATAACTTACGGCTTGTCGTGAGGTAATGACTTACCGCTCGTCATGAGGTAATAACTTAACGCTTGTCATGAGGTAATAACTTACCGCTCGTCATGAGGTCCTGGAAGGTGGTTCTGGTTGTATGTTTCAGAAAGCCCATAGTGGTGAAAACTAGGAAAACACAGAAGATACTGACACCAACATTGGCCAGGACTATGACGCCTGAGGCTCTGGAAAATAGGTTAGTTAAACAGTAAGCAGTGCACTTCATGAAATACGATATCATTCCTATCAAAGAATTGGCTTTGTTCACACTTATAATCATCAAGTGTTGTTATTGTCCAGTTTGAGAGTTTTTAAGTCAGAGATCTCTAATAGGAGCCGATCCTACATATGGTCGATTCTCACGAAACGTGCCCAATTCGCAGCAATAGGGGTCTCCAGGGTGATTTTTTTTTTTTTTTTCAAATTCTTTCAATCTTCTGGTATACTTGAAAGGGTGTATTGTACACTATGTATACTCATTTGGGAACACTAATATAGTTTTTTCTGAATTCTATTGCGTTTTTAATATCATTGTTTTAGACCCTGCCCCCACGAACGATGACAAGCCCCCACGAACGATGACAGAGCCCCCACGAACGATGACAAGCCCCCACGGACGATGATAATGCCCCCACGGACGATGATAATGCCCCCACGGATCATGACAGAGCCCCCACTGACTATGATACGAAGAACCTACAAATACTACATTTGTTTAATTTATATAACCGTACCTAAATTTTGAATAAATATTAATCATAAATTTAATTAATCGTTTTATTCCATTGTCTTCACTTAAAATTACTAATATTGCATCTTTCTAATATCGTTTCAAACTATTTTTCCTATTTTTTTTTTATTAAATTCTCATTCATCAATAAAGATATTTAATAAACACCAATGAAAAAAACAGTATATTACAATTTCTGAAATATTTTTTATTATTTACATATTTTTATCGAATTATTACATTTTCTAATAGTAATTTCATATATTTTGAATACATCTTCATTACAATTCAATTCAATAAACATTATACTATACATTTTCCCATACAGTAAATTTATGCTGCTTCTATTCCTTTCCTCCATGAACGGGAAATCTCAATTCTCCTAACAACTATACAATACAAATTACATATTTAAAGTACAAATTACTTTTATTTTCCATTACAAATTCATAATTTCCCAATTTCATTAGGTCTTCAAATTTTTTTAACTTTGTCCTAATATTTTCCACCATCTATACCATTATTTATGTGTACATTCATATTTTCATTATTTCTAATCCTCACACAACTTTAAATTTCCAGTAATTCGATTACCCTTTTATCAACTCAGCATAATATTTCCTAAACTTTTTATAACATTTCATCAATCTCGCAGCACTGAGTATCCATCACAAATTCTATCAGTACTATACCAAATACTAGAGCATCATATTTAGATTACTTAATTTTTCATAATATTTCTTAAGCAGTTAAGTTCTTAATTTTAACCTCAATGCTTCTGAAAATGTACTAAGTATGCATCACAACTTGTATGAGTACTATACCAAATACTATAGCACAATATTCATATTACTGAATATTTCATAAGATATTGTTTAAACTATTGAAAATACTGTGAACGGTCTATATCTTATAGAACCCCCAAACTCTTCCCCCACGGTTCCCCCATTGACCATGACAACTGTCCCCCACGGACCATCACAACTTCCACCGCTATACAGCACATTTTCTATCACGCAACAGTCAACTTGTGAATCATAACCACACTGCATCTTAAAATCGACTAAGTATGCATTAATAACTTCCCCCACCATTTATTAGAGCTGCCACCACCATCCATCAGAACCGCCCCCACGGTCCCCCCACCGACAAGCACAACTGGCCTCACGAACTATCGGAAAGTTCTCCGCAAACGATACAGCACAAGTTCTAAATACTAGAGCATGATATTCACATTACTACATTTATCATAACATTTCGTGAAAACTGTTGAAAATACTGTCAACGGTCTACATCTTCAAGAACCGCCCCCACGGTGCCCCCACGGACCATGACAACTGTCCCCCACGCACCATCACAACTTCCACCGCTATACAGCACATTTCCTATCACGCAACAGTCAACTTGTGAATCATAACCACACTCCTTCTTAAAATCGACTAAGTATGCATTAAGAACTTCCCCCACCATTTATCAGAGCTGCCACCATCATCCATCAGAACCGCCCCCACGGTGCCCCCACGAACGATGACAACTGCCCCCACGAACTATCGGAAAGTTCTCCGCAAACGATACAGCACAAGTTCCCCCATCACATCGCAAAAGTTCTTTACAAAATATTATTCCATCATAAATTTGCTCTAAATACTATGCTAAATACTAGAGCATGATATTCACATTACTGCATTTATCATAACATTTCGTGAAAATGTTGAAAATACTGTCAACGGTCTACATCTTCAAGAACCGCCCCCACGGTGCCCCCACGGACCATGACAACTGTCCCCCACGCACCATCACAACTTCCACCGCTATACAGCACATTTCCTATCACGCAACAGTCAACTTGTGAATCATAACCACACTCCTTCTTAAAATCTACTAAGTATGCATTAAGAACTTCCCCCACCATTTATCAGAGCTGCCACCACCACCCATCAGAACCGCCCCCACGGTACCCCCACGGACGATGACAACTGCCCCCACGAACTATCGGAAAGTTCTCCGCAAACGATACAGCACAAGTTCCCCCATCACATCGCAAAAGTTCTTTACAAAATATTATTCCATCATAAATTTGCTCTAAATACTATGCTAAATACTAGAGCATGATATTCACATTACTGCATTTATCATAACATTTCGTGAAAACTGTTGAAAATACTGTCAACGGTCTACATCTTCAAGAACCGCCCCCACGGTGCCCCCACGGACCATGACAATTGTCCCCCACGCACCATCACAACTTCCACCGCTATACAGCACATTTCCTATCACGCAACAGTCAACTTGTGAATCATAACCACACTCCTTCTTAAAATCGACTAAGTATGCATTAAGAACTTCCCCCACCATTTATCAGAGCTGCCACCATCATCCATCAGAACCGCCCCCACGGTGCCCCCACGGACGATGACAACTGCCCCCACGAACTATCGGAAAGTTCTCCCCAAACGATACAGCACAAGTTCCCCCATCACATCGCAAAAGTTCTTTACAAAATATTATTCCATCATAAATTTGCTCTAAATACTATGCTAAATACTAGAGTATGATATTCACATTACTGCATTTATCATAACATTTCGTCAACGGTCCCCACGGTGCCCCCACGGACCATCACAACTTTCCCCAAGGGAATCACATCTCAAAAGTTCTGTACCAAATATTGCATCATTTCCTAATAGGGTATTCCTTTATATTTAAATCGATTTGTCTCAGTACTAATTTTACAATATAGCAAAATTCTCTAAATAAATATGGCTACACACATGAGGCCTGGCAGCTTAGGCAACTGAATTTAAACTTGTATGGAACCGGTGAAGACTACAGCAAACTTCATGGCAGGCAGTTTGTCTTGTTGCGGTGTTCAGGTGTTGAGTTATGTAGATCTTACAGGAGTTACAGGAGTCGGTAGTCCAGTTATCTTCTGGGTCAAAGGTATTGACGAAGCTACTTGCTACACACACTATGCCTGGCAGCTGAGGCAAATTAAAAAAAAATTAAATCTATTACGAGTGCCCCCACGAACGTGCCCCCACGAATGATGACAAATACCCCCACGAACTAAATTAAAATGCTATTTTTAAAATTACAAAAATGTCCAACTATTCCGAGTACCCCCACAAACCATGACACATAACCCAAAATACCAAACAATACCCCCACTTACCATTACAGAATACCCCCACCATCTAAATATTACAATACCCCCCACAGTCTACAAACTAAGCAAAAGTTGTAACTTCGTCTCCACCTCTTTCCTCTCCGATGGCGTCACATCAAACACTTTTCCAGAGCCTGATGGTTTTGGCTTTTGGATCCGTGTAAGAATGTTACCCATCTCTACGGTCCCTACATCCTCCAGTTTAGTCCACACGAACTTGTTGTTGTAATGCTTCATGTACCGGATGTGAAGTATCGGTCCATCCACCTTACGGCACACCTGCACCGGGTACCACTTCTTCTGGTACATCACTGTCACAAAGCTGCCCACCTTGAGTGGTTGCTTGTCACGTACCCTTACCAGTTCCATATTATCCTCAGAGTCCCACGACTCGGACGACACCTGGAGACGAGACAGCTTGACATCATCTTCCGATTCAGACGAGGGTTCCGTATGACGTACTTCCCCATCCTCTTCAGAGTCCGACGACACATGCCTCTTCTGTGTCTTCCACAGGCCAGACAGCTTAACGTCTTCTTCCGATTCAGACGAGGGTTCCGTATGACGTACTTCCCCATCCTCTTCAGAGTCCGACGCTATCCATGGCTCCGTCTCACATAGCTGAACATCCTCATTGCGCAGCAAAGAAACCTTTTCTTCATCTTCCGATTCAGACGAGGGCTCCATATCGGAGTCGCACGACTTGCACGACTCGGACGACACCTCATCACGTACTTGTGCGAGTGTCATGTTGTCCTCATCATCATCATCATCAGAGTCCGAAGACGGCTGTACAGCTGGTTCTGGTTGGTGTAGATCCAGTGGCACGGTGCGCCATCCAGGGCAGGTGGGAGACAATTTGCAGCATGGGCCAAAGCAAGAGGTGTCCCGTATGGCCACACCAGTAGGGACTGATACACACGCGTGCGTACTCATCATTCCCTTGATGGGCAGAACGTTCCACCTCTTCACTTCATTCTGTGTTGCCTCCACCTCTTCCAGTGATGCCGACAGCAGGTACATGTTCAGGGGTGAGCTGTTTGCAGCGGTGATGAACTCACTGGTGTTGCGGATAACTTGTCCACCCTTGACGAGGTTGCTCATCTTCCGTTTCAGTGAGCCACCCACCCCGTCACAAGGACCTTTACCGTGTCCTGCCTCCAACCACGTCCACGATGCCTTGATGTTGTGCATGTGGGCGAAAGCACCGATCATATGCACAGCCGTCCGGTTCCTATACTGGCTTGAGGGGCTGTCCGTGATGAAGTGCAGAACCTCCAACTCCGGCAGAAGAACTTCCAACCTGGCCAGCAGTTTCTTCAAGAAAGTGTACGTTGTGGGTATGGTGTGTGAGCCCACAGTCGTAACTCCAACAAAGCTTTTGACCCGCAGCTTCACCCCGTTGTGGTAATGGACCACCATCGGGTGAAGTGCAGTTTGTGCTTTGTCGAAGTACACAGCCGTAACTTCGAATGGGAACTCTGCCGACCAGTTCTCAGAGTAGTCCATCTGTAGTGTGGCCTCCTTGAATGGTATGAGTGCTTCCTTCAGGGTGCGTATCTGTGCATACTGCACTTCAACGCGATGGCAGTGTCCCCTGAAGAAAAGCATCTTCTGACGGATGGTGGACTGCACTTCTTCCTTCGCCATGTGAAAGTCAACCAACTTGGTCTTCTTTATGTCGTCCTGTTTGTAAGTGACGGAGGTCCGTGCCCACTGCTGGACGGTGTAGTGGTCCTTCGTCATCCCGTGGAACAACTGATCCAGTTCATCTTCTGATAGTTGGCCAATATCCGGTGGGGAGGTGGGCATGCCCGGCACTGCCCCACTCAGCAATGTCATGTTTGCACAATGCGAGCATAGGCACTGACGTCGCTGAGTGAATGCGATGGTTTTCACGTACTTTGGTCGTGACCGACAGAAAGTCGCCAAAGATAACTTTCCTCCCTCCTCCTGGTACTTGCGGTGAAGGCTGCTCAGGGTGTAGTTGAGCCCGTGAATCTGTTGTCCCTTGACATGGTCCCGTTTCGATGGCATCACCGAACTGCTTTCGGGCCGGCACATGTAGGCTTCAACAGAAGCTCGGTTTTTTTCTTTATTCAACGCCCTCTGACTGATGTTAACCTTGCGCTTTCCAAGGAGTTTCCTGGATATTCCGATCTTTCTACTTATCTCCGAAGCACATCTTGTTGTTTGTTTAGTTGCTTCCGGAATTGAAGTGAACAGTTCCTTCTTGGTCTTTGTAGAGGCTCCTTTCACCGCTGATACAGTAACAGTGAAAGGCATTATGTTCCGTATACGTCCTAGTGTGGGAGTTATTTCTAACTTCTCACACAGGTGGAAGGCCTCTTTCTGAGGAGTCGACCAACTCTGTTTCATATTTACTTTTCTGTGTTTATCTTTCTTTAAATTGTCATGGTCGTCATTATCCGTGGAGGTATTGTCGTCGTCGTCGTCCGTGGGGGCATTTTCATCATCGTCCGTGGGGACGTCATCCGTTGCGGCGGCGTCCGTGGGGGCGTCGTCCGTGGGGGCGTCGTCCGTGGGGGCGTCGTCCGTGGGGGCGTCGTCCGTGGGGGCGTCGTCCGTGGGGGCTTTATCATCATCGTCCGTTTCTTCTTCACTTTCTAAATCCCCATCATATTCTGAAGATATATCGCTCATGTCTTCTCCCTCATCCTCCGTTTCCAAAAGTAGTCAACTGTTATCATCGTCGCTTAGCGCTTCGCTTCTGTTTCTTATCGATGTTACGAATTTTTCATACACCTCACTCTCCTCATCAGTATCATACGGATCTTTTTCCTCATGATAATCTTCGTCTTCCTTCTCTTCCTCATCACAATCTTTCTCATCCCTATACTCATCATCCTTCTCCTCGTCATCATACTCCTCCTGATCATCATCCTTCTTCTCCCTCTCTTCCTCATCCTTCTTCTCCCTCTCTTCCTCATCCTTCTTCTCCCTCTCTTCCTCATCCGTATGCTGCTCATTACCTTCTGTCTCTTCCTCTCCCTTCTCTTCCTCATCGCTACTATCATTACACTTGTCCTCGTCCTTCTCCTCCTCCTCCACCTCTCCATCCTTCTCCTTCTCCTCATCCTCTTCCCTCTCTTCCTCATCATCATCCTTCTTCTCCCTGTCTTCCTCATCCGTATACTGCTCATTACCTTCTGTCTCTTCCTCTCCCTTCTCTTCCTCATCGCTACTATCATTACACTTGTCCTCGTCCTTCTCCTCCTCCTCCACCTCTCCATCCTTCTCCTTCTCCTCATCCTCTTCCCTCTCTTCCTCATCATCATCCTTCTTCTCCCTGTCTTCCTCATCCGTATACTGCTCATTACCTTCTGTCTCTTCCTCTCCCTTCTCTTCCTCATCTCTACTATCATTACACTTGTCCTCGTCCTTATCCTCCTCCTCCACCTCTCCATAATTCTCCTTCTCCTCATACTCTTCCCTGTCTTCATCATCATCATCCTTCTTCTCCCTCTCTTCCTCATCCGTATACTGCTCATTACCTTCTGTCTCTTCCTCTCCCTTCTCTTCCTCATCGCTACTATCATTACACTTGTCCTCGTCCTTATCCTCCTCCTCCACCTCTCCATCCTTCTCCTTCTCCTCATCCTCTTCCCTCTCTTCATCATCATCATCCTTCTTCTCCCTCTCTTCCTCATCCTTCTTCTCCCTCTCTTCCTCATCCCTTTCCTGCTCATTACCTTCTTTCTCTTCCTCTCCCTTCTCTTCCTCATCTTTACTCTCATTACACTTATCCTCGTCCTTATCCTCCTCCTGAACCTCTCCGTCCTTCTCCTTCTCCTCATCCTCTTCCCTGTCTTCATCATCATCATCCTTCTCTTCCTTATACACGTCATGATCGTACTGCTCCTTATCCTTATCCTCTTTCTCCACATTTTTCTCCTTCTCCTTCTTCTGATTCTCTTCGATGTCTTCTAATGTTAAGAGAGTCTGTATTATATCGTTTTCATCCATGGACGACCACGAGTCTTCATTGTTCTCAAGTTCCTCACTATCTTTTATAAGGTGTCCCTCTTTTTTATGAACGTCCGTGGGGGCGGTTGTCATGGTCGGGGGTGGGGGCACCGTGGAACTCTCGTCTTCTTCATAACTCGCCTTTATCGGGTGGTGTTCGATTTTAACAAAGTCCGTGGGGGCGGTTGTCATGGTCGGGGGTGGGGGCACCGTGGAACTCTCGTCTTCTTCATAACTCGCCTTTATCGGGTGGTGTTCGATTTTAACAAAGTCCGTGGGGGCGGTTGTCATGGTCGGGCGTGGGGGCACCGTGGAACTCTCGTCTTCTTCATAACTCGCCTTTATCGGGTGGTGTTCGATTTTAACAAAGTCCGTGGGGGCGGTTGTGATGGTCGGGCGTGGGGGCACCGTGGAACTCTCGTCTTCTTCATCACTCTCCTCTATCAGGTGGTGTTCGATTTTAATAAAGTCCGTGGGGGCAGTTGTCATGGTCTGGCGTGGGGGCACCGTCAAACTCTCGTCTTCTTCATAACTCGCCTTTATCGGGTGGTGTTCGATTTTAACAAAGTCCGTGGGGGCGGTTGTGATGGTCGGGCGTGGGGGCACCGTGGAACTCTCGTCTTCTTCATCACTCTCCTCTATCGGGTGGTGTTCGATTTTAATAAAGTCCGTGGGGGCAGTTGTCATGGTCTGGCGTGGGGGCACCATCAAACTCTCGTCTTCTTCATAACTCGCCTTTATCGGGTGGTGTTCGATTTTAACAAAGTCCGTGGGGGCGGTTGTGATGGTCGGGCGTGGGGGCAGCGTGGAACTCTCGTCTTCTTCATCACTGTCCTCTATCGGGTGTTGTTCGATTTTAATAAAGTCCGTGGGGGCAGTTGTCATGGTCAGGCGTGGGGGCACCGTTGAGTCCGTGGCATTTTCCACCTTCTCATCCTCCTTCTCCTCCTCATCTCCCCCTACCCCTATTTCTATGAGCCACTCTTCGTACGATGATTGCTTTTCCTCATTAGGGGCATCGTCCGTGGGGGCGTCGTGGGGGCGTTTTTCCTCAGGTTTAGGTAGAACACCTATTTCTATGAGCCACTCCTCATAGGACTTTTCAGGTTGATCAGTCTGGAATGGGGGTTCAATAATTGCTTCCAGGTCCTCCTCCCACAATTCTTTATTTTTATTTGATGTTTCTTTTAAAAATGTCAGATTTATTGGAGAGGAGGAGGAGGAGGAGAAGGAGCACGTCGTATCCTCTATAACGACAACATCATTTTCATTCTTTTCCTTGACTGCTTGATAGTGAATAATCTCTGTTTCTTGTTTTACCAGCCATAGTGGCTTCCTTGGTTTAACCATTGTTTTTCCACGAGAAGGTGTTGGAATACTTGTTGTGAGAGGTCCACCATTTGTTTGTTTAGTTTTGTTGAGCCCTTTTGGTGTTTTCGGTAAACCTGGTCTTCGATGTTTCTTTTTGTTTGTGACTTGAACAGGTGTGGTTTTCTTCTTTGTTGGGGGGGAGGAGTCACTGTCTGACCCAGTACCGATTTTCGTTTTCCTTTTTTTCAATTCACAAGGTGTTTCTTGTTTTGGTGTACACTTTTTCTTTGGAGCAGGAGGACACGAAGGGGAGCAATTGTCCCTTTTTGGTGTTGTTTTCTTTTTTCCTTGAGTAATCGTTTCCGTCTTTTTTCCTTTAGTTGTTTTATTAGGTGGGGTGGAGGACTCATGTGATTTTACTACTTCTAGTTCTAGTTCTTTTGTTTTCTTTTTAATTTCTGCTTTCATTATCTGCATTTTGTCTTCTTGTATGCGCACTTTACGTTGAAGAGCCCTGGTTTTCGGATGGCGGCTGTGAGGTGTTTTTGAATTCCTGGAAATACATGAATTTCTAAATACTGAGTTATCAAATAAATACTACCATGTATTATAATAAGTATGATCTGTATTAGTTATTTATAAAATACAATAACTTGTCAGTATAATTGTACTGTTACATAATACCCCAAAAGAATATGATGTATACATACACCCCCCATGAATGTTCACAGTTCCATAACGGACCATGACGGGAGAGCGGCACCATGAGAGAATTAGCCGACTTTAGATTACAGCCCCCACGAATTTCGACGAGGTGCCCCCACGGACCATGACAGATGGGGAGTGCCCCCACCAACCATGGAAGAATAAGCCCATCCCAGTTTACACCAACATCAAGCTTTACTACCCCAAAAGAATATGATGTATACATGTACACCCCCCATGAATGTTCACAGTTCCATAATGGACCATGACGCCACACAGGCACCAAGAGAGAATTAGCCGACTTTACATTACCGCCCCCACGAATTTCGACGAGGTGCCCCCACGGACCATGAGAGATGGGGAGTGCCCCCACCAACCATGGAGCCCATCCCAGTTTACACCAACATCAAGCTTTACTATAAAATATTCTAAATATTGCCCCCATGCTTATTGCATGAAGTGACTTGAATAATACAAAAGTAATGAAAGATATTTAGTTGACAGAATTAGCCGAAAGCCCCCACGAATTTTAACGAGGTGCCCCCACGGACGATGACGGTCCCCACGAACCATGACAGAATTACCCCACTATCAGTTACAGCCCAAACGAATCCTGAGTAATCGCAATAAGAAGCAATACTAACGATGATAGAAAAAAAGATAGATTCAAGCATGTAACGTTACACAAATATTATCATTTATTCATACACAATAGAAATTTACTCGTCAAGTAACTTATCTACTCACACCCAAGAAAAATGTCTGAAAGACGTATAAAAATAGGGTTTGTTTAATTTTGAAGAGCCACTGTGGTTTAACGAATGGTATACCTTTCACAAATCCAGACTTTTATATCATGCCGAGCTTTACATTGACATTGAAATGATCTTAACACGTCAAAACAATTTACTCGTCATTCACAATAATGAAACACATATTATAACCTGAATGAAGTAACTGCAAAACAACATATTACAATATAGTTTTTTTTTAACCGTAGCCAGAAATGATGGGCAGTTAGTATATTATAACCATGTAATTTTTAAAATTGGACACACCACATAAATGGCATGAGTGTTTGATAACATGCAACTTTGGTATACACAAGTAGCACTTAAGCATCCAACTTCTATCATGCCCACTCACGATACTAACATGAAAAATGCAGTTCCTGTCCCCAAACCACAGGATCAAGTAGCACCATTTTTGTTAAATATTACCGTTCTAATCAACCAGTGATTACGGCATAAGAGATGCCAGTGGGGCGCTGGTGATTACAAAATACTTCTGTTTAAAAAAGAACTATTATTTTACTAGGATTATTATACGAGTTTTACATATTTCTTATGTATTACAGGGTTGCTTGCTACACACACTATGCCTGGCAGCTGAGGCAAATTAAAGAACAAAAAAATCTATTACGAGTGCCCCCACGAACGTGCCCCCACGAACGATGACAAATAGCCCCACTAACGAAATTAAAATGCTATGCTTACAGGCACAAGTAACTCTCACACAGTTAAAGAACCATAACAGATGCCAGTGGGGCGCTGGTGATTACAAAATACTTCTGTTTAAAAAAGAACTATTATTTTACTAGGATTATTATACGAGTTTTACATATTTCTTATGTATTACAGGGTTGCTTGCTACACACACTATGCCTGGCAGCTGAGGCAAATTAAAGAACAAAAAAATCTATTACGAGTGCCCCCACGAACGTGCCCCCACGAACGATGACAAATAGCCCCACTAGTTAACGAAATTAAAATGCTATGCTTACAGGCACAAGTAACTCTCACACAGTTAAATAACGTTGTTTAGAACATTCTGAGGTTGTTCATCACTGTAGGGTCAAAAATACAAAGTACAAAGTATAGTACTCCACCATTTTTTGTTTGAATTTGAAATTCCTACACAATATACTTGGGTTAGAGAAATTATACAGAACCATAAGAACTGTAGAATTTTAGCTTGCAAAAAAATACTAGTTTAAGTATATGAAATTACTACAAAATCTCTATAATGTTCTACAGTACTTATTAGATTGGGCGAGGCAAGCGTTTTAGGTTAGGAAAGATAAAATTGAAATTTACAAAATGATTACTATAGATTTACAAAATCACGTAAGTGCTAACGTGACAAATGTTAAAACTTAAAGTGAAAAGCTGAAGTTAAAACATTAAATTACAGGGATTCAGTCGATCCCGAAGAGAAATGTATAGAATGGGAAGGGGAATGGGAAGTGGAAGGGGAAGGGGAAGGGGAACGGGAACGGGATGTAAAATGCAGTTGGTGCAGGTATGCCTGTTTTTCATTCTCACGAATTTTAGACATGAAATTATGGAATGGGGATGATGATGCTAGTGGGGACAAGGGTTGGTGGGTAGAAGGTGACTGGGAGGAGGAGGTGGGGGGGGATGTAGGTGGACGGGGCATGGAGCGGGTCGGGGTACCTTTACGTTTACGTGATTTGGAGAGGGTGGAGGTATGACGGGGGGACCGGGTGTGGGGGCGGGCTTCAGGGGAAGGGGATCTAAGGTCTATGTGGGTGTCGGGATTGGGGGTGGAGCGGGTGGAGGGAGGCTGTGTTGAGGTGGGACGTGTAGGGGGACGTTTCAGGGAAGAGGAGGTGGAGCGGGATGTTGAGGGCTTCGGGGAGGTGGGACGTGTAGGGGAATGGGGGGTGGACCGGGTGTGAGGGCGGGCTTCAGGGGATCTAAGGTCTATGTGGGTGTCGGGATGGGGGGTGGAGCGGGTGGAGGCAGGCTGTATTGAGGTGGGATGTTTAGGGGGACGTTTCAGGGAAGAGGAGGTGGAGCGGGATGTTGAGGGCTTCGGGGAGGTGGGACGTGTAGGGGGATGGGGGGTGGACCGGGTGTGAGGGCGGGCTTCAGGGGATCTAAGGTCTATGTGGGTGTCGGGATGGGGGGTGGAGCGGGTGGAGGGAGGCTGTCTTGAGGTGGGATGTTTAGGGGGACGTTTCAGGGAAGAGGAGGTGGAGCGGGATGTTGAGGGCTTCGGGGAGGTGGGACGTGTAGGGGGATGGGGGGTGGACCGGGTGTGAGGGCGGGCTTCAGGGGATCTAAGGGCTATGTGGGTGTCGGGATGGGGGGTGGAGCGGGTGTGGGGGCGGGCTTCAGGGGATATAAGGTCTACGTACGTGTCGGGATGGGGGGTGGAGCGGGTGGAGGGAGGCTGGGTTGAGGTGGGACGTTTAGGGGGACGTTTCAGGGAAGAGGAGGTGGAGCGGGATGTTGAGGGCTTCGGGGAGGTGGGACGTGTAGGGGGATGGGGGGTGGACCGGGTGTGAGGGCGGGCTTCGGGGGAAGGGGATCTAAGGTCTATGTACGTCTGGGGATGGGGCGTGTACTGGGTGTGGGGGCGTGAGGGAGGGGAAATCAGGTCTATGTGGGTGTGGGACTGTGAGGTAGAGGTGGGGGGGTTACATTCTTGCCGAAACGCTTGCCGCGCCCAATCTAATAATCCCTCAGTCTCTTGTTCTTGCTCATCCTCTGTTGTTGTTGAAGTTATGTCAAGGAACTGGGGCCTGAAGGACGTGCCAAAAATGGCCTCCCTGTCTGCAACGTCTTCTTCCCAGACAGTTCTGACACGTCTCTCCTCCTCGCTATTTTTAAAAATGAATAAGAATAACAAACCAAAAAAATAATAAATAATGTAAAATAATAGAAAGTACAGAATTGCTACCAAATGTCCTTATATTGAATAATGATACGGGAACAAGGGACGTGAAAATAAAACAATAACGAAGTATAAAAAGTGCCCCCACGAACTACGAGAAAGTGCCCCCACGGACGATGACAGTGCCCCCACGAACTGTAAGAGCTAAAGTGAAGGAAAAACAATGGCATTCCACTTTTCATTTGGGGTTACAAAAAAAATAAAGAATAATCTTTTTCTATATATTGAACGAATAGATTAGCATTATTATTTCTTAAATTTCATGAGTTGAATTAGTTAATTTTGTGAGTAACGTCTAAATAAGATCCCCACGAACTCTCACAAAGTGCCCCCACGAACTACGAGAAAGTGCCCCCACGGACGATGAGAGTGCCCCCACGAACTGTAAGAGCTAAAGTGAAGGAAAAATAATGGCATTCGACATTTCAGTTGGGGTTAAAAAAATAATAAACAATAATCTTTTTCTATATATTGAACGACTAGATTAGCATTATTATTTCTTAAATTTCATGAGTTGAATTAGTTAATTTTGTGAGTTACGTGTAAACGAGACCACGACGAACTCTCAAAAAGTGCCCCCACGAACTATGAGAAAGTGCCCCCACGAACGAAGAATGAATTGAATTTTAAGGACATTTGGTAACAGTTCAGCATAAAAATAATATTTCAAAGAAATGTGGTTCAACAATAATAATATTAGTTAATTAAGAAATGTCACCTTATCTCCTATTGAGGGTATATTTCTTTTAAAAGGTTCGTTTTAAAGCGGAATGTACAATAAATCCAATAATTTTGTGCCATTTTTATACAATGATGGTGGTTAAAAAAAATACAATATATTTGTTCTCTAATTTCCAGTACAGGAATGGCCTTTTTTAAAGTTAACCCAATAAGAGATTATAATTTTTTAGAATTAAAGCAATGCAAGATTGCACATTACTATAATAGTATAAGTAACTACGTTCCCTATTTGAAGATGTTGTGACAAACATTAACATAATTAAGCAAACTATTTGTGAATAATGGAAAAATCATACAAATCATTTTATTGAAAGTACATCTAAAGAAATGGGAAACTTACGTTTCCACTGGTAGAGTTTCACATGTCTCAGTGCGCCTGGACCTCAAAGAGTGGGTCGTGGTGGACTCTCCTGAAGATCTGTAAAATAAGAAAAAGTAAACCAAATTAAGAAGTGCTCCCACGAAAGGTACAAGGTGCAAGCCCCCACTATTTTTTTTTTTAAAAGTGTCCCCACGAACGCCATAGTGCCCCCACGAATTACGAGAAAGTGCCCCCACGAACAATGACAGAAACCGACCACTAAGTACTCATTTATTTATAAGTTGAGGAAGCCCGTTACATGATGATACTAATATGACGTTAAGTGTCTATGTTTCAAGAAGAATATTGGGAAAAGCACAACTTACCTTCTTCCGTGAAGGGTGGAGGAGGTGGCGGCCTGCCCCTGGGATGTACCATCTTCTGCGTCTACCTGGGATTCGAACTGCTCTCTGCGCGATCTGTAAATTAAAACAAACAAAACAAAGTTCAAGTTATGTGAAAAGAAATAAAATATTTTAGGGGGAAAAAGAAGGAAAACAAATTAACAAGTGCTCCCAGGGAAGGTACAAGGTGCAAGCCCCCACTATTTTTTTTTTTTAAAAGTGTCCACACGAACGCCATAGTGCCCCCACGAATTACGAGAAAGTGCCCCCACGAACAATGACAGAAACCGACCACTAAGTACTCATTTATTTATAAGTTGAGGAAGCCCGTTACGTGATGATACTAATATGACGTTAAGTGTCTATGTTTCAAGAAGAATATTGGGAAAAGCACAACTTACCTTCTTCCGTGAAGGGTGGAGGAGGTGGCGGCCTGCCCCTGGGATGTACCATCTTCTGCGTCTGCCTGGGATTCGAACTGCTCTCTGCGCGATCTGTAAATTAAAACAAACAAAACAAAGTTCAAGTTATGTGAAAAGAAATAAAATATTTTAGGGGGAAAAAGAAGGAAAACAAATTAACAAGTGCTCCCAGGAAAGGTACAAGGTGCAAGCCCCCACTATTTTTTTTTTTTAAAAGTGTCCACACGAATGCCATAGTGCCCCCACGAATTACGAGAAAGTGCCCCCACGAACAATGACAGAAACCGACCACTAAGTACTCATTTATTTATAAGTTGAGGAAGCCCGTTACGTGATGATACTAATATGACGTTAAGTGTCTATGTTTCAAGAAGAATATTGGGAAAAGCACAACTTACCTTCTTCCGTGAAGGGTGGAGGAGGTGGCGGCCTGCCCCTGGGATGTACCATCTTCTGCGTCTGCCTGGGATTCGAACTGCTCTCTGCGCGATCTGTAAATTAAAACAAACAAAACAAAGTTCAAGTTATGTGAAAAGAAATAAAATATTTTAGGGGGAAAAAGAAGGAAAACAAATTAACAAGTGCTGCCACGAAAGGTACAAGGTGCAAGCCCCCACTATTTTTTTTTTTAAAAGTGTCCACACGAACGCCATAGTGCCCCCACGAATTACGAGAAAGTGCCCCCACGAACAATGACAGAAACCGACCACTAAGTATTATAAGTTCAGGAAGCCCGTTACGTGATGATACTAATATGACGTTAACTGTCTATGTTTGCTTTTTTTTAATTTGACACGGGACAACCCATCTAGACTCTAAGTATGGGGTTTAACCCAGGGGATCAACACTGTGACACTAACACACGGGAAAACCGTTTTTTCAGTGGTGAAAACCGCATTTCTTGTTTAAAAGTGCAACCACGATCAATGAGAGAAAGCCCCCACTAAGTATTAAGTTGCAGAAGCCCGTTAAGTGATGATGATAATATGACGTTTACTGTGTATGTTTCAAGCAGAATATTGGGAAAAGCACGACTTACCTTCTTACGTCATGCGGGGTGCCCTGTCCTTCGTCGGACCCGAGATACTGCACGTCACTGTCACTCGTAGGCGGACGGCCCTGTGCCTCTGCAGGTTCTGTTTTGGTAAATAACATGCATTGTTAAGTATATTTAGTGAATTATGGGGAATATAATTTTTGTTTTTCGGTGCTCGCTATGGTTACTGCCTACGGTAAGTATTAAAGTGTAGTAATGGAGTAATTCTACTTGTGATTGTCCGTTTGGGGACGTCCGTGGGTGGACATCCGTTTGACACGTCCGTGGGGGCACGTCCGTGGATGCACGTCCGTGATGGGATGTCCGTGGGGGCACGTGCGTGGGGGCACGTGCGTGGGGGCAATATTATATTATACTTGGTAGGGGCAGTGTTAATGGTTGGTGGGTTAAAGTTAGATTTACTTTTGTAGATCAAGAAGTTAAAAACTATGAATGAAACATTGCATACTTCTATATTAGAATAAGTTATAAAATATCTAAACAGTGAAATGAATATAATTTAAATTTCACTCATATATTTTATACTTACTGTCTTGTGTCTGGGAGGCCCGCATTGAGCGCTTGTACTGTTTTTCACGTTTTTGTTTCAGCCCCCTCTCATGCTCCGACATCCCACCCTCATCTGCGATGCGCTGACGCCTCGCCTGAGGTATAAATAGATAAATTTTGAAGTTAGCAAGGTGTTATGAAAAAAGTTATTATTTGTACAAAATTGTGGTAGCCACCGAACGAGAATTACAGTGTCCACAATATAGAGAAAATTCCTTACAGTGTTACATGCTATTAGAATAGGTACAAAACAATATTCTGGAGGTAATATTTCATGTGTTAATTTGGAATAATTATCTGGTGTTAAGAAGCACCACGAAAATTTAAATTCTTCAGGTACGGATTTTATGGTGGTCGAGGACAGGGGGATACACATATTTTCATAGCATTATTATATTAGTGGTACAGGAATAGAATAGATAATTATATTTGAATATTAAAAGAAATATTTTAAAAATAATGCTAAATGCAAAGGTATATTATTACCTGACTGCGGTTCTTGTCTTTTTCGCGGGTGTCGTGCGTCTTACGGTATTCCACCATGTACCTTCTATTACTCTCTTTCTCTTTGGTCGATTTCGGCTTCTTTACTCGTTTCTTTTTCTTCTTAGGGGGAACTTGTTGTTCTACCTCTTGTTCTGCGTGTTGTTGTTGTTGTTGTTGGGATTTTAGTGTGCGTCGGGATCGTGCTGGTGCTGGTGGTGGTGGTGGTGGTGGTGGTGGTGGTGGTGGTGGTGGTGGTGGTGGTGGTGGTGGTGGTGGTGGTGGTGGTGGTGGTGGTGGTGGTGGTGGTGGTGGTGGTGGTGATGGTGGTTGAGATGGTGGCGATGATGATGATGGTGCGGGTGATTGTGTGGTGTTCCGCTTGCGCTTCGCCATTTCTGAAAACATTTATAAGAAAAACAATTAAAAAACGAATTAGAACATTTTAATTTCAAAGAAGAATAAGTTGTACAATACAGGGGTACAAATTTAGACGGGAGGTAGGGTTTCATTTTTCAATGAAAAAGTTTTCCCCAAAGGATGCGCCCCGACGGATTATGTTTAGCCCCCACGAATTATTTCATATGGACATTATTCATTAAGAGATAAAGAATTGGTGGGGATGAAAGTCGGTGAATACATGGCACTTAGTATTAGATTTCTATGAAAAATTTAGCAAAATGTATCCAACTTCTTATAATACTCCAAGAATTCGTGGGGGCTGACGAAATGATAGGTGGGGGCAGACGGTATGATTCGTGGGGGCTGATTCGTGGAGGCTTATTCGACGTGGTGAGGGTATGAATAGAGGGGGATGATGGGATAGGTCGTGGACGCCATAATGGTGGGTGGATACACGGGACGTATTATTACAACATTTTCTATGAAAAATTTAGCAAAATGTATCCAACTTCTTATAATACTCCAAGAATTCGTGGGGGCTGACGAAATGATAGGTGGGGGCAGACGGTATGATTCGTGGGGGCTGATTCGTGGAGGCTTATTCGACGTGGTGAGGGTATGAATAGAGGGGGATGATGGGATAGGTAGTGGACGCCATAATGGTGGGTGGATACACAGGACGTATTATTACAACATTTTCTATGAAAAAAGTTTGCAAAATGAATGGCCATTAAATTAGATTACTGATAGAATTCGTGGGGGTGAGGAAATGATTCGTGGGGGCTAATTTCAAGTAGTGACGGAATAAATGGTGGTGGGTGGTGGGCCATGATGGGATAGGTGGTTCAGGGAGTGATCGTGAGTAGATAAACGGCACCTATCATTACCACATTTCTATGAAAAACTTTGCAAAATGTATGGACATTATTCTATGATACTGAAACAATTCGTGGGGACTTACGAAATAATCCGTGGGGGCTAAAGGAATGGTTCGTGGGGGCTTATTGCTTCGGGCGAATCGTGGGGGCAAAAATGGTGGCGGGATCCACGTCTTCACGAAATTTCGAAAGCATTTTTCGATCAAAAAGTTTATGTGTACCTTAACTGTATGAGAAAAAGTTGATATCTAGAATCTATACATATTATTCTATCATATTAACATAGGTTTGCATAGTTGACATTATGAAATTAAAGAATAATGGTGCTAGATTCACAAGAAATATGAAGAAAGACGTTACTCACCGAAAACGCTGCAGAACTCCGCGTCCCTGTGACGTCATGGTTTTCCTCCGTAAATCGGTAGATGGCGCCACGAATTAGTTCCAGATATGAACGGTAGATGTAGGTATGGTATTGCGCGCTTTGACAGAAGGAACACCACGAACGATATGAGCCCCCACGGGCCCCCACGAACGCTGACATAGGTGCCCCCACGGACGATAATGCCCCCACGAACGTTAAGACGGGTGCCCCCACGGACGATAATACCCCCACGAACGATGACAAAATAGCCCCCACGAACGATGACAGCCCCCACGATCGATGACAGTAGAGTTTATGGAAGGAAATTTTTAATAAATACTATTGATATAAATTCAGTTTTACAACAGTGCATTGAGGAAGGTTAATGCTTGATAAGGTGTATAATATTATTAAATAATGATATATAATTTGCAAGATATAATGGATATTGTTACGTTATGCCCCCACGAACGATGACAGGGAAAAAGTACACCACTTTTCTATTTTATCGTATTTAGGTGAGAAATTGAATAATTTTATAAACTTTTAAAGTATTATAATATGCAAATAAGTATAGGTATTTTGTTTAGAAGTAAGTATTGAAATAAATTGATATTTTTTAAAATGTACTGTACTGTTAGTAATGGTTTTAAGTGCCCCCACGGACGATGACAAAAAAAATGTACAAGTGATTAAAGACTGGAATAAATATTATATTTTATTCATATCTTTATGTACTGATGGAATAGTAAATAAAAGAATGTATACAAAGTGATAAAAAAAAACCCAGAAAGTATGTATAATTAATTCATTAAAAAAAAAGCCGTTAAATTAGAGTATACAAGAAAAAACAGTGAAAACGGGACAGAAATCATACATTTTTAGGGGAAATTCATAAAATATTTAAGTTAAGGGTGAAAATGTAAGTTGCAAAATGTAGACATATTAGGTATTCATACTCAAATACAAAAAACAGATATGAATTTGGTTAAATAACTTAGTAATGAGGAAATAATGTTGAAATCCATGAATTGGGCACGTTTCGTGAGAATCGACCATATATATGAAAATATGTCTTCATATCTTTTCACATGTCTTGATTTGAGCAACCTTAGCAATTTAGATGCATAAAGACAATTTCTTAATTTTTCCTTTAAAATTAATAAACGTATCATGCTGCATTTTTAGACAGGATTCAGCCCAACTACCTCGGTCATGTTTCAGAGAGGTTGGTTATCAGTAGTCATGTGACTAAAGGTGCGTTTCACACTAGGGGAGTTGTGAAAGTGTTTCTCACATCTCACAAAATTTAAGATAAGATGTTTTTACTAATCAAGAATCTTAACTCCAATGTTATATAGATAACAACAGGAACATAAGATCATAAGTCTGAAACTCAACCATGAAAAAGTCTAAATATCTTAACTAAAGAATCTGATACAATCTTAAAGTTACGACCTGTGTGAAACACCCCCTTAGTCCATACTGAATTGTGTGTAATTGTGTGTAAAAACAAATAAAGGAGAGGTTTACATGATGGGGTTGGAGTGGAAGCGGTTGTATCGTCCCATTGTGACGTAACTTCCTACGCCAACTCCCAGCGAGAGGAAAACTTGAGTGGCAGCATCAGCCCAAATCTGACCACATAAATGAGCAAACTTCACAGCATTAAGGATAGACCGCATAATCCTTTTTATGGTAATGTGTAAACAAGAGGCCATATTGGGTAGCCATTTAATGACAGGTGGCAGTACTGAGGTGGTACATAGTAGTACATAGAATAACCACTGGGGGTGACAGGGAGCAGGCTAATACTACACTTTTAGCTCATACATCTCATGCTACACTAATTAGTAAAGATATCCAGATTTAAAAAAATAGGCAGTTTTTCGAATTAGCTCAGCATGAAAGGTAGCAACCCGCTGAGCGGAGTGAGAGCTTCACTTGCTAAAGAATGTAAAAAAAATAAATGTACAAAGTTTACCTCATAGTGAAAAAGCCTGTCCCACGCAGGCCGTATAAAGTAGTGGATGCCCGTGTTGGCTCCGGGCTGCAGTAAGATGCACGTAAGGTATCCTGAGAGGCCGAGGAGGGGCAGGATGGATGTCAGGTAGGAAAACTGAAGAACGCAAAACATCAAAATTAATTTACTTATTTTGTCTAATATTCATTGTTTCATGTTGAGCTTTTGGATCTGTATTACACGTTAGATTATAATGTAAGGATACCAGCAACTTACTTAGTATCTTATAGCACTTTCCTGAAATTTCAAAAGCTACACTATAACTGAAGGTTCTTTTTCATAGACTTTAACGGGCATTTTGCAATATCAGGCATTTTCTGTAAGCGTGTTGGTGCACTGAGGTAGTTAAGTCCAGCGATGCCTCTATCAACCAGTATCCCATTATTTTGTTGATTACCTTTTTTTATTCATGGATACTTCACAAAATCATTAGTAGGGTAAAACCTCTTTCTTCATTTCAAATCAGGGTAAAACTGGCAAAGAAAATGCATAAAACACTAAAGTTAAGTTACCTTTCCCCATGACTTCACCCCGAGGCTAAGTATGATGAGAATAAGGCACCAGGCACCCAGCAGACACACCAGGAGGGGCCAGCGGACGATGCCCAGGTCCTGGATACCCCGCGATATCTGCAGCACCTCGTTACTGAAAGTATTAAACAGAGGAGGAGAGGCCAGCAGACAAGGCCTTCCCCGCGATATCTGCAGCACCTCGTTACTGAAAGTATTAAACAGAAGGAGAGGCCTGCAGACCAGGCCCTACCCGCGATATCTGCAGCACCTCGTTACTGAAAGTATTAAACAGAGGAGGAGGGGCCAGCAGGCCAGGACCTCCCCGCGATATCTGCAGCACCTCGTTACTGAAAGTATTAAACAGAAGGAGAGGCCTGCAGACCAGGCCCTACCCGCGATATCTGCAGCACCTCGTTACTGAAAGTATTAAATAGAGGAGGAGGGGCAGGCCAGGACATCCCCACGATATCTGCAGCACCTCGTTACTGAAAGTATTAAACAGAGAAGGAGGGGCCAGCAGGCCAGGACCTCCCCACGATATCTGCAGCACCTCGTTACTGAAAGTATTAAACAGAGAAGGAGGGGCCAGCAGGCCAGGACCTCCCCATGATATCTGCAGCACCTCGTTACTGAAAGTATCAAACAGAGGAGGAGGGGCCAGCAGACCAGGCCCTCCCCGCGATATCTGCAGCACTTCGTTACTGAAAGTATCAAACATAGGAGGAGAGCCCAGCAGACAAGGCCCTCCCCGCAATATACCTTGTTACTAAAAGTATTAAAGTTTGAATCATTTACATGCTGATTGACTACAGTCCCATACCATTAACCGATTTGGTTGAATTATGTGGGTATGCCTTGTCCAGTCAAATTCGGCAGATGGCAGCACTGACAGCTGTGTGGACGGCCACACTGATTCATATTTAGCATGTTTGATAACTGGACGCTGACAGCAGGGTAAATCATTTAGTGGACATGCTGCTTAGGGATTTACATATCATTAACCAACAGAGGCAAAGCATGGGGGGAAACCCACAGCATAAATGATCCTTTTCTATTATAACAGCTCAGTGTGTATTTTCCACTTACTAGAAGTATTCTTTACTTGCAGGCACTGTTCCCAGTCCGGGGTAGCACCTCCTATACCCGGGGTACGGGGTGGTGCGAAGGTTGGAAGGTCCATCGACACAGGAGTCATTGAGCCACACCTTACCGTCACACACACAGAGAGTCGAAGCATCGACACAGTCTGCCAAGATAAACAACAGTCGTGTTACATCTGGTGGGCGAATCATACATATTTTCCAATAATGATTGTTAGCCAAAGCTTTTGCGATACTCCAAAAATTATGATGAAAGCTTCATGATAATATTGTGACAATATTACCATATTTAGTCAAAATGAAAAAGCACAACAGGAGAGAAACTGAATTCATGTATTCTGTCAGCCGTAAGCCTGTGTTCCACTTACTGATTTTGATTTAGGCGATTTCATATTTATTTTTAATTTTCCCTGAGAATATAGAGCCTTGAACATGCATCCTTTATACCCATCAAAAGATACATGAAACCTTTCTTGTGATATATTCTAGGTAAACCCTCTCCTTCAATAAATCTGAGTTCATATTGACTTCCAGCTCTGCTGATACTTTTAACCCATAAGAACTGCATATGAAGTCACAAAGTCCTCCGTAAAACATTCATATCATTAAAATATAAGATTTTAAACAGTTACAGAGTGTGTGTGTTTTGTCCACAGGTTAAAACTTACGTTGAGTATTCCAGGCATTGGCACAGTCTGTCCATGGTAATGTTAGGTTAAACGACATGGCGACGTAGTAGATGCCGTACCCAATCAGCATCACGTAGTATGTGTTTGTTACGAAGTTTACCGTCAACATGGCCCATCCTATACCTAGAGGAATAAGATAAAGATTCATAGAATGTCCCATAAGCAGAACCTTCTACAGTTGTTCACTGTTGGTTAGTTGCAAATATACATGTATAATGTAAGTGTTGTTGAGTTTTATCTTTATCTTCAGAAAGTGGTTAAGTTATCTTTAGAAAATGAGCAAGTAATCAAGTAATAAATCTATTTACATCTAAAAGGCAACAAGCATACCATTTATGAGTCAAATTGTGATACACAAAGATGTTAATGCCCTAAGACATTCATTTGAAAAAAAAACTAAATTCTACGCCAAACTCAATGACGACTATGGTTTCATTAAAAGTTATGATAATATACAATGGCGGATTTAGACGTACCCTCACTGTTATTTGAATTGTCAGCCCTACAGGGGCTGCACAAAAACTTTACATTAGGGTCCCCCCTGCCCTTTCTTTTTTCTTTTTAAATGTCTAGATCCACCCTGATATAGTTTATAGTTTTGGCTTTAAAAGACCTTCATCAGATACCATACTAAGTATAAAGCAGTTTACCTCTAAAGAGCGGACACAGGTTCCACACTCCCACTGGTCCCCGGCGGCCATATTGTCCTAGGGTCAATTCAAAGGTCACCAGCGGAAACCCCAGGATGACACTGAATACTAAATAGGGAATGAAAAACACGTCTGAAATGGGAAACCAATAATGATTAAAAATCAGAGAATAAAATCACAAGATATATAACATTGCTGATTCCTTTACTTATAGATTAATGTTGTCACTGAAATAACTTATACAAGAATAATAAAATAACTTAATCTCACATGAATATAAAGAATGATATATATATACAACCTATAATGAAAAACACAAATATAACTAATCAGCTATCAATAAGAGCTATTAATTTTGAAAAGTCAATTGTTGAAAACATGAGACAATTAGACCTTCTTTCCTGAGTGAGGCAGTAGATACAGGTATACTTACTCCCGCCATTCTTGTAGCAGAGAAACGGGAACCTCCAGAGGGCGCTGAAGCCGACGACGTAACTGAGGGCAGCCATAAGAAAGTCAACCTTGTTGGTCCATACCTCTGCCTCTGGCAACGACATCCCGCCTCAAGTTTGGCTCCACAAACTTTATAGGTTCAAATTTGAATAAAGACAAATTTCAAATGATCAGACATGTTGCCTGTCACAGTTTGGGGGAAGTGACATCATCTCCACAATGTCTATGGGTTCAGGAGTCAATCACAGCCGCTGTATTTTGGAGCATAATTCAGTTCCTGTGGGTATGTGCATGGGTCCTTTGTTGGTGTTATAGATATGGGCATGGGTCAATCCATGGTACAAAAGGTATGAGTATGAGCCATTTATTGGTGCTGTAGGTATGGTATGGGCTAATCCTGGTAATATGGGTATGGGTATGGGCTTATCCTGGTAATGTGGGTATGGGCTAATCCTGGTAATGTGGGTATGGGTATGGGCTAATCCTGGTAATGTGGGTATGGGTTAATCCTGGTAATGTGGGTATGGGTATGGGCTAATCCTGGTAATGTGGGTATGGGTTAATCCTGGTAATATGGGTATGGGCTAATCCTGGTAAAGTGGGTGTGGGCTAATCCTGGTAATGTGGGTATAGGCTAATCCTGGTAATATGGGTATGGGTATGGGCTAATCCTGGTAATGTGGGTATGGGCTAACCCTGGTAAAGTGGGTGTGGGCTAATCCTGGTCATGTGGGTATAGGCTAATCCTGGTAATGTGGGTATGGGCTAATCCCGGTAATGTGGGAATAGGCTAATCCTGGTAATGTGGATATGGGCTAATCCTGGTAATGTGGGTATAGGCTAATCCTGGTAATGTGGGTATGGGCTAATCCTGGTAATGTGGGTATGGGCTAATCCTGGTAATGTGGGTATAGGCTAATCCTGGTAATATGGGTATGGGCTAATCCCGGTAATGTGGATATGGGCTAATCCCGGTAATGTGGATATGGGCTAATCCCGGTAATGTGGGTATGGGTATAGGCTAATCCCGGTAATGTGGGTATGGGCTAATTCTGGTAATGTGGGAATAGGCTAATCCTGGTAATGTGGGTATGGGTTAATCCTGGTAATGTGGGTATAGCCTAATCCTGGTAAAGTGGGTATAGGTTTATCCGGGTAATGTGGGTATAGCCTAATCCTGGTAAAGCTGGTATGGGTATGGGCTAATCCTGGTAAAGTGGGTATGAGCTAATCCTGGTAATGTGGGTATGGGCTAATCCTGGTAATGTGGGTATGGGCTAATTCTGGTAAGTACGTATGTATCGGTATGGTCAGTCCCGGATGTTGTAGGTATGAGTATGGGTCAATTCCTGGTAAATATAGGTATAGGTATAGGTATCTCTGAAGCTGTAGGTTTAGTCCAACTCAATTCATGGTGCTGTAGGTATGGCTCAGTGGCGGATTTAGAGGGGGGTCTCGGGGGCACGGGCCCCCACCTTTTTTGGGAAATTTTAGACTTTTTTTAATGTAAAATTCGGTCAAAAAGTAATTGAGGAAAAATTTTTCCAATAGGGCAACCCCCCCACCCCCCCTTTTCAAATTGCTGGATAGGCCACTGTGGCCTCTAGTAAACACAAGTATGGTAGGTATGAGTATTGGTTTATCTTGTTTCCCGGGGTATGGTAAGTATGAATATCAGTCTATTCCTTTTCCTTAGGTATGGTAGTCATGAATATCAGTCTATTTCTGTTCCCGAGGTATGGTAGGTATGACCATTAGTCTATCCCTTTTCCCGAGGTACGGTAGGTATGACCATTAGTCTATTCCTTTTCCCGAGGTACGGTAGGTATGACCATTAGTCTATTCCTTTTCCCGGGGTACGGTAGGTATGACCATTAGTCTATTCCTTTTCCCGGGGTATGGTAGGTATGACTATTAGTCTATTCCTTTTCCCGAGGTATGGTATGTATGACTATTAATTTATCCCTTTTCCCGAGGTATGGTAGGTATGAGTATTAGTCGATCCCTTTTTCTGAGGTATGGTAGGTATGACTATTAGTTTATTCCTTTTCCCGAGATCAGATAAGTATAAGTATTAGTCTATCCATCGTCACGCAGTATGGTATGCATGATTATTGTTCTATCCCTTTTCAAGAGGTATCAGTACGTTTTAATCCCTGGTGTTGCTGGTATGGTAGGAGTCAGTCGTACCAACCAGGAGCTGGTGTAATTCGGTGTGAGTGACCAGTGAGTGGTATAAATGTGGCCCATATATGTGAGTAGTGATCTATGCTAGCAATCACACATAATATGATACGAAAAAAGTGGGTGCATCGCCTGTCAGTGTGTCGGTTAGATGGATAGGTTATGGGCCACAACTACATCTGTATATAGTGGGCAAGTATCTGTCATGTGAATGTCTCAGGCTTTCATTTCACACAACTTGAGGAGTAATATGTATGCGATATGAAAACCTTGTATACAATTCATACGCGATAGCAATATGATAATGCCATACCCATGTCACGTGTGTGTGAAATAGGTTTTACCTTTGCCTAATGAGGGTTTTTGCCACGTTACAAGACCTTGTCAAAAAGCTAAACCACAAAAGTTTAGTCGTAGTGATTATTTACTACTAAATAATGACAAAATATACCAATTAGGTATATACACCTAATACTGTAATTCTGGTTGATATATTTTTATGCAATGTGCTGCCAATGTGAAATCGATTGACAGGCCGAAATATCTTTTTTATTTTTGAAACTAATTGAAAATGCAAATAATGAAAACTTATGAAAAACAGCCCTGATTAGAATTTGTCCAATTTTTAAGATTCCCACTTTACTGATGAGCATCAGAATAATGGAACAAACTGTGGGTTATCATACTTAACATCTGATACAATTCATGAAGTAGACGGCAACAAAAAGACCTCACAAATTCATGAGTGGAAATTTTTTTCGAGATGTTACTATTAAATTTATTGTTGAAATCAAGTAAACCAACACATTTGATTATTTGAAGGAAAAACTGTTTCAGCAAATGTTATTACCATTACAGACTGAGAAGGCATTTCACACTTCCCAAATCTACTGCCTTAGTACTACCCATATGATCTGACTTGTGAGACTATTGCTCCCATGTCTCCTAAGTCTCATATCCCTTATATAGCGCCAGCTGTAGGCTTGGCGCTATACACAGGGACCCTAATACTTATCAGATTCTACCTTCACTATCTCACGTATTCCTCAGGCATACTTATACTAAACTATTCTTATTCCCAATTCTTAAGCTGAAGTAGTTAAGCCTTTGTTCCCATGATGTTCTCCTAAACTGGACTCTTCATCCTGCATGTAGTGTAGCCAAACTGTTCCCAGCTTTCAGATTGCACCTATGTCCCTTTCGTACCTGTGCGTACCTGTCTAAGAGTAACTAACTCAGTTACTTTCATTCCCACATGGATGCGCCACCACCTACGATAACCCTACGCTATGCCTAGCCACAAACAAGGGCGCTGCTCGGCGCTTCACGACATTAGCTTTACTAGTTCACATCGTACTCCTGCCAAACTTAGAGGTTACAATATCAATTAACTCTAAAGAATATTATAATTCTTTTTGCACTGTGCTTCAGTGCAGCTGGTCGGTAAACATATTGCACTTAGATCTGGGCCTCAGACTCATACAGTGTGACCAAATTGCTTGCAGTACTGTTTTTTTGTTTTTGTAGCTAGGTGTTAGAATTATTCAGTTATTGACGGTGGAAATTAGGAAAGTGGTCGACGAGTCATGCTATGAGTATAACATTCCAGTCACCACTGACTCTTAAATTCCAAATTCTGACTACAGAATGTAAAAGCCCTGTGTTTTCTCCCTGACAGAGTTGCCCTCCGTGGCCATGATCCCCGGCAGCTGAGCCTACGACGACAAATACACCTTTACCAGGAGGCTGCGCAGTGAGCCCTCCCATAGACGCCCTGTTCCCAATGATTCCCATTGAAACCCATATCCCAATTGATTGTTTAGGGCTATTCCGCTAGCAGGGCGCCACTCTATTGAAATAGGTCCATGCCCATAATAAACAGCGAGTTTCTTTTCCCATATTGAGCTAGGGCCACCCTCGAAGCCTTTATCCTATGTTTCCCACTAGTAATAATGTCCTACCCTATAACAAATGTACACATTCCCTCACCAACATGGCTTCTCACTTTTTCTATATAATGTGATGCATGAGATTTTTTTTATTGCGTTTTTAAAGCAAATGTCACTCAGTCAGATTTGACAGATATCCTGTGACTTCCTCTACAAGGTTACATGCACAAGATAACTTGATTATACGATGAAATTTACCAAATAATATAGTTATAATCATAGTGAAATCTAACAAGAGACTACAGCGAATGTCAATACTTTGTAAAATGAAGGTTGGTTTCTCTTATAGTTCTGAGCTTGTCAAATGGAGCCATAGTATTTTGTTTAAATGATTTTTTGTCGTTTGCATTTTTTATATTATCTGGTAATAATGTCTACATACCTTATCCTACATGGTGTATTATAACTATTTTAATGCAGGAATAAAGTATTTTCTAGAATAAAGGTACTTTCTAGAATAAACCCCTTACAAAGGTTTCTAGCAAAGTTCCTAGGCCTCTTTAAAGCAAGCAACCTAACCATACTTACACTACTTTCCCTTCCTACTGCTGGCCTCCTAGAGAGATCTGGGCACCGATCAGAAGGAGACTGGCCCAAGCGTTGGTTACCCAGCAACCGGATATCTTAGTGTACTTTTTAAATGACTAGTCTTGTGATTGGATAACTGTTGTCGTTTTTAATTATAAATGTGTCCGGAACATTACTCTGTCGGCAGTCACGTCCTGTAGAATCGGAGTATTCTTGTATCCACTTCCCCTGGTTTCAGCCCCTTTATACTTAACACACTTTTATTTTTATGTCCCAGACTGGTCCACATAGAGGAAGATATGTTAACTGTACTATGTAGTGTAAGAAATCTGTTATTTCCGTTATTAAAAAGAAAGTTTTGCGGAATAATTCATGAATAATTTGTTGATAATTGAATATCTTATTATTATGTGTGAGAGGATCTTTAATGTAATAAAGCGTTTCTATTTGAGTTGGGGTTTATCATGTCAAATAAAGTTTCCAATCAGAGTCCTTTGTTTCATTTCAATTGTATTGTTAATTCCCTGACCCCAACATTTAAAGAGATGAAATACCCGTTAGAGTGTCACCCGTTGAGTAAAATATAATAAGTAATTAAATCAAAACCTAAGTAAGAGTGCATAACTTCAACAATTAATGTATTTTTGATGGAACATTCAATAACCTTGGTTTGTTATAAAGGCCAATGTAAGTCTGAGAAAAGTTTATTGTCCAGACCAAACATATATAGGACATTTCCAACGTCTGTCAGTAGCGCCCCCTAGTGTGAAAATTTATACCTGTGAAAACGACACTCATTTGTCAGTAACATATCTGGATATGATATATGATATTTATGTCGGTATAAATAAGGAAGTTGGGCCCAGCGTTATCAGCAATTTTGTCATTTACCAAAATTGATATAATTGCAAATTGTAATCAAAGAAGAATACTCAGATGTTGAATTTATTGATGATTATTTTAATGTTTTTTTTGTTTTTATTATTAAGACATCGCCGGTGGGCGTAGTACATATAATATTGATACAGTTGATGAACCATGATGATATATGAGAACAATAATACGATACTGCAAAAATACAACTAAATTATACACAATTTCGGTAGACAGATAGACAGAATTTCTAATTGTGAGACACTGATAAAGATTTACCTGATCAGCCAAATTTGTTACGAAGACATGGGCCCTGGAGCCCTATTTCCACCAAATTTATCAAACAATGTGGAAAAAAACGGTGTGTATGGAGCCACTTCTGGGACAGGAATGAGGTGGTGCACGGGCGGATCAAGGGTTTTGAAAAGGGGGAGGGGGATAGGAATTGTGTTTCCTTAATGACTTTGGCCGAATTTTACATTAAAAAATGCTGAATTTTCCGAAAAAAAAAAGTAAGGGGCCCCCTCTGGATCCGCCACTGTGGTGTCCAAGTGTGCATACTGAGAACCCGGTACAGACACCAGGTGGCAGCAGTGAGTTACCCGTCCCATTTATATCACCAGTAAAAGAAATAAGGGTTATATACTACCAAGCATGCTATGAATGATTCAATCCATGTAACATATTAGAAAGGTAAGCGTCTAATTTTTCTTGATGGTTTAAACAAACATTTACCTACACTGTGAAAGGTAAGTGCTGTAAATTTACAGTAAACATTGCTGACAACAAAGTTGACCGTTTATTTTGTTTAAATGAACTTTAATCCCAATAGGCCTTCTGATCTGCGACCTGGCATTATTGTTGAATTATTAGATTATAAAACTATAATATTGATATACTGCTCTTAGCTAAGTTGTTTTTCCTAACATGATTATGTTAAAAGCAGAAAATCTCTTTCCTGTTGCCCGTGGCCCGTTGTACAATGATTTTCGTAACGAAGAAATAAAAACAACAGCGAAACATTTCGTTGTTACTTTTATCTTAACAACAAACATTTTGACAAATTTTTTTCTATAGTAAGAATGCCCTCAAAGAGCTGTAACTTTTACTGATTTTATTCTATTTTTTCCCCTTTTTATAACAGTGTACAGATTTAAATTTTATTCATTAGAACCAGAGATACTGCATTTTTCGTTACAACGAAAATTTTCGTTGTTAAGCAAAAGTTCATTTCGCTTTCGTTGTTTGATCCTCACAACAAAAATCCATTATGCAACGGGCCACTCGTGTACCAATGACAACTTTAAGATAACTTTAAGAGAGATGTCATAATAATGAAAACTTAGTAACGTTTGTTGCGATACCCTTATATCTTTGTTTCTACTGCATCAAATTGAGTTCTGTAAATTACTACGAGCAAAGTTGCTGTGAAAGGTATCGTTAATTTGCTACCTTGCGTTGTTACGCTAGACCTGCATTGTGCAACGGGCCACTGGCGAAAACCCTATCCTATGCTGATCGGAAACCAACCAGAATTACAAAATTACAATACTGGTGTACTGGTCGTATGGTTAGGATATTTTGTCATCTGTTTTGTATTATTCATGGTTTAACATCTAGCATGTGAAAAGTCATATTGCTACGTTGTGTTTGTAAATTGAATGTGAACATTTCATTATTAATTAGAATATGAACAATTCTTTAACTGATTCTCCCCTGTGCAGAGGTTCAATGTGGCAACTATTAATAAGACACATAGTTACTACGATTGTATATTTCTAGTTGTAATCATTAAGATCCATACTAAAAGTAACATGGATTTCATATATCATCAACTATCATCATTTCATCCGGCGCTTGACTTGGTATCATTGGCTGTAATCACACTTGTCACAATATGCATAAAGGACCTAAGGTAATCATTTTGGAACCTGTGCAGGTTGGTCCCCAAAATAGATTGTTTTAGACATGAAATAAAGACTGATTACATAGAACATGAGAATGATATTATCAATATTACTGAAACTTGGCTACACAATCAGATTGATGGTTTCTCTATAAATATCAATGGATATACATTGATTAGACGCACTGCACAAATTTAGGAATTTACTTTATTTTACAAATTGCTGAAAGGTCACGGAAACTTTGGTAAATATTCATGCTTATCCTTTAAGCAACTTTAGTTGTCTTTACAAGAAAATCATATTTAAAGTTTGTCAAAAGGTCATTAAATGATTTAAGGATGTTTTCATAGTATTTACTTTCCTCAGTAAAGAAAAGTCAACTACTGCATCAGTTTTACTCTGTCACCTAAAAGTCAATATTGAACTCTTAATTCTCCTTGTGAAGTTTACATTATAAAGTAAAGGCTACTCAACAAGAACTCATATTTACTTACAGTAAATTGTGTGCAAAGATTCATGTCCTGACATTTACTTTTTCAGTAAAGACTATTTTCTGAGATTGTCATTAGAGGGCACCACATGCTTATTTGAGTTTTTGCATGTTTTATGCATTAATGCATATTTGGTTTACAAATAAAGAGATATTTTGTGAAAAGTACGGTAATCATAATTATGATCATGATATTCCAGCTTTTAGCAATAGAAAATCAGACTTAGGTGAACATCATTCTTGAATTATGTCGCTGATCCTTTAGAAATAAGATTTCAACTTAACCTATCCAATATACATGTACACAGATATTTAGATGTTATAATGCGTCTACCATGTTTTTTTAGACAGACGTTAGGGTAAAGTCGGGTAATATGGGCACCTTAAGGACCCATGTCTGTAAATTCAAGGGAAATGATCATAATTCACTTCTGTTTTCTTTTATGGAATTGTTGTCAGTAGTTGAAGAATTAAGTGGGTTTTTAACCATCTAGGCCAATAAATAATTAATATATTGAGAAAATAAGTTTTTACATTTTCAAAACCCATATTACCCACCGCAGGGAAATATGGGCACCCCCTATTTTAGGGTAATATGGGCACACCTGCCCATATTAGCCCTGTAGAATTACAGTGACAAATGAAGGAGGCTAATATGGGCAGGGCAAGAACCCTGCCCATATTAGACTCCCCATAGCTTACTATGGGATTTCGGGGGGTGCCCATATTAGCCTAAAAAACAGTCTTTCAGAGATCCTCTATAGAATAAAGGCTATTTCTCCTATATCTTTGATTGTGGGTTCTACTTCTTCTTAAGAGGTTACACTACAATGTGGTATTTGAATGGTTAAGATATTCCTACTCACTCATACTTTATGTATCATTATGTGCAAGCATGCAAGCAAGTTCACATACCCTCTTACAGTTTTTGTAGCATATCTTGATAAATATATAGTAATTTACTGAAAAGGAATGGTCTATGCCAATGATTTTTGGTTCCCCACATTGTGATATGAGTTTGCAGGGCTTATATCTGATAGAAATATGAAATATTGGGGGTGCCCATATTACCCGACCTTACCCTAAATCCAAAACCATATCATCATCTTGTGGTGGTCAATAATACTACAAGTGAAATGTTGTATATCAGTGGTTTATGCCAAAAGTAAATAGTAATAGTGTCATATTTACTTTGAGTATTTTTGTGTAAAGCCTAGTAAAGGTACATGACATGACCTTTATATTTTCAGTAAAGCTAAGTTTCCTAACTCAGATGTTGTACTATAGGGGGCACCACATACTGACTTCTGCTTTTTAGGAAAAACGGTTTCTAAAAGTGGTTATTTTATGCAAATTTTCTTTGTACATAAACCAACACAACCTTGTTTTATAAGAACAGATATCAAGCAATTATCACCTAAATGTTGCTTAATGAAATGATTGCAAAAAAATAGTTTTACATCAATATTCAAAAAGGGGTGGTGGATAAACACCTTTTCAATCTCAAATGTTGAGTAAAGGCTTCCAGCCAGAGGCCTACTATCAATGTATCCACCGTCCATGCAGTCTGTTCTATGTGAACTAAGACTGCATTTATCTTGCACTATGATAAACTCCAATCGATGGTTTTAATTCACAGAAATTGCAATTCTTTAGGGGGGAATTATTTACTCAATTTTGAGTAAAATGACATCAAGCTTTGCATTTCACAGTAAAGTCCTTAAATAAAGCTTGTATACTGAAACCACACTAGACATTTAATAGCATTTACTGCAATTTATAGGAGACTGATGGTACAGTAAATGTGCTTAAAACTACCTAAAATGTCTCAACGTGTCATGCTTGTAAAGGTCTTGTACAGCTAGTATAAAGTAAATTCAATTAAAGGTAAATATGGGAATTCACTGCAGCGCCACCTGATGTTAATAGTTTTACATTACTCAAACTCTTTAAAATGTTAACAAAATGTGATCTAATTATCATAAACTCTAAATATTTATAGTAATTTACCCAGAAGATAAATTCTTGTTAATTATTTAAACAAGTATAGGCTATTTTTGTGGGTTCTGGGGGTCAATTTTTGGTATTTTCATGAATAAGTTTTGATTTTTGATGGTGACCCCATGTTTTTTTTAATCTTAAAATGTGTATCCTGTTCCTGTCTGAAAAATTGGAGCTTTTGATGTCAAAATTATGGATATTTATCTTTTGATGGGTAAAAAATTGATTTTTCCCATTGAAGTCAATGATAAACTTTTATTTTTTCAAATGCTAATATCTCTTAAATGGATATGGTGACATATGTTTTTTAAAGTTTTATTACAGTCCCTATGCATTCATCTAACAGCTGTGTGAGTTTCATAATTTTATTATGGTTATCAAGAAACCATGTTGAATACCCATATTTACCTTTAAACCTGATCTACTCAAGCCCATTTAATTATTTTGAAACATCTTTACTAGGATTTAAAGATGATTAAAGTTAACCTTAACCTAAACTATCAAGTAAAAGTTTAGGCCTTGTAAATCCCAAAATTCGTGCAGTGACGTGAGTTCATTAAATATAATGGTTTTGTTAAAATAAGAGGTGTACATGTGTAAGGAAGGATTTAATCACCATATGAATATTGATCAAGAAATCAAGTTCTATGGCCAACAAGAAACATTCCTGATAGATATTAGTGATCATGTTAATGCAGGATATACTATGATATATAACTTGTATACTGTGTAATTGTTTATTTTCATAAATAGTGTCTAACCCTGTGTTTTACCTGACTGACGACTAGTTATGGTAATGCAAGGTGTACTGTGATATATAACTTGTATTCTGTGTAATTGTTTATTTTCATAAATAGTGTCTAACCCTGTGTTTTTACCTAACTGACAACTAGTTATGGTAGTGCACGGTATACTATGATATATAACTTGTATTCTGTGTAATTGTTTATTTTTATATCTATAAATGTAGTGCCTTAGTTGTACCAAGACTGGCACGCTTGGAAGATCAGGTTATTTATAATTACCTGAAAGTTTTGCTATGAATAAACGCAATAAAAAAAAAAAAATGTTCCTATACTTTAAAAGGAGAAATACAGACACGTAGGAAAAGGAGTTTGATAAAACTTATGTATTGCCAGAGTAAGCAGGCTGTGAATGTTTATAAGCCTAAACATAAGATAATGTTACGTAGCAAAACCAAGGTGAAAATGAAACAACATTTTACAAGGTTTTCTAAAATACTGAAGAGCCCATATGCTAGAGGGCTAAAGGAATGGAACCTACTGAATGGTGATATCCAAAATTTAGGTGACAAGAATCGATTTAATAATGTAATTAAAAATATGTCATTTGATGTCGACTGAGTTTTAGATATAACTCAAAATTATGTATAATATTGATTATATTCAAATGAATTTTTTTATTATATTCATATGAATTTATGTGTATTATGTAGCGAATTATTGTTTGTATGTCAAAGCCACTGTATTTAAAATAATGTTAATATGATGTTTATGTAATGAAATGTATTAATGTCGATGGAAGAACTTGATATATTCAGGAATCGATTTAATAAAAAAAAAAAAAAAAAAACGAAAAATACTCAAGTTATCTTTAGGGGTAGGAATTATGAAAACGTAAGTGAAGATATACGCTTAAAAAAAGAATTGCATCTGTTTATTAAATATTCATTTTATGACAAGCTAAAGGAATATATATATATATATATATAAATATATATATATATATATTCATATATATAATGAAGAAAGTAAGTTTTGTAACTTCCTCATACCAAAATGGCAATTTCCAATGTTTATCGTGTAAACTGGGATGGGCTTCAAACGTTGGAGGGTACAGACGTGTGAATGTCTTTATCTGCATATATTATGTGAATTTAGCTTATAGTAGTATATATAAATGAATAAGTAAGAAGGATATAATGCAACATTATCACATTGGGGATCCCCTCATCCCCCCTTACCTGTCACTGGGATCCCTTGAGGTCTGTCGAGGTGATGTGGATGCAATAAGATGAAGAGGAATTGCCGACCACCAACAGGTACTGGGGAGAATGTTGCCTTCTTTGCCTTCTCTTTCCATTTTTTTCTGTTCTTTTGCCATAATTACAGTGCCAAAATTAAACGGTTCTAACAAAATAATTTCTCTCGTATCTTGATAAAGTTGTAGTCAAATCCCTAAAAGCAAAGTGGGTTTACTTGGTTCCTGTGTTGTTATGGCAAATTGATTTCTTGGTGATGTGCACCTTCATTGGTCAACCAGAAAATGATATTTTAGAATTGGTAGAGTTGGAGTTTGCCTGAAATGTTTCCAATTTTTGTGTTTTTCTCTTCAGTTTTGTAGTCTAAAAAAGTTTCAAACGATAAAAGAGGACAAAAAAAATGCAAAATTAATCTATTATTAATGAAAAATAATAAAATCTGTAAATTCCCTAAATTCTGGATTTTTCGTAATCCCTTTGCTACGTCATAATATGGGTATTACCTTTCAAAATAATCTTGGAGTCCCAGGTAATTGAACAGACTTAGACAAATGAGAAATACAATTAAAAACAGCCTGTATGGGGCCTAATATAAATATTTAATGCTAAAGTTCAATTTCCTGTCTATAATATTTTTACAGCGGGGTATTCCCTTTCTTGAAATCTGGGAATTGCCAATTAGTATCCGTGTGACATCACACACTTGGGGATTTTCCTTAAAAAATAATAAAATAGACCAATTATTAAAGTCTCATATATGCTGCTACAGTAAGAATATCATTAAAATATTTCTATCATTATTAGTTCTTGATACATATACCATACTCATAGAATTTCATTCAAATATATTCACATTAATTATGTGCAAGATTATCTTTAAATGGAACCGTTCAACACTTTCTTACATTTTGAAAAATGTGCCCCCCACAACCCACTCCACCCTTGTGTAGGACCTGCCAGTACAGCGGATCCTGCGTAAAAATCATTTTTTGAGAAAAGCAGCTTAGTTTGTAATGTGTGCATTGCTTCGGTCAATCTCTTGGTCTTGGTATTTTGACACTGGTAACACCAAATCTAGCTTACAAAAGTTCCATTTTAAATGTGCGATATTAACAATAAACGTTTTTCATTCGAGTTTTGTTTGAAATTTATTTTTCACATTTTGTCCTTTAAGGGTTTTTGTTTCATATATTCAGAAACTTACAATACATACTCACTGTTTTCTGCACCTCATGTGTGAGAGTGTCAGAGAATAACGTGGCCTTTGTCACGAGTGTCCACATCGGTTAGCACCAGTATTTACATGTTAGAGTGAAGTAATAACACAATTTGAATAATCTCTACAAAAAATCACATTTAGACCCTGTTAATCTCGGCAGGTTTTGGTCCGCTCTGCATTTGGCATCTCAAAGCCCAGGTGTTTTGTGAATAATTGGTGCCGTGAGATGAAGAAGTAATAACTATTTTAACATACTTAATAGATTTACAAGTTTTAGGAAATTACTGAGATCATACAGCTAAACCAATAATTCAAGCTATATCTAAACACATGCAGTCTTCTATTCATACATAATTGCATTACAGAAAAGTTTCCATTTGATAAATCCTTCCCCTAAAAATGTTTAAATTTCTTCGACATTGGCAATTAAGAAGGGGAGAGCACAATTTTGAATAACGAGTAATTCCCCCACTCCCCTTTCTTTTTTACTAGATATGCGGCTGTTTTAGAAGTATTATCTTAAAAGTGATACTCATTGAATTATTCAGAAGGCCTCGGTATACAAATACAGTTATCATCTCATCAAATATATATTTATATGTAAAAAGGACCCAGAAATGGGCATTTGCAAAATGTGGGCCTCAGTTGATATCATCAGAACACGGAAACACACTACCAGCAGTGGCAATTTGTGGGCCTCAGTTTACATTTTGTACCACCATACACAAAGTTACACACACATACACATAGAAACTGCTACTTACAATCTACAGGGCCTAGTGCACATTTTAAATTGTCACACGTAGGTTACACACACTTCCATTGATTGGCAATAACAACACGATTATAGGCCCTAATGTACACACTTATTTACTACTGGTGTTCATGGATTGATAGAGCAATTAGGAGGTAATATTTAATTAAGTTCGGACATTAATTGATGTTACATGATATCTACTAAAGGATTCCTAGTTACATTGTCTCTAACGTTTTTATGAAATGATCTGGTCAACCAAAAATAACCCAGCCAGTTAGCGAAGTAATGACAATGTTCTGGGACAGTTTATAACATTCCGTGATGTTCTGTGATGCTACAATATCGTTCTGCAACGTTTCATGCTTGGTTGGTGAGATACTGGTGCTAATCGTTATTATAATTTTGTTAGGTCTCACTATACAAAATATAATATTATAGATAGGTGACCCTCACACACATCAAAGGGCATTTATAACATGAAGGTTGCAGCATATCTTCTTTACACATCATATATATATAACTAACCAACAAACACACATATATCATTTGCATTCAGTAGACCATAACATATGTAATACACCAGCGTACACAAGTAATACACACATAAATTATACATAGGTAGAGACAGGCATTTACCATTTGAAGGCCATAGTCATATAGTCATAAATCATACACCTCGTGTGGGCCCTAATATACATAGTATATAGGAGGTGGGCGGAGGGGGTGCGACCCACCTCTAAATCTACCATTGTATGTTTCCTAGATAACAAAGTACGTGAAAAAAAAGCTTGTATTAATATAGGTATTATGCAAGTTGTTTGATCAGGATACCTGTCTGGCAACACTTAACAATAATATTGTACAAACAGTTGTTATGGTACCCTATGCCCCATTGCACACTATATTCCTTCTGAGTCCCTCTGAGATAATGTTGAGAACCTATCATAGTAGTTTGTCTTGAAATAAAGTTAATGATTTACAATGGCAGTAATTGTAAGCAATTGTTTGTTATAGCAACCTATGCACAGTTGCACAGTATCAAGATTTGATATTTCTAAGTTACTGACATGCTTTCACATCAGCTTCAGAATCAGTCATATCATATTTCACAATACATAGCTCTCCTAGACAATTGGCAATCACAGGCGTAGTAGCAATACTTGTGGCTACATATCTATTTAATATGCAGTCTATACAGTGTCACATTATGGGGTCCATAGATACATGAGATCACATATTAGGCTTGTATTAACTAGTTGCCTGTCTTCTCTTACTGCCATTCATGGGCAAACAAGGAGACTCAACGCCTCGTAACTAGTTTATTCTTAATGATAAACGATGGTTGTCTACAAAAAGGAGTACATTGATTGATGTTTTAGATTGATTCACTTGGCTAAAAAATAGCTTCAAACATGTCAGACACTCCCAGTTTGTGTCGACCATAGATCCACAACCACACATCATTGCCTTTACCTTACAGATACTGTTGGTAATGAGAACGAAAACAAATATTTCTATCCCTAATATTTTGAATGTAATGCTTATGTTATCTACAATGCAATACTAAAACTAGTGCTTTGATGTGATATTGAACAAGGCATTCAGGGCATGTCCTTCAATGCGAGATCAAGGACTGCTGTTGAGATATTCAAAAGGGACGAGCAAAGTGTAATTTTCAGGAGTCTTCTTTGAACAATGGTTGGTGGACTGCCAGAGAGACAGTCAGTCAGGGTCAGGCCAATCTGGTACTCAGACGTCTTCTTCCGACAAGGGCAGGTAGACTGAAGGAGAGACAGTTGGGCGTTTTTCAAAATTTGGCAAAGTTCAGACATCTTAGTGGCGGGTCTATTCAACTAGTTAGACATATTTGAATACAACAGGTTTAGGTGGTACTTAAAAGGTATATATCCTACATACAAAATACTGTGTAATTACATAGAATTCAACAAGATGCCCCCTAAACCTTGAGAGAGTGTTATTTTATGACTGTTTATATGAGTGACTCACCTGTTACTGTCTGTAATCCTCTTAGCCATCAGCTGGGCGTGCACACATTTCTTCTGATCCTGTCCTCCAATATGGTCTTTCTACCATCTTCGGGCCCCAGAAGCTTTTTGTCTCCTTCAACTTGTCCTTCCTGGCCCTCAGGGTGTCTTTATCCTCACTCTCTGGGACTAGAATGTATGTGGACTGAAAGGATACATTCACCTTTGCCTGCTGACAAGTGTATACACAGTCCTCCACCACGTCCAGGCCCGCTTTGCCACCATGCACTATAATGATGCCACTTTGCGTGAGCTGTTGGTGGGGCAGGCAGGCCATCAGACCACTCAAGGGGGCAGTGTCTGGTACCTCTATCTGGAAAAACCTTTTTCCTCTGTGTGTGGTGTATAGAGCCTGCAAAAGGCAGGTCCAGGCCTCCTCTGACCAGCTGTCCTGTGGAGGTTCTCCCCACAGATAAGGCCAGGTAGGATTTGGGGATCCAGGTACATATTTCTTGTGGCCTGTTGAGATGCCCATACATAAAGAAAGGTCCTCTATGTCAATGAGACCTCCTATGAAAGTCTGGACAACCTCCTTCAAATCATCCACACTCCAGGCATAGGTGGTAATTATTCCATCCCTTAGTGTCACATACCCCCACCTCGTACTGCCAGCAGGGAACAATTGCACTAGAGAATTGTCAACATGCACATCAATGCGTAGGGGTCCGCCCATGGTTGGGGTCGACGTGATCCTGGTTCCCTCCTCTTGGTAGACACCTGGATTGGACAAAGGGGGGGAAATGCTCTGTGTGGGTGTGACCACATGTGACATTTCAGAAATCCCAGATCCACCCTTGATGTGCTCATGCTGCTTGAAGTGTTGGTGGTATAGACTGTCCAGCAAACATCTCAGTGGGAAACTATCTGGTACATGAATCTCTAACCGCTCTGATCCCCAAGCAGGTGGTACTGCCTGCAGCAGATTGGTCCAGGCCTCCTCTGACCAGCTGTCTGGGGGAGGGTGTCCCCACAGTTCATGGTCAAGGAGGCTGGGTAAACCTTGCTTCTTGGGGTTTGTTGAGATGAACATCCTCAACACAGGCATCTTTTGGTTGAGATGACATGTTTTGTGAGCCTCTACCACCTCCTTCATGTCATCAACACTCCAGGCCAAGACACAGGCCTCTCCGTCTGGCTTTATAAGTACCTTCCCCCATCTTGTGCTGCCTGCAGGGTATGCTGTGACGAAATGATCACTGAAATAGACATTCAACATTATAAGGCAAGTAGTTTGATAGTTAATCCCGTAGGATTCATGAGAAAACTGAGAGAATGAGAAGTGTGTTTCACAAATATATGAATTACTTTTGAATCATTTCACAATGTAGTGGTAAATGATTATCATTCTGCCTGGTATCACACAGGGTCATTGAGCATTTAATCTCCTTGAAAAGACTCATTATAAAATGCCACAAAAAGGTTAAACTATTGCTTTTGTATTTTATATAGCGAGAATAGCACCTAGGTTAATGTAATCTGAGAATTGTTTTTGTACGTAGGTGGTTGTTATTCATGAAGCACATTTGAGTATTGTAACCATTTGATTTACAATTCTACTAAGTGGTAAGAACTTTGTAGAACTGCATTTAATTTGATATCTTAACACAAATGATCCTTATACAATCCCATGAAGCTTACATTGTATTACAGCTATATTGGTCTATTCTCTCAACAGATTGATTTAACAAATGTTACTCACTACATAAAAAACTTCTAATTTTGTTTTTAAGTCCACAAAATTAACCCTGTCATTGACATATCTGTGTTTCAACCATGATTCATCCGTGAATACATTTATCTAACAATTTTATTTTCTAATCCTACAATATTTCAGAGATGTATTTTGCATTTGCATTTTCTCAATAATAGGGCAAAATATTTTTTAAAAAATCATCATTTATCTCTATCTCTGTATTCTTTGAGACTGGAGCAGAAATGGTGGAATTGTTGATATATATATATATATATATGTTTATGTACATATATATTTGTGTACATATATATTTGTGTGGACATTGGGTTATATCTTCCCCTCTCTCATAGATAAACAATTCTAAAAATGTATCTACCCCTATGATTACCACATAACTTTTTACTGTTACACATTCATTTTGCACAGCCTGTACAACCAGACCATGTGTTACAATGCTGTTACTGAGTGCATCTGTCATCCTTATGGTTCATTATGACATATTTCTTCCCATGAATATACTGTACTCACCCATACGAAGTCAGCCGGTCCAGTGTGTTACTCATGATCACTGCATGCTCTTGAGGGGTGCAAACCTGAAGACACTCTGAAACATGTTGAATTGTGCCCTCTTTCTCCAAGTAACTTGACCAACTAGCGCGTCTCAAGTCCCTACAGTTGGCACCAAATGCCTGATTTATCATTTGTAAGATGTTGTTTACCTCTCTGACTTCATCATCCTTTTCATGCAATATCAAAGATGCTGAAGATCCAGAAACAGGGGCTTTCATCCTTAGCACCAACTGTCTTAGTGAAGAGGAGGATTGTATCCTCTTTGGTAGGTTCAACAGGTCTGGTACCAATTGCTTATCTAACGCGTTCATTTGCCGGCTCTGTTGAAGTATCAGGATACATCGGATCATCATAGTCATCAGTTCTTCCTTATGCAGATTTTTTTTGTGTATGATTTCAAACATGATCCTCTGGGTGTTCCGCAGGTTTTTCTTGCAACAGACTGACAAAAGCAGTGATTGTAGGTTGCTGATAGGCATTGACTCAATATGCCGGCTTGCGAAGTACTCAAAAACCATTTCATGAGTAAATGAATAGGAAATTTTCAAGTTTGCATCTTTGTCCCTTATGTCTTTTTTGACTAAGAAGGCATAATAGTTCTTCACAATTTTGAACTGAGTGAGTATAGCCTTTGAAAACTCTCGCATCCCACCCAGAAGGGCAAAGAGGCACAATTTATAGAAGTTTTGTGACTGCTCAGGGGTCACCTTCTTTCCACCCTCCCTTGTGGTCAGATACCTTTCCAGAGGCTCAAACAGATTAAGGATTTCTAGTTTAAAATCCTCTCCCAGGTCAAGGATATTCTTCTCAACAAGTGCACAGAAAATGTGTAGTTTGAGTGGGTTACAGACCACAGCCTCCATCTTGTCCTTGTGTCTGTTGACATACTCCAAAGCAGTTTGGTGTATAGGGAGGGGCTTTCCCAAGGAGAAGTACCGCTCCATATATTCAATACCCTGCTCCAAAGTGAAACCATCAAGCAACAGAAATCTGTTGAAGTCTTGAGGGTTCAAGGAACATAAGTTATTCCTTGCGGAGACCAGAACCTTTGAGCCTCCTCTCGTTTGTCTCTCATGGACAAAAGCCTGAAGACTCTCTAAGACCTCATCATCTCTGACTTCATCTACTGCATCTATAGCTATGGCCACTCCTTCTCCATCCTCAACATGGGCCATGAGAATGTCAACATCCTTTTTATCACACCAAAGGTGGTCTTTGATTGCCTGGCATACTGTAGTTTTGATGTCACTTGCAGGTATGTAAACCATTGTTGTCCACTTCTCTGGTCCTTTTTCCAGGAAGTCAATGCTCCATGCATGGACAATATGCCTGAGGAAGGTTGTCTTACCAGCACCTGGAGGTCCATACAGTCTGACCCCCTGTGGAGCATCCTGCTCATACATGGTTCCCTTCTGAGAGTCTTCCATTTGAAGTGTTTCAAATATGTCTGCCTCTGGTAACTCCAACTTAATCCTGAAAGTAAGACATTCAAAGATGAGCACATTTCCTGTGAAATAATTGATATCTAATTTGTGACAAAGTACACTGTTCAGAATCTTCAGAAATGCTTATAATAATTCATACTATGAAAGTGTGTTCAAACAGGTGCACTGAGGTACAGTGCAAGAAAAACTAGAATAAATATATAATAGAATATTGTAAACTCGTTTGTATTGGCAAGAATATTATAGTGGAACTTGTAACGCTGATTCGTGTGCTAAACGCCAGGCGGCGACATCGTTTAGTGGCATAGTTAGAGTATATGGAGAGTGGCAAAGTCCCCAGGCGTAGGGACTGCAGCTGGGCTGAGGCACGTCCTGCAGGTACGCACAGGTGTGACAAATGACGATGGAGACCTGTAAGGGTACGTTATGGATTGAAACATCTAAGCTAAAAGATATTAAGGACAGCAGGCCTCGCCGTCAACATAGTTTATATGATTTGGCTGTCGCTATATAAGCGGTATGAGACTTGAGATAGACGAGCAGACCAAGATAGAGTTCGAACAGAACACATGGAGCAATAGTCTTACATACGGATCACACGGGTAGTGTTAAGATGGTAGTAACCACAAAGAACAGGTGATAGTAAGGATTGGGACAGCTTAGGCTTAGCCTTACGGACTGCGTGCTGGAAGTGACGGAGATCCTACCAATGGTCTTCGTTACCGGTAGACGAGAGGTGACTCTCTCAACAGTGTAAGAGCGTATATACCTTGCGAAAGGGGAAGCTTGACTAAAGCTATACCTGGTTGGATTGTTACTGATGTGTTTGAATTGTGACATGAAAGGAAAGAACTGTATGGATGGAGAACTGTATACCTGTACCTTCGGAATATCATCGTGAATGTAATAAACTGACCTCTTGCCAAGTGCGTGTTCTTTGTATAGGATTGAGCCCCTTTACTTAGAATCTCTACCACTAAGAACTGAATCATGATCCAGGATAACATCAATCTGGAGAGAGCTAGCTACTTCAACGAATAATCACTAAGAACTCCCCATTATCTTAGTATAACACCTTTATTAACATCTTCAAGTAAGCGAAGTGTCCACGATAAGCGATATAATATCACGCAGTCGAGTAATGAATAAATGAATCAGTACAGGATATGAACAAGTACGAACTTTAATAGGGATACTCCCCAATAAATAGACTAACATCAAAAATATAACCACTCAGCTCACAGGAATGTCAAACAATATTAAAGTAAAATAGTTTTCAAAGAAGAATTATTGAAATAAATGTGAAACTTTCTGAAAAACTTCCTTTTATATGTGCCTCTCAATTGGCCATTCTTTTTCTTTAATGGGTACACTGCTAAATGCTCATAGCATCATAAGTGTATCTCATGGTATTATAGCCTATCTGTAACCCAGTGTCATAATTTTATTGGAATTAATTCCCCCCCCACACAACACGAAGGGGGAGATGATATTCCCCATTTTTGTGTGGGTAAAAAATCTTGTACCCACACAAAAAAAAAATTCTTTTACCAGCACAAAAATGGGGAATATCATCTTCCCCTTCATGTTGTGTGGGGAAGAATAAAAATAAAAATAATTCTAATAACCAACCCAGGGAACCAACCAACTGGCCACAAATGACCACTATACACATAGGACTGCCACCATCAATTATCTTTTTCTAAACAAGACAGACTAGGCCCACACTACTCCTGATGAGAATCTTTATTCCAAACCACAATAAATGTAACCACTTATGGCAAAAATATTGAATCCCTGACCAATCTCAGGGCCATGAGATCTTGTCCCACTGACATGACCTTTACCTGGGTATCCAGCCAACAGCTGTGACCAATCAAAACTGCCATACCTTGGTTACACACAACAAACCTGGTCAGCTGACCAAGCCAGTCCAAAAGAGTGGGAAATACAAAGCCCACTGGTCAGTTGTGGTTGAGTAGCCTTACTGCTCTGTCTGCAGTGCCCGCAATGCACCACCAGTCTCATAATTTGAATCATATCATCATAATATGACGATGTATGCATGCCTTATTGTGTCAAACTGTAGAATTGAAAAACTGCATTCTTAACTTTTGTTTGGAACTTGCATACCTCGCTTTGTATTGAACAATGCATGCAACCCTCGGAGTAAAAAGATAAATTCATTCAGGCTGCAAGTTTTGTAGATTGAATAAAATTAAGGACATGAATGTATACAATAGACAGATTGACAAGTACTCTCAATTGTATTGAAAGATATTTAGCTGGGATATCCATTTGGAAAACAAAAATAATGAGAAAAACTGTTTCCTGCTCCCAGTTTCTTGGATAACAAAGTTATAATAATTTGATATATACCCCTCCCCCTCTTATGCAGCCACCCTTGGGGAATCATAAAACTGGCCATGTGCACATAAGATGGGTGGCTGTTGGAGAGGGGTAAACCAAACACCCTATTATGTCATTTTGTAAACTCCAAATACTAGGCCCTCTAAGTATCTGCTTGCCTTTGTTCCATGTGCGAACACCCATCCTCTTATCCTCCCAACACCTGATCGGCGTCTCTTTGTTCTATGTGTGACCACTAGCCCCCTGAGACTCTCAACACCTGGCCTCCTGGTCCCTCCTTCTTTGTTCTAGGTGTGGACATTTACCTTCTTATCCTCTCAACACCTCCCAGTCGCTCCTTACTTGTTCTAAGTTTAAACACTCACCTTCTTACCCTCTCAACACTTTGTAAAAATAATACTAATTGGCTTGGCCACATTCTGTGATCTAGAGTGTCACATATATAAAAGAATATCGATAATTTGTTTTACATTATTGTTACCGTGTTGTATAATTGATGATCATGATACCAATCATATTAATTATAATTTGTATAGTCATATTGGTCCTGGAAAACATAAAGATTTTTCACATGGATGGCCGACTGACCATTGTGTAATAACACTCTCATATCATCAGTGGGGCAGAGATAGTGAATCAATCACGCACCGGATGTACTGGACACATGCCATCCTAGAGAACTTTACTGTATGCTTTCTAAAAACATTGTTACTGGCAGCCAGTATCAGTACAGGACAATAGTGTACAGCTGGCCTTGGATAACCTTTGGAGAGTTTACGGTGTGCCCCCATGAACTGTGCATGCAGGGCCCACCCCCTGGTGGGACTTCAACCCCCTTGGTAATGTCAACGGACCATTATGAAACTGATAATTTTTGGAATAAAAGTGGAGAGCAATCTCCAAATCGTTGGTCATTCGTACCCAGTACTTACTTGTTGTGTGACCGTTCTTCTGACCTCCTGGTGATCCAAGCCAGGAGGGGCAGGGTCCCCCTCCCCTTTACCTATTCCTTGCTCATCCCCTTACCCTACCTTACCCGAGGGACAATTATTCCAAATTATCCCCAACCTTCTGGATCAATTATATTTGAGGTAGGTTTATGAATTGGAGTCATAATTGTTTGTTTAGAGTTGATTAACTCATGGGAACTACCTGGACTGGGAGTATGCAAGATTATAATTATTATGCTATTTTGGATCTATGATTCTTTGGGAGTCAGACTAATCTAATGGAGTCAGATTATTATAATGGAGTCAGACTTTAATCTATTCGTTTAGAAACCAGATCAGGACACTGAGGAAAAGGGGTTGTGGGTCTGGATAATCTATAACTTGCCAGTCACCCGTCTTTGTTGTATGTGTGATTACAAACTCTTTATAAAACTACATATAAGTGATGATGGGTGCCCAGACTGGGCCCATAATATGGAGGGATAAATGAGTAAGTCTGAAACAGGTCTGTACTCTTTGGAGGTCAGGTCAAGACTGACTTTATTAACACATGGATCTAAGGGCTGGGATTACATGACAGAGGGATGTATATTACAACCTAATTAGAGATGTATGAAGGGAGAGGGACTGCAGGACCAGCTGTGTGTACAGAGGGGTATGTAATTACAAGCATCCAGGAAGGATTTTATATCTTTACATATTGTTTGCCTGCCCTGTCAGCTTCATCTCGTAGATGGACCCTCTATATGGCATGTTAAAAGTATTTTCGTGTTCTACATATCTTCTCAGACATATCACAAACGTGAATTAAGCAAAAATATGTATGGCCCATAAATAAATACGTTCACAGTGAATTACAGTTGGCCGCTAGTGAGGGGATTTCTGATCACTTTGGATCTCAAAGGGCTGGCCTCTGTCTGCATCAGAGGGGTGGCCATTGGTGAGGGGTTAATAAAGAGACAACCGTGTGAAACCTACATAGCAGAGTTACCTCTTATGGTTATTGATTTAGGTATGGAGGGTGATTCGCTGCATAGTGACTATGCCTCTCCAAATACATATGGAATATTATAAGTCACTACTTACATATGGTCCTCCATGTTTACTTGTAGTTGTATGTAGCACTTTGCTGTATTGATCAGGTTGTCTCTGTCATCATCTTTGAAGTCAAATACTTTTCGCATCATTAGGTTCCTTCTACATCCTTCTGAGTGCCGTCTTATGGCTGAAAGAATATAAGCCAAAATGTTTAGTGTTTGATTTCGAAAACAATTCGATAGCCTTTCTTAAAATATAATACTGGTTATTGTCTATTGAGCTTGACGAGTACATTCCTTCTTTCACAGATGACATTCTCAATATATTCTATGTAAAATGGTAAATGTTGAATATTCTATTAAACTTCTCTAAATACAATTGTAACTCTTAACAAATATCTCAGATATATTGTTATCCATTTATATTATGACAATTACCTTTAAATCCTCTTCATCTATTAGGGAATTATAGAATGTTTAATCAAAATGATAACATAGGTTGCATTTACATGGAAGCTAATGTGACCATAGTCTATGTCTTCAGAATTTTATTGCAAAAACAAAACCTACCTTTTTGTAGTCTCTCCGACAAAGTATATTTTATTGGGGATGCTGTTGTTGGTTGTTCAGAGACTTTGCTTGTAGTCAGATTGTTTTGGGATCCAAGTTCCTGCTGTGGCTGTTGCTGCACAGGCTGACCCATTGAACTGAGCTGTGGTTCATTTTGACGTGTTGATTGATTAAGATTGGGATAGCTTGGAGGCAGCTGCTGAGATATGCTTGTGTGACTAGTAGAGTATTGTCCAGATGAAGTTGATGACTGCAAATATGGTGGTTGCGTAGACTGATGTAGGTTTAGCTGCTGGGAATGAGATCGACCAAGTATTTGTTGATGAATACCATGCCATCCGATAGGAGGCAACTGATGACTAGTGGTCGGTTGATGTGGTGGCATTATTTGGAAAGGTTGCTGGGATGGTGGTAGTCCTGGGTAACCTGTATGGATGAAAGGACTTTTTATGGCACAGAAAGAGAACACAAAATGTACGAATTATTAAATGGTGATTTCCATCAATAAAATCATTAAACTAGAGTTACATGTGTCCATTACAGAAAGCCGCAGATACAACATACACAATCTCTTTTCTTAAAAAATCTAAATGTACAGTACACTAAAAACATTGTTATCAACATTTCTAGGTTCAAGAAGAAAATGTTTGAATCATCAGAATTTCAAGGGTATAGTCTTGTCTCAATAGAATTATTACTTACACTCTTAACAATTTGAACAAAAAATGCATAGTAAAAATCTATCAAAAGTGTGGTACATTATCATAAGTTCAATTATCTTTTCCTTTTTTTTCATTTAAAGCAGGTATAATACACCATTGGTTCATTAAAACTGTTGTATAGCATCATCCTTTCTCTCTATGATTACAAATTTTCTTATTCCAGATTTGAAATTTGTTAATAAATGCAGATGCAAAAAAGTGTGCAGGGGACATATGACACTCCCTTTCGGGAAAATGTTGCATAGTTTTATTAAAAATGCCAAAAAAATTGATTACAGATTTACTTCTAATACTGCGCCCCCTTCTTTACAAAATCTTGGATCCACCACTGGTTACTCTCAAATCAAGTGACAGTTTCACATCTTTTCAATATTTTATGAGTTGGGACGTGTTTTTCTTGTGTAATCAGACTCTGGTGCATACTTTGAAATATATCAGCTGAGAAGCAAATGCACTTAGTAGTCCCACTCCGATAGAAAATACTATATCTGCATAACTGTCTGAGTAATGCACCAGACCAGAATTGATGTTTAGAGTTAATAATGAAAATATTTTATAAATCTAAAAGTCTTACAGAGCCTTAATTGATTTTGTCCCCTGTGCATGCCAGACGGTGCTGCTGCCTCCCCGTAGTCAACAGGGTCTTGACCCAATGCACGGATGATGTGTTCCTGGTTCGTCAGGGCACAGGCTCTGAGGAAGGCGTGAAACCGAGAAGTCGGACCCTCTCCAATGTGCTTCATTAGGTTCACTACTTGCTGTTTCTTAGTGCCAGATTGCTGAAGGTAAGACATAAACGTGACAGAATAGGTAGCAAGGAAAGGACCATGAAGCTTAATACAATATGAAAATATTGTAGAACAGTTGGTACTCTGTTTATGATCTGAATCTACCAGGGTTTATCTGCACAATTGCATAAAACATTTTACTGTGTACTAATTTCTTTTTGTATCTGATGTTTTTTCTATTTGCAATAGACTCAATTCTGTCAATTGCACTGATCAAATAATCAATGAATTTCAAATTATACATTCTCTCTAGCTCAAAAGAAGTTCTACTGTGAGTGGAAAAGCTTAGATTTTACCTGAATGCACTCGATATTATGATGATCAACTGCTCCTGCTTCAAGGAGAACTACCCATAAGCCAGGCAACTGCAAAGACTCTGTGAGATAGCAAAGGTTTTTTCGTATTTTCTGAGAGAATTCTTTCTGTACACACATCAGAGTCAGCTCCTCAGGGTTTTCTTTGTCCCATAGCTGGAAACTACCTGTGAAAGATATCAAGAGGACGTTCTTACATTCTTTATATATACACTTATGAATTACATTTCACTTCATATGGATTAATAAGATGGTACTTAATTTAGTTTTTTGAATCATTTTATGTGACCTTGGAGCTTTAGGTTAGGTTATTCATCCTATCCCTCTTTTCAGAAATAATAATTATATTTACATTTCACCTCAAGTGTCTTCCAGAATTATCATTATCATTTAGACAATTGCTCAAACATATAGTTTCATATTCGCCGTGAAAATGACCCTGGCTGTCAGTATGGCGTAAAATACCCAACACTCACTCACTATAGTTTCATATACAATCAATATAATTTTACTGCTACCCTGCAGAATCCAATTTGGCGAAAGATCAAACTCAACAGCAGAGGATAATTTAATGAGATAATTACTTTTAACATTATTATTACATATAGCTTTGCTTTTCCAGAAATATAGCAATAAGTAACAAGACAATGAACTCAACCATGGTCAGAATACATATTTATGGTGTGATTAACTAATTCAACTGCATATTTTTAAACCTTTCTACCCCAATGAATCAGAATAGTTACCAATTGCTGTTGGCTACCATGATTGCAATTAATATTATTGTTTTTCAATCTTAAGAAATCAGTTTGTTGGAGCAAGTTGGCCAAATATCGTATGTAAGTAGTCCCGAAATCACACAAGTGAGACTATTTTGTACGAGGGAATAATATAACTAATGTTAATGCTTTCTCTCCAAATCAATGTGGCCAAGATTGTGCAGATTAGTATAAGGTAGGGGGATATAGTATCAATGCATTTAAATGAGGATAATATTACCAAATACCATTAACAGGTTTATCGACAGAATTGCCAAATTTAGGTTGCTTTTCAAAATGTTATAATAGGCTTAGCTGCTTTTGGATGAGATAAAGGGTGTATATAGGTGCAGGACTCCTTTGGCTACACCCCTGTGGGGGTAACAGGGTGGGGCTTCTGCTCCTGGTAAGAATATAGGCCCCCAGTAGCCCCTGCTGATCAGATAAGGTGATGATAGGGGGGATCTGGCACTGACCAAGTGGTTCTTTGGGTTCAATTCCTGGTTAGTGTCTTGGTTCACTGAGGGAAGAGGTACAGCAAAAATGATTTCCAGGTTTTGATCCCCTGCTGTTTGCCCACCCTGTTTCCTTCATCTTATAGATACAATCATCAAAAATAGAATTTATCCCAACCTGTTTTTGCCGTGAATATGGCCCTGGCTGTCGGTACGGCATAAAAGACCCAACACTTACTCACTTACTTTTGGCTACATGGTCATTAACTTAATTTAGATAACTTTGAAAGAAATTGTTTTCAACAAGCATCTTTCTCTCTGCATGGGGAAGACTTTCAAATGTTGGTTTTAGACACAAAAAACAGCTGATGTATTCAATCAAAATGTTTAACAAAAACAATACCATAAAAACACAAGTGCTTTTTAACATCTGTCAGGTATCATTTGTGTAGAACTATTGAAAAGCTGAATACATCGGTGTGAAATAATTTTAACTTCTCTCATGATCTTTTGATGAGTCATTCAAAAAAAGATGACAAGCTCTGGTATGATAGATCAGTCTTGCAATTCTCCACCAGAATAATGGAAAAGGGGACCTTCCCTTATTTACCATACCTTGAACACCTGCAGGTGAAGGGGACCGCTCCTGTTCCTGGTGGGCAGTGACTGCTAGCTCGTCTGTTCTACAGCTTGTCTGAGGGGTTGAAGAAGTCGTTGGGTAAGGCGATGTCTGCTGGGCAATACCTCCAATATGATCTGGCCACCCCCAATCAGTTTGAGGAATGTTTTGGTGAACTTGAGGCTGACCGACGAATGGCCCTGGGACTTGAGGGACATGAGTGTGACAGGGAAGCTGTGAGGGGGTCGATGAGTATGGCAATGTCTGTCTGATTGTACTTTCATAATAATGCGACTGCCACTGTTGGCCTTGCAGACTGTTTAGATGACTCTGATGTTGACTGATAAAGGATGCTTCTTGCACGGGGTGCAGATGAGGTTGCTGCAGATGAGATTGTCCTAAAGATTTGGCTTGCTGTATGTGACTTGATACTTTACTGGAAGCCTGTGAAGTCTCTGCTGGGTCTGATGTACATTCCGCTGCTTTGGTGATGTTCTCTTCGTTCAATGCTATATTGCTTTTCTACAGTGCATAAGATAAAAGTCAATTTGAATAAATAGATTTGGTGCAATAGTTATATTGGTCCAGCTCATGAGTAATAATGCTCCAATCCTTTTGTATCATATCTGAACTAGTGATACAATTAATGTGACCATAGAAATTTATCATAAAGACTCCCCCTAACAACATGGATGTCTGCTAGTGGACCCCCCCCCCCCCCCTCCATATAACAGTTGTTACCTGCTTGCTACTTCTTCCCTTAACCTTTGTAGCCTCACTCTACTTCTAGCATTGGCCAGAGAAGGACCAACTCCTCGACAGCGAAAACTTTTTATTTTTGTAAGAATACGAAGGGTTATTCTTGGTTCTCAGGTAAAGGTAATAAAGAAACATTACTAGGAATTTGCACAATCTGTGTTTTTAATTGCTAACTTTATAGGCTTCCATTTTTTACCCTATATTTTTTAAAAGATTCAATTTCTCTGAAATAAATCCTGCATTTAAATGTCGGTAGAATGTTTCGGAATTCATATATCAGATAAATACCATAACTGCTCAGTGTATAGTATGATTGCAAAGTGCTATATACTTGAGACCTCATGACTAAATGAAACTGTTTCCAAAATCTTATTGTTTAAAGTTGCTGATACTTACCCGTCTTTTAAGTACTGGTAACTTCTGCTGTTTTGGTTGTGATGGGCCTGGGGTTTGGTCATCTACTGATTCTTCCCCTTTCCGTTGTTTTGGTTGTGACGGTCCAGGGGTTTGGTCATCTGCTGATTCTTCCCCTTTCTGTTGTTTTGGTTGTGATGGGCCTGGGGTTTGGTCATCTGCTGATTCTTCCCCTTTCTGTTGTTTTAGTTGTGATGGGCCTGGGGTTTGGTCATCTGCTGATTCTTCCCCTTTCTGTTGTTTTGGTTGTGATGGGCCTGGGGTTTGGTCATCTGCTGATTCTTCCCCTTTCCGTTGTGATGGGCCAGGGGTTTGGTCATCTGCTGATTCTTCCCCTTTCCATTGTTTTGGTGGTGACGGTCCAGGGGTTTGGTCATCTACTGATTCTTCCCCTTTATGTTTGTGCCCTGACTTTACATCCTCAGTCCTTTGAGTGACTCCAGCGTCGGGAGGTAAGCGTGTGGATTCTGCCTTACATTGGCTGCGTTCATTAGAAGATGCCATGGTAGTTACCTAAAGAGAACTTATATTTAGAAAAACCTATCAAAGTTTAGTACAAATTAAAGGGTTCCTTGCACATACATTTTCAAAAGCCTATTTCTTACTTCTCGTGGGCATTCTAAAGGTAGTTCAAAAGAAAAAAATGGGAAAATGTTGAAGTATTATTTAACGACAAGGGAAAGAAAACAAAATTTGGGAACTCCATAGTTTCTGGCCCTTTAGTTTTGTCCTTGCTACGTCATAATAAAGGGGAATCCCCTTAGAAATAAGTTGGGAATTTCATGTAATTGAATGAATTGAGGTGAGTCAAGGATACAATTATTTATAGCCTGTTTGTGGCCTAATATAAATATTTAATGCTAAAGCTAAAAGATTTTACTGTACACTTTCCCCATCTCAGTTGGTTATATGTATCTAGTGCACCTAGTGCACAATACAACAACTGTAGATAATGCCACAGATAGCTATAAAGATAACAAAATAGGAGTAATTTTCCAACATATAAGAAATAAACTGACAAAAAGTAGATCTATTTTTCAGAATATTGGCTCCTATAGCGCACTTTTTGCATGTGTCTATGTGTCTCATATGGATATTAACAAGAAAATGGGGCAATCACCCCTGAACAATGTAATCAACCTGAGTTTTATGGTAAATTTTGGATTGACGGTCATAAGTATGAGATATGATACTATCAACAGTTTCCTGCTCTATAAAATGAACCATAAATCATAAAGTATTAAGTAGATATACTAACTGGGCTGGGATCCTGGCCGCTGTATTTGGTTGAGGGGTCTTGTTAGGCCAGGTTCCGCCAGAGAACCTGGCCTAACAAGACCCCGAGATGAAATACAAGGCTCAGGGTCCCAGACAAGGTTAGTATCATTTTTATTTCATCTCCTTACACATTATTGAGCGACAATCATGGGTTTTATGAGGGTTAAAGGGCAAATTTTGGGCAAAGTTGTTTACGTTTGTTTACTTTTGTTTACCGCACCACCTACCATAAATGGTCTGTATCACAAACAAAAACTAAGCAAGATCCTGTCAATGGAAAGGGTGTAAACAATGTAAATAAACAAAAATATTTTGTCGATCTGTTATTATCTTATCTCATCTCACATATTTGATTACTAATAATGCGTTTTGGACAGCAAAAAATGCATTTATTGTGAGAATTTCATGCGTAGTTGTTCATATTTATTTACGCTTTGTTTACCCGGCCCTGCGGTGACCTGGATCGCCCTGGCGTGACGTCACACCAGGGTTATACAAACCCTTTATTATACCTTAGGGTGAAACAAGTTTAGTAGTTAAGAGTTTAACACAGGGCAATACAAACCTGGGTGATAACCAGCCTTTTATTGCCCTGCAGGACGATACAGAAACTTTTTATTTTTCTAAAATTCATAAAAAGATGAGATCATTAAGAAATAAAAAATCTGACATATGCATTATCTGCACTACATTCCAAGCTACATTTTACTTGCATACTGTTTGTGGATTTGATGGTTATCAAAAGAGCCCCACTATCACTGATTGCTGTGCTTCCTTCTTTGGAGCTCAGATCTAACAGAAAAGGTATAATAAATCCATAACCAACCAAGAAGGGAGTACTCGGGTGGTTGTCACCCCTCGCCGGGACCCTGATATCAGCCCTCGGGCCCTGGCCCCGGGCTGATATTGGGGTCCTGGCTCGGGTCAATAACCACCTGAGTACTCCCTTCTCGGTTGGTTATATGTATTGCCCAGGCCGGCTCGCAGGTGTCCTCCAGTGTTAAAGAATAGCAGACTATGTATCCAGGGTGAAATAAAACAGTGCACATCAGGGGCCGATCCAGGAATTAACACTCTGGTATAAGCCCTCTCCCATATGGGTATCTGACCTAGGTCAGCGGGCCACTGGTGGGACTACTCCTGCTGTCATGAGCAGCATACATCCATACACTATAGGACCACTGGGGTGCCTGTGTGACTGGTTTATCTATGGGACAAGGCCCTATCGATAAGTCACACCATGTGGAGGGACCTCGTGGGGTCTGTTTACCTCACTGAGCGTCCTTGGTTGCCATGGTTCCTGAACTGTCAATCATTTAAATACCAACGATCTGTAGATTTAAACCAGCTGATATTTAAACCACAATATCTAGCAGGGAATGGAAGAACTATTCATTTCTAATATAGATATGGGTACTCTGATCATTCATAGAGCTATAGTGCAAAGATCGGTCTACGGTATCTACTATATCCTTGACATTTCCAAAATTATTAGGTCTGGGTGTGACAGTTGCTGAAGGATTCAAAGGCAGTGGGGCACTGACACCTAGCCGCCATTGGCCTCTTTATACTTTTTTTTCGGCCTTTAAATTCCTTTGTTACATTGATGTTTGATATTTTTAATGTGCGATATTAGGCATGAGAAATGTGTGGTACAACACCTAGAATGAGTATGTAACATAATATTAATGTGTGTGGTAGTTTGAAGTAGTAGAAGACAGTAACTAGTACACTTGAAATCCTCTTTATTATACTTAGGAAAACGTGTAGGTATAGGTGGCAGCATATACCCATATAAATATGTGGTGGAGTCCACTAGTTGGCAACACCTGTGTAATATTTTAACAAGACTCCTGGTCCATTGGAATTTGTCAGCCATGTGTTTAACGGTGCAGATTCACAATAAACATATTTTTTCAATTTACAAAAGAATCTGTGATTTTCACTAAAGACATTATTTTCTGAGAATTTCTAATTTCACTCGATATTTATACATTTGCATCATCAATCAAATAGTGCTGAGTTCTCTGGCCTAATGTTCGGATTATTTGGGAAACCAAGAAGTGTGCCGCAGAAATTGACGAAAAGAGAGCATATGATACTACCATAAATTTATAATTAGTGGTTACATGTGCAATATGATAACACCCTCTGCGTGATACAACAATGAGAAGTGTTAATTTAGTCCATGACAATATCATTGAAAGTCATTTCTGTTTGATTTTTAAATAGCATACAAAAGAGTAATATGTAATGTTTCCAAGAAATAACAGTCTTTGAGGTATGTTTCCAGTATATCTCTGATGATAAGACTCTTTTGAAAATTAGTTAACTTATTAGAGTCCAGCAGTAAAATAACTTGTTACTAGGCTTTTGCAATTTTATTTTTTTTCACTGGGTAAAAATATCAACATTTTTTTCAACATTTTTTTCGAATGACAAACATCAATGCCATCGACCAAATATAGGCACGTAATTTGGGTAGACGATTGTCCAATTAAGTACAAATGTTATAATTTGGCATGTACATTATGAAAACAGTAAAACAGTATTAAATATGGATCTAATTGTATAAAGCTAAGTGTACTATTAGCAAATAATTGGAGAGAGAACATTAGGGCCTTTCATTTGATATATAATACAAGACAGATCTCAGCACAAGTAAAGACACCCTCCCCACACACACCCCAAGAAAAAGAAGAAGAAAAAGAAAGGCCATCTGCCCGAGTGGCCGTCATTTTCAGCACCTAGGGTTAGGGTTAGGGTTAGATATTGTTCATCTCAGCATTGAAAGGGCATTCCAAAAATATTACATTATGAATATATAACCATCCCTCAATGCTTCCCAAATATGGATTTTGAACTCTGTAGTAAAATGCCTGACCCTTGTTTCCTCCATAACTCTTAAACTGTGTACACATGACGGGGATTACCAATGATATCCAATTGTGAATAAGAGTAAAGCCCCATTCACTGTACGCAATTTTGTCCTTGAGATTCATTGCAATTTCAGAAACGCAATAATAGAAATTAATCATTTTGATTGAAAAATGTGTCATTATATACATTGACACCTCATTGGTTCGCTCACTGAAATGAAGATATGATACTTAGTATAAAAGATGGAAAAGATAGCCCCGATTGCAATGAATCTCAAGGGAAATAACCCCTCTGGTGAATGGGGCTTCAGTCCTCTCTCGGCTCTGTTAAATTCAATCTGAAATAAACAGGACTGCTGCCAAAAACTAAAACCAATTGTAGTTATTCTATGTCAATTTTAATCTACATTTTAGTGTGCTTCACAAAATGTACCAGGATTGATTATGATGTAATAGTTAAGTTGGGGCTGGGAGTGAGAGAATACTGGAGCAATCCAACTCATGGCCAGCATAAGTAAAATGTCTCAAAAGAAAAAGTGGTAGACCTGAACTTATTTTATGGGAGATATTAAAGCACTATTCTGGAAATTAGATAACTGATATGATTATGGGTCATCTCCAAAAGATTCCTTGCTACATTTTTCTTGCTTCCTGTTTGTAGTTTTGATGAATAATAAATAAGTTAAATGCAAAAGTATCAAAATGAAGGCAGCCACACAGCCCCGAGACAAGCATGGGTGAACCGCTTCCATGCACTCTGCAGCGAGATACACTACGCTCCCAGAACATAGTCTGTGGGACCAGTATCTTTACAGAGAGCGGCATGTTGCAGAATGGCTTCTACAGAATGACGCCTACAGACAAGGTTATAGCTCTAAAACCACACAAGGTTATAGCACTAAAACCACACAAGGTGGTTTCCAGCAGCATAACCCCTGAAAGCCCCGGGAACTGTGCCGTATTCTTAGGGGTGAAGCGTAGAAAAGCAAGGGCGGACATAGGATTTTATTGCCATTACATAAAATAAAGAAGACACACTTGTGTCATATTTTGGTCTGATTTATTTACCCAGGATCCAACAGGACCTTGGCCTAATAGCTGCGGTCCCATTGGTCCCAGGGTAAATATATCGGACCTCAAACTCTGTAATAGTGACTTCTTATCATATTATTTGCACCCAGGCGTTGGGCATACTCCCCCCATCCTTTTTGTACTTAAAATTAATGGGGGCCTCCGCCTATTTACATAGAATAAGGTTGGGGGGGGGGGGGTTCTGGATACCATATGCATGTATCCACATCAGTTTAGTTAAAATTAATAGATCTGGATTCTTCTAAACAAAAATAAGGTGTTTGATGTACAGAACTTGCCTAGGGGTTGGTATGACCCGATTGGCGTCATTTAAAGTTTTGGACTGTAGCCATATACATCAATAAATCAGCGCCCACCCCATCTCATTTGTTATGTGGTATCCAGGAGTGGATGCGAGATTGGTAAGGAGGGAGGCCAGCATACAGGCTAACTACTAATATACATGCACACACGTGGCAATTTCCCCTCTTTTTATAGTGAATCCCCCTGTATTTGCCCCTGATATATTATTCCTATCATTTCCTCATGAAGCAGGCTGTATATTACACTTACCTTGGGAATATTGGTTATTTGAAGGACTGTAGAACCAGCAAACATTAGTTAACGGTAGTCTCCATTTTCAGTTTCTCTAGTCTATGTCCTGGTTTGGTGAACACTGGCAGGAGGTATTTATTTATAGATCACCCTCACTTCCCCGTTATGGCGACACACATCCTCCATCTTATCTGTCGCCCCTTGCACCGAAACTAACAGATAATAAGTGTCCAGTTTGTATTCAATGTTCCTCGGTGTCAATTCCAGGTTGTGAAGTATGGGTTTGTGTAAATGACTATTTAACAACCACTGAATATAGGCATATATGGTGTTCCAGCACCACTCGCCATACTTGTGTGTACTGCATCACTTCCGGTGTTTACCAGCTATAAACCACGGTGGGCGGGAAGAACAAAAAATCTAGGTCATGAATACATCACATGTCAGCTGAAGCGCAACCCTATAATCTCACAGTCCCAGAATAGTGTTGTCACTCTGATTCTGCCTTTGTTTATGTACACTTTTGCATATAAATTTGTTAACATTCATCAAAACCACCTAAAGTGATCTAATGAAATATGATTAAAGGCTTCCTTGCACATGAATTCACAAAATGCCAAATTTGTGTTTTTTTAATGCTTTTATGTCTTATATAAATGTTTCAAATGAAAAAGAAGCAAAGTGTCAAGATAAAAGTCAGTTATTCAGGAAAGACAATTAAATTTGGGGATTCTTTAATTTCTAGGCTTTCCTTTACTCCCCTTGCTTCGTCATTATCATGGAATTCCCTTGAGAAACGACTTGGGAATTTCATGATAATGAGTGACTGCAGATAAATAAATGTTACCATAAATGTTAAATGTGGCCAACATATTTAAATGGTTCTAAAGTACATTTCCATTTTTACACATATCTTAGAATTGGGGATTCCCTTTTATAGATGAATGGGGTTTTCCTTTAACTCCCTCTGTGACGTCACAGATTTGGGGATTTCCCTCAAAAAGGATCAAAAGAATGCAAAGTTTGCATGATCCTATAATTTTGGATACATTTTGAATTCACCTAGAACTTTACTAATGGTATTAGTACTTGATGTAAATAACACGCTGAATTGATTTAATTTACAAAATAATCATAGTGGACGTATGTGCAAGGTTTTCTTTAAGAACATTTTGGAGGAAAAAGAAAAGCGATGTGAAGTATTCACTTTTTCATTAAATAATACAAAATACAAAACTTTAAGATATAAAATATTTGAGAAAAATATTTGGCACGTGAATTAACTCCATGAGGTTCTTAGCCATAATTGACTCACATACTACTGGGTGATTCAAAGAATATCAAAAAGAAGTTGTGATAACAAATGCAGTAGAATTTCCCATAGTTTGTGTATACCTTTGAGGGGTGGTGATCAGGCAGGGTACTTGAAATAACCACTCTGCTGCTGCCTCGTGGATTACTTCACATAACCTCCCTGACTCATGCTTTATCTACCACATATACCACCGTAGGCAGTGAGAACAATAGAACTAGGCCATGAATATAACGCATATTCCACCAGTCAAGCGGAACGACTTCATATAATCCCACGGCGCCAGAGAGGTGCCATGGGGTCTGCTCTGGCATGGGGATACTGTACATGTGTTAACTTTCATGCTGTACATATTTTCGTGCTTTTGGCACACCACAATGAATGCGCTAAAATATGATGTGAATGAAATTTATAGATATTATAGAACATATAGAAATAACTATTAAATGTACGAAATTATGAATGCGAATGATTGTCTACTCTTTGTTTGATGTGCAAAAATTTAGTAGCGCAAAAATATAGACATTCACAGGAGACAGAATTGTCTCTAGTGGGCTTTAGTGGGAGCGAAGGGGCCGCAGTTGGGGGCGGCAGGTGGGGGCGGGCTGGCCAGCCGGCCCGGCCGACACCGCTCGGCAGGTCCGGCGAGGGTGGCGGTGTTGGCAGACCACCCCCCACCCCAACCAACGAAGTTTTTCAAAAAGTTCTACCTTTCCTACAAAAATGTAATGTAAAGACACAATTGTCAATTATCAGCTAAAGTTCCACTCAGGGAACCTTGCCACCCCCCACAGCAGAACCTGTATATATAGGCCCAGGGTGAAAAAAGAAGGTGAATCAAAGAAAAAGTTTCCCCTACCTGAGGATCTGCTCATGCTGAACATCCAATGTAAACTGATATACCAAAACTGTGGACACTCCGTGAAATTGACACATCAGCTGACCTATGTCCAGACAAACACCAATTAAGACCACTCAGCCCCGTGGTATATGTCAGATATAGCCCTCGTCAGTGGCTATACTTGATACATAGTCTCGGCCGCGCCTCGACTATATATCACATATAGCCACTGACTTGTGCTGTATCTACTATATATATATATATATATATATATATATATATATATATATATATATATAAACTAGGTCGTGGCTGAGACATGGTCAGTCACACGGTCCCATGGCTGTTCTACTTTTATCATACTTATCCCACTTCTCAATTCTCCATACGGTGTAGTGTACAGTCTGTGGATGGAACATTACATTATACAAGTTACGACTGTTGTGTATCTAAAGGTGGCCAACCTCCTGGCTGGTGGGCCTTGAATAGGTGTGCCAGACGGTTGTTAGGCCTTGAATATCCTTAGCACAACCACAATGTTCTGAAACAAAGGGAAAATGCGCCAGAACTTTCTGCATATACAGGCTGCAAAATGTTCTGATGTGTGTAGAAAAGCGGGGCCTCCAGGTGCCAGCAAAGTCTTAGACGAAAGTATCCTCAAATGCCGGAACCTTCAGATAGGTTTCCTATTCCAATATGGTACTGGTAAATCGAAATTTGGTCCAAAATGTATGAATTGATGGACCAGCATTTATTTCCACTGCTATTCTGGTTTTTGATTTTGCTCACTCATGTTTTCAATTATGCATTAGGGTCGAACAGTGGCAGGTTGGATAAAGCTTTGGAACATTGCTATTTTAATATAAGGAAGTTACACAAACCTTTTTCTTGATTACATATATATTTCTTGAGCTTGATTGTCATCCATAACTGTTCCATGAATGGAAACCAAAGTATAAGTATGTATATGGGCATATATATTTATATTTAGCTTACGATACTATGTATATATGACTGAGTGTTTGACTATATATAAATGGGAACCGATTATAGTAACATAAATGTATAATTGGAGACCAGGCAGTGCTGCCACCTGTCGGGTTTCTGTGTTACCTGTTTGTTCTACCATACTGAGGTAGTCACCTCCTTCTGTCTCCGACTAGTTATGATTCTACATTCAGTTGATAAATGGATTTATAAAAAAAATAGAATTAAAAAGGGTGGACATCTTTCTGCCAGCTCTGGGCCAACCTTATGTTTATTGTTCCTTGTTCTCCTTAGAAAATGTGTCTATTAGAATGATATAGCAGTAGCCCCTGCTGATCCTAAAAGCAATGATAGGGGGGACCAAGCACTGACCAAGGGGTTGATTGGGTTCCATTCCCAGTTGGTGCTGGGTTCACTAAGGGATGAGGTACAACAAAAATGATTTCCAGGTTTTGATCCCCTGCTGTTTGCCCGCCCGGTCACCTTCATCTCATAGATACAATCGCCAAAGACAGAATTCATCCGAACTTGTATTTGCTTGGAAAATGACTAGCTGTCAGTACAGTGTAACACATCCATCACTCACTCACTCACTCAGTACAGCATAAAACATCCATCACTCAGTAAATTGTATAATGATCTTAGATCATAAACATGACCCTTGGCTTTCAAACCAATAGTTGTTTTTTTTTTAGCATGTTTGGAGCTTTGAGCACTTTAAAACTCTCACATATTTTTGTAACTGTCACCTTAAGATAGATACATCACTTCAGCTATTTAATGTCCCATTGCTCTCAGTGACATATACTGTTTAGTATCAAGTAAATAGGAGTTATTAAAGTAATATTATAACAATTAAATTAATTTGTTGAAAATAAGTATGAGAACAAGCAAATTCGTAAATGTATTATGAAGAAATAGATTTGTTATACATCACATGCAATTGTGATTATTATTTTTTTGTTAAAAGTAAAGAAGACATTTCTTTTTCTAGTCAAATACTATCACACTATGGACCCATCCTCACTTGTAAACAGAAAGCCTTTTTATCTCTTACTGTCTGCACTAGAATGTGACTGCTCTAATAGAGGTGGAAATGTGACAAAGTTAGAGAAAATTATATGTTTTTTTATGTACAATTTCGCCAAAAAGTAAATTCGCCAAAAATTGATTAGTAAAGATTGTTTCCAATTCTCCCTACCACGGATAGCATATTTCCTGTGAATTACCTGCAGGCTAGCCTAGATCAAGGTGCATCATGGGTAATATGTCGACAAACTACAAGGCTTAACTATAGAAATTTTCAATAATATTGGCATTATTTGTGGTTAAAAATGAGAGATATCAAAATTAACTAGTTTTTTAATTTGTATCCATATATGTTCATAATATTTCAAGTTGGTTTGAAAATTCATTTATTACATATTGATGTAGAGCCAATAATGGAATATTTTCTATAGATTTCCCTGTGTTTTTGTCGACAAAATCAGTCCAAATTAACCTGCATGTGCTTAAAATACTGAAAATAAGCTATCCGTGGTAGGGAGAATTGCACGCCCCCTCTCCCCTTTTTTAAGATCCTGGATTGGCAGTGTACACCAGAGAGAATTATACTATAGAGAGCATATATGGGTTCATCAGGCTCAGCTTAGACAATCTCCCGCCCACTCCCACTTAATGACGACTAATTTTCAACACAATTGAGGCAGGTCAGTCATTATGATGATACTTTCTATGATACCCAATTAATGATAAAAGTGTAATGAAAAAATCGATCATTTCACTAAACTTCATTTGTCTCACTAGTCCTCTTTTTTATAAGGATCTTTGATCATTGCTTGAACATTAGATTTAAACGAGTCACGAGTTCTCCTTAAAAATGTTGGTGGTTGATGACCTGAACTATTGGTATCCCAGGTTATTTCAAATTCTCCGAAAAAACAGAGGAAACATAGAACAAAGCTGCATTCTAGTTTACGCACCTTGCCCAATTAATTGTCTTTGATATGTGTGTTAGCATGTCCCTCAGGTAAAGGTGAACCCCAATTAGATTTACCTAGAAAGTAATAAGTAGAAAGATGAAATTTACAAGTTAGTTATCACGGGAAGAATTTGAACTCATACATTAGACAGGCTCGGGCGTGTCTGGAACCACATCCTCTAAAACGTGTCAAGGAGTGTAAGTCTTACTCCACCATTTACACCGCAAGTGCACAGTATTATTATCTGACTTATTGCACACGCAGTGTTTATTGTACTATTGCTACTATTTTACTCCTACTTTCTAAGTTTCCCTACGCCTTCTGGGGTGTCAAGAAGTGTTGATCAGAGTGTGTTAACTATATTGTTCCACCAAAGTCCGTGTAGCTCATAATACTTTTAACACCCTCAACTTTGGCGGCGTCTTAATGTGTCTACACTCCATGTAAGCACCAATTTAATGGGCGCGTCTTTCCGCAGTTCTCCTGACTCTGGCCATATGCATGTGTGGTGCGACCTGAAAGATTGGTTTCCCCTAAATCTAGTAGAACAAAGGTTGGTTTGTGTGTAATCTCTGCACTTATGCAAATGGCGCTTGGTAGCACTCAGCCAAGCGAGTAGCTCATCCATCTATCAACAGCCGAGCAAGGATGACCTCGAGCTCTTGGAATCTTACTCCGACTAAGGGCAAGCGCAGCCTAAGGCTTAAGCTCCGTGTAAGTTACATTTAAATCACACCACTTCAATAGTTCATTCTCTTTTGCTAAAGATATTTAAAAGATAATTTGTAATAGCCTGTTTTTTGTTACCGCCTACCCACCGCATCCCGTAGCGTTGGGTGGGTTTTGTAGCTGCTCTCATTCATTTTTTCATTTTCCTTAACGTTCCGATCTATATTCAGCCAACCACAAGTCCCAAACTAGTTGACCGCGAACCAGTGGTCATCTCGGACGATGACGGTGAAAAGGGGGAAGAAAAGATGGTCATGGAACCGACGGTCATGTTGGATGCTAATGGTCCAATTACTAACCATGATCAGCCCCCCCCGGGAGCTCGAGATGAAAAGAAAGCCGAATGGAACCCGGAAACCAGTCCAAGGTGAGTCTGCCTTTACCCTAAATCAGTTAAACTTTGAGCCAAATGTCCCATATGTATATATCTGTTTACGGCTGTATAACATTCGTTATAAATGCAAAAATTAATAAACATTAATTAATTAATTTATTAGCGTTTCTTAATGTAAAAATTCTAATCCCTGAATGTGCTCCTCAATTCTTACAATTAAGTAGGCACCTCCCCCCCCCCCCCTTCGTTTTTTTTTTTAAATCTCTGGATGCTTCTCCTTGTTTTACCCCTTCGCTTCGTCTTTTTTACCTTCAGTTGCAACCTTGGCAATCCGTTGACGTCCCCAACCACCAATTGCAGGCGGCCGTATAAGACGTGCAATTTGACGGAGCACGAGGCAGAGAGTACCATTCTTGAGATTGGAGCCTTAGCAGAAAGACTTGTCCCCGGGGAGGGCAATTTTTTCGCTACAAATTTTCGGCGTTATTTTTTATTCAAGCAACAATTCAAATCTGTTAATAATTCCTAATCTTGTAAATCTTGTAAATCATATCGAACGACCAAACAATTATTATATCATATTCCTTTTATTTTATCGAGCGCATCTAACTCATATTCTGTAATAAAAAAAGTTATTTACCCAAAACAAATTCGTATATGTTGTTCCGTCACCATAATTTCGTGTACACGTACGCCCTCCAGTTTTAGTGGCTTTGTGCAGAAACCTATTATTCTATCTTAATCCTTTTTCTTATTCAAGGGTCTCTTAGTCACCTTCTGTAGTAAAAATGTCATTTAAAAATGTCATTCAAGGGTCCCAATGGTTCAAAACGGTGCCATGTGTGCCCTCTTTGCACCATAGGGAATCGGTTGTAAACATTAGCTTTCTCTAAATATATTCATTTCCTACATATGAAACTCCCAACATATAGAAAGAAGCATGTCATAACATGCATGGTCATATCAAAATTTCATAAATAGGTTTATTTTGGACATAATCGGCTTTGGTTTTTTGCCCTGGTCTATTGTCGGCACTCAGGGCACCGGGTGCCGGGAGTGACCACGTCACTCCAGTGGTTGGGGACTGGGGGCTAATTTGAATCACCCGACGCGTGTCCGGCCCCCGATAACGCGGCACTTCTGTGGTGTAAGACTCCAGTAGGCTCACGTCACACAGGACGCCGCGCGTGGCGGGTGGTTCTACACTGGGGGGCGGTTCTCATTACAGGCCCGTCCTCTGACCCCCCTGCCGGGCCTCCTGACCGGCCGGGCCTGGGGGGGGGGGGGGGGGGGGGGGGGCCGACATCCGACTGGAGGGGTGTAAACAATCGACATACTTCACTTATCAACCCTTTTTTTCATAATTTCAAGGGTATGAGGGTTATCTATATATGTTATCCCCAATATTTAGGTAGCTCCGTTTATAAATCAATACTTGATAAGGAAATGATTGAGTCTGACAGCTGGTTCGTCTATAGCCTATAGAGGAACCACATCCTGTTTTTCAATAATTGCATTTTGGACAAAATTTTTTTGCCAACGTCAGAGATTAGGCTATAAAATGTCACTAAACAAGTGAAAATGGAGATTAGAAAATTAATATACCTGCTCCAAACGATTGTCATAGGTTTTTATATATATCTTCAATACACCATTGCAATATGCTATTTATAGTCAGATTAACCAAAAAAGTTTTTAAAAATACTGTGAAACAATAACATACATGCAAAAAAAAGGCTCTGTGGCAATTGGGATGCATAAATTTGTGCATTTTATATGAAGCGCTGCGTATTATCTTACATATTTAAAGTCTACTTTTTCTTATGCAGAATTTTCCAAGGAACACGTTGGTCACTCATAGTCCATTTCCCCCGTCACCAGAAATCCATCGATCGGCGTCAATGCCTTGGAAAAATCCACGTGCACACGACTGGATTTCGAAGTCGTTTTCTTCAGCTATTAGAGCTACCAAGTTTGAGTAATTGAGAGCAACACATGGTATACAAGTTTTGGCATTTTATTACTTAAGAGACATGGTTATATGCGAGTAGGAGCGAGCAAAAGTGAGTAGATGCGAGTAAATATGAGTCCTAAGTCTTAAGCCCCATACCCACTAAGCGATTTGGGCATTGTCGCCCGTCAGTATGCTACATTGAAATGCACAGGTTTGATATAATCGCTGGACGAATCGCCAGGTAATTCTCTCGGTAATTCAGATCAAACATGCATTTTTCAATACACCATACTGACAGGCGACGAAGCCCAAATCGCCTAGTGGGTATGGGGCTTAAGTGTTCACTATGAGGCGGTATTGGCCGTCCTGGCCGTGGTGCCGTCTCTGTCCCGATTTATGGGGCCAAGGGCCGCCGCGAGGTGGGCTGGGACAGAGGTAAGGCGCTCAGGTGGTACATAGGCTGAGAGGCCAGAGCGCCCCGCCCACGACGTTCCGTGATGGCACAGCTCCTCCAGGGTGCTCCCGGCCTGTGCGGCGACACACGCAGCCCCCCGGCGGAGGGAGTGCATGGTCACACGAGCCGCATGGGGGCTGCCCACACGTGTTAGGGCCTCCCCCATCACTGCCACTAGTGGGGGAGCTGTGAGGGGGCGTGGTCCCGGCAGTAGGAAGGCCGGGGCTGTTGGTGGAGCAGGGACCTGGTCGCAGGCGAGCTTCCATGCTGAGACTGGGCAGTATGGGGAGTGAGGTACGGCATAGACGATGAGGGCAGTAGCCTTGGAGCGGGCTCAATTTGCAATTAAGCCCAATTACCTTAAGTAGATCCCGTTGGTCACTCTGACTCATAGTCAATTTCCCCCGTTATCAGATATCCATCGGCGTCAATGCCTTGGAAAAATCCACGTGCACACGCCTGGGGGATTTCGCAGTCCTTTTCTTCAGCTATTACAGCTGCCGGCGCCTGCCCAGTCCGCAGCGCTTCAACCGTCAGGTTGTCAAAGTGCCGCTTAAGCCTCTCCTTGACGTCGTGATTACCAATGTCCCGAAGGTTCATAAGGAGAAAGCGCGCCCACTGGGTGTCCCGGTCATCCTCCACCTCCTCTTCTTCGGACTGGAGGGGGTCAGAAAAGGTGTCACATCCCGAAGAAGTGCGCCGGCTGGTTGACGGGGAAGCCCCCCGGCAGCAATGGTCGTTGGTGGGGGCTAGTTGCCCGAGCATGAACTCTAGCCGGTCGAAACGGTCGTGCAGTGATGTGAACTGAGCTGTTGTTGATTCCCTCACTGAGTCAATCGAGGCAGCGTTGATTGCCACTGTGCTCCTCTTCCTCTTCCTCTTAGGGATTTGAGCAGAGAGGCCGTTATGCGGTTCAGTTTCCCCTTGGTTTGGGGTTGAAGGTGCGTTTGTAGACATGTTGATGAGTCGGGAGCTAGTTCGTGTGTCGTAGGCGGTGGTCAGTGTCTAACTGATTAGCCCTCATCCCCCAGCCCCCCCTGGGTTAGCTAGGGTCATCCTCCCACAACGGGGCCCGTCCCTCCCGCTCCTGGGGGGGGGGGGGGCACTGACTCTTTGAAGGTTGTCCCCAGTGCCCAAATTACCGCTCCTGAATTAGGTCCCCCTAATTTTGGGGACCACAGATCACCGCCCTCCAAAATACGAGTGTGTCAATACCAGAAAATATACATAAATAACCAAAATTTCTACGTTCCCCGCCCCCGCTTGGTGGTTCCGTTTTGCAGTGGTTACCTTTTCAAACCCAAGGTACTGCACTTCGAAACGGAGCCACCTACACATTGGGTATATCATATCGAAAACCATCATACTAAAGAAATTGAGAAAATATTATGAAAATAGGATAAATTAGTGAAATATTTTGACTGTTGACACCCCTCCAGTATGTTGTCGGGGGTCCCCCCTGGTCTAGCTGGCCACAGGGCTGGCAGGGGGGTCAGTAGCCGGCCCTGTTAATGAGACCCGGCCCTGGAGTATGGAACCACCCGCCACGCGCGGCCTCTGTGTGACGTCAGTCTACTCGACTCTATGCCTTCAGGGCTTCGGCTTTGGCTGAGTCATCCCCGAGGTCTGTTTTTGTTTTATTGTATACAATAACCCAGGAAAATATCCTATTAACCCATGAAGAGGGGATTAAAGCGGGGGGAAAAAATTTGGATTATGTTCTTGCAGGGAAATAACGCTGACCATATGCATTAGCCCAAATTTGCTAGCGGGAAAGGACACTGATGAATTCGAACGTATAGGCGCTACGAAGTTGGTATAGAATAAATTAAAATAATTATCCTTGAGCTATTCATCCTGTTGGTGATTAGCTACCAACTCACTGTATATCTCTATGATCATGAGTTACATCGATCGCAACCCTGCTCCACTCACCAGGGCACATTTTTTCACGTAACCGACAACGTGACCCTCAGTTTCGGAGCATGTGTTGCATTTTCTCATCAACAGGCCTAGGGTGCAGGCACATTGCGTTCGTTTCAACTTGAATGTACTCGACCTAGCGCCCATTCACACATAAAACTTAGAGAAGAAACATCTGAGTCATGTCGACCCCATCTTCACGAGTCAAGGCTCCTGCGCCGTTACCACTCTGTCAGTTAGACCGGGAGGGAGGGACAGAGCCCTGCATGATGGAGGATGTGTCGACCCCTCCTCTGGAAACCATCGAAAGTCCACAGTCACCGGGACCCTCTCGGGAGGTCAATCCTCCCGCGACAATCACTAAAGATTGTGCTGACACTAGGCCTCCTTTGAAAAGACATCGCGTAACGGTTCATCCATACCGTAGCGCAACGAGCACCACTACCGTGTATGATCGTCGGCAGTCTGTTCCCCTGGCCCGGGCTTCCCTCTCTCCGCTCGTGCTGCGGGCATTATCTAGTCAGCTGGGAGCCCATACCCAAAAGAGTGGCCACCCATCACCCCCTCCATCCAAGTGAGGTAAGAAAGAAACTCTTTTTTTTTTCAGCAACATCCCTGTAAAGCGTGTACATGTTTCTTTTAATTATCTAATAAACCGTTTCATCATTCCTTTTCTGGTATACTTGCATTTTCAATAACCTACCAATTATTGATCGGGTGCTAACTTTTTATCCTAATTACATCTTTTCCCGGTACCGAGCAGTCTGTGCCAGAATCGACTTTCCTTCTCCGTCTAGTCCTAATCACCTTCTATTTAATTATTTCAGTGGCGCCCGTCCTCTGAGATAGCGCTTCATGGTCAGGGCTTCCGAATTGATCAGAATATCTAGTTCTTCTGAACCTGGCTGGTCCTCATCGACATCGCTTTGCAATTGTTCCTTTGGTCGCTACCTGGTGGATCAGGGCCAAGGGCGGATCCCGGAATATGTACAGGTGGGGGGGGGGTGTGAAGTTCCCCCTTCCCCCCCCCCCCCCTGTCATCGGCCCTTTATCATCAGTTCTCGGTGGTACATTTCAATTCATTTACCTCATCAACTCTCTCAACATATGTCATAGTACTAGTGTAAACAATGTATCGTAATAAAAGAAAGTATTCTCGCGATTTAGTGCCTTTTATCATTGTTTTCTCATGAATCACTGCATTGATTTGTGCATAATACTGTGAAGTGTTTACCTATTAATAAGAGTGCTATTTTAAATTATCTTTGATTAATTATCGGCTCATGGGTTGTGTAAAGGGCAACCAAGTGGAGTCCTGCAACACTTCCAGCATGATAAGCCTACAAAAATGAACCTCGGTTGGCTAAAGAGAGGTAATCGAGTGTAATTGATTGTTAAAGGAATTGTCTTATCATCAAGGAATTCAAGTGAAACACTAACTTTATGGAAAAGGTGTTTATAAAAGTTCAATTTCAAGTACAAAGATTCAGAATATTATGCTTACATCCTGACATATTAAATCATATTATTAAACGCAAAGAGTCTTTAGGCATTACTGTAGACTAAATGTTTTAAGAACAATATACATATTCCATTCTATATACCTTTCGACTTCATCAACGTTGTCATTTGCAGTAAATAGTGCCATCTTGCGTTAACTTTGCCGATAGCGTTAACCTTAATTACGTGACCCAAATTAGCGTTATCTTTCAAGTACTTGAAGTCTGAGCCATCTAGTGAGTAAATGAAATGCCAGCTAGCGTATACTTAACAGAATCACCGCCTGTTGATAACTAGAAATTTCTTCACAATTATTGATTAGCCATGAATTTTGAATCATTCTATAAGACAAAGCACCTGCCGGGCTGAACGATATTGTATTCAATATATTAGAATTCAGGGTTCATTTTCCTGACTTGTCTATGGCGATATGGCGAATATTATTCAAGTCCTATATGCTATTACTTCATCGAGCCCACATCAGATGGGGGGTTCCTACCAAACGTTAACGACTTACAATACAACAATACAATACAATAATTTATTCACAGCCCTAATTCAGGCAAAGGAAAGAGATCGTTTAAATCAGACACAACTCCAAATGCCATTAACAAGTTAATAGCTCTTAGCCGATATATAGTTACTTGGAATCCCCGATTAAGAATAGAAAGATCTAGATCTAGAGTCAGCTAGCTACTCGATGATAACACTAAAGACTATGAAACAGATCAATTTTCTAAAGGGGGGGGAGGGGCGTGCTATTTTGGAAATCTCCTCCCGCACCATAAAATAATTAAGTGTAATCGTTATCCAGAGTATCCCCTTTGATGGGGATTGAATACATATAGTGACATGGCTTGGGCAGCGTAGTTATTTTGAGGTAGCACCTTGAGACTAAAATACTTTTAACATGTCGACTAAGTTGTTTAGAGCTGAGATTCTACGCCCCGAGAGGTGTACCTTGCCGCACTACCCATAGTTGTAGACAAAGTATTCGTCCCTGGATATTGCCATTCCTATACAGCGGAGGTGGTTGAGCAGCAGGGGAGGGGATGCATCGCAGGCTAGTGCATTTCATGCTTTTCCCTTAGGCTTCGGGCCTGCGCTCTTCTCTGGCATGGAGCCGCATGCTTTTGTTTTTATAGGATTTAGTTTTTGTTTTGTTTTGTGGTCCAGCTTTTCTGCCACGTTCTTGTCTGAATTTGGCCATCATAATGCTGCAAAATTAATTCTGTCAAATTGTATAATGTTGCATGGTTTTGAGCTCAGGAGAGCGCTTCCATGGTTAGGGCATTTTCACGTCACAGGCATGTGTGAGTAAGAGATATGTACATCGGTATCTCTTTGGCAAGGGATTGGCAGTTGAATAAGTAATGAAACTGATGGGACAGGAAATGACAGGTTTGACACCGGGACTCGCCTCTATGATGACTGCGTCCAGCTGTTGGCCATCTGAGGCGGCGCATTTCAACTAGCTTCTGTGTCAGGTCCCTCATGGGAGTACCGCGGCCCACTTCTTGACACGTGACGTAACAGGCCTCAAACGGGGCGGCGGTCATGGTGTCGCTCATACTCCTAGGACGTAACTTATGGTAACTTATGGTGTCGCTGAAACCCCTGGGACATACGTAACTTACGGTAAAAGTCTTGCCTCATCGAGAAAAGATCGCTTCCGCCAGATCATGTGTCCACAGGAGAGCCAGCCGGCGATGTATAAATACGGCGTGGCATATGGCTATAGATCACTGGAAAACCTGCTGCCACCATGAACGCATCAAATGACTGTCCTGACTCTGTCCTGTCCAACGGTGACCCGAGTATCAGCCCGTGCAGGATGATCACCAGCAGCCCAAAATTGGGTGGCGCGCAAATAACAGATCTTGATCTGTCTTCGGATGATTCCCTGTTCCCCATGGATGTGTTTCACGTGAGCAATATTTTTGACGAGAACCTGGAAGCGTCTGACTCTTCACGCACCTCCGCCATTTCAAAACCAACCATGGCCGATGTGTTGGCTAAGATGGATCGCCTGGAGGCGCAGTGCCGAAAGGTCGAGTGTGAAGCGTCTGCGGTAAGAGCAACAGCCGAAAAGTTCGCCAGTATGCAGCAAGCCAAGCCTGCGCCTGCCGAAACATCCTTGGCATACGAACCGAAGCCGAGTAATGCTATCGCTGTAAGTTGCGAAATATGTTTCAACGGCTCCTTATATTATAAAACTGTACATATTAAACATAGTCTTGGTTTATCAATTATCGACATATCATTTAGTAAGTAATCGAATTCCATCTTAAATATATTTACAATTCACTGCTTAATGCTTGGTTTCTTTTGTTGTTTCTAGTATTCTGTTCGTTCCGCTTACAAGGGCAGGTGCAGGGAAAACGCTGGCTTCACGCTTACTGCTGGGTAGGTTCATGAATTCGAAGATCATATAAGGTGATAACGATCGATGTGAATAGTGGAGACCTTAATATTGTTTTCCCTTAATATTGTAATCTAATTGTAGTGATAGAGCACGTGCACCCCAAGCGATGCCGTTCATGACTATAATACATATGATTATATTCCTACATTCAGGGCGGGGATGAACCATCCTCAAAATGCTGCGGTTATCCAGGATTTGGTTAATAACGTCAGCACCGGCGAAGATGCCCCCAGACACGAGGTATTAGGTAAGTCTGATCGGTAGCAAGTTTCCCTTTTAACTAATTACCTGTACAGGTACATGAGTGGATGGATTACGCTCCTCCTAGTCATCTTGACTTAATACCTAAAGTCAGGTTATCGGAAAAAGTGTTCATATACCTATGTAAATGTTATAATTATGATGTAACTGTACTACTCGCTTGGCTTATGCGTGTCCATAATTGTCTATTAAATGAAAGATGACTTGGAGAGTTAATACAGGTTTAATCCATAATTTATTAATAAAGGCTAACTCCCGGAGGAGATATTGTTATTACAAATAGGAAATGTAGAACTAATATCATATACATTGAGTGTTGCAAATGTAAAGTGTCACAATATAAAGTATGACAACATAAGGTATTACAAAATATAAAGGGTCACAACAAATGTGACAGTGGCGGTCTCTCTTCATAAAAAGTCCTATCACAGTGTTTTCACACCTCTGACATAAAAAGTCCTATCACAGTGTTTTCACACCTCTGAGTGTGTATCACAAAGAAGAAAGCTTAGGGCTAATACGCTTTGACACTAATTAAAAACCTGGTAGAATAATTCCATACAATGTCAAAGTATTTCATATATATTTCCTCTACCATTCCTATAGAACGTTTTTGTCCTTTCCCGTGCTTTGATTTAACATGTAAGAACCCCTTATATCCTTTCTCAAGTAGTGGCTTGAATTGTCAGCTGATTTCAAATCATTATTTATATAGTCGCTACCCAGACGTATTTCCGCACTCAGCAAACCAGGGCGAGGCGAGAGCGGGCCGGGGAGATCGAGGAGAAAAACAGAAAGGCCAACCTCCGTCACCATATAACCCAGGTAAATCAATTTTGGTCGAAAGAGAATGCGCGCTCGTGCAGGCATTATTTCGTGAAGCCCCGATCCTATTAAGCATGTACTTTTCTTATAGTTGCCATCTCACAATTGAACTTACACTTATTATTAGATCTAGAGTGACCAATTAATATTGCAACCCTTGTTAATACTGAGTTGCACTATGCTATTTAAATTCCAGCAAGTAAGATCCAATGATAAACAACTTCTTTGTGTTTGATGTTGTTGGCCAAGTATGTCTTAACTATATTATATATTTAATAACTTTGCAGAAGATACAAAGACGGCGTGTCGCACTGGACGAGCTTGTTCATCAGGAGTGGGACGAGGATAGGAGGTCGGCCATGAGGGCCGTCCTCACACCAGACTATACAAGTGATGAGGATCGCGTCCTTGATGAACACTCCCCGCGATACCACCGCGTAATCAAAACCCTGGTGTGGGAAAGTGACGCCCTCAGATCCTCTAAAGCGCACCTAGACGACAAAGAGGACTCTGTCACCACCAAACGTCAGCAGTCCGTCCGATTAGCTGTGGAGCGCTCGCCGACCTGCGACCCAGCACCAGAACGCCAACAGCCTCCTCCCGGCGCCCCAGACTGGGCAGTGAAGCCTGCGTATCGGTGTGGGGGAGGCGAGGCCTAACACCCCAGCTGCCCAGACATTATCCCCGCCAGTCAGCCATTTTGCCATAATTTGTTCAATTCGTTATAAAAACTGTTCTCCAAAGTACTTGGCACTTCTTGTTTTCACTTCGATCTCATTATTTACCCCTGCCTGCTAAGCAGGGTTGTTTAAATGTAAAACTGACTTTTTAAAAATATATCGGTACAATCTAGGTACACTCTTTAGGTTACCAATATAAAGGCATTTAAAATGTTTCACATCATCACTCCATTATTATCGTAAAACCACAATTAACAAGACTAATAGGACTAGCTTGATGACATGATTTTTTCCTTGACTAGATTGTATATAATAATGAAATAGAATAGAGCACACTTTAAATTACGAGTAAAGAGTAACTTCTATCTCAAAAGATGACTATATTTGTAAATATAAATATCACATCACTCTAGCCGACTACCATGATTTAGGAATGAACTTCCAATTGGATCCTCTGTCGGTCTTTAGATATATTATCAGAAGTGCTACGTGGTAGATACAGCACGAGTGTGTGTCTGTACGCGATATAATCACGAGGCGCTAGCCGAGTGATTATATCAAGTGCAGACACACATGTACACGAGTGTTGTATCTAACATAAACCACGGGACATTCTTTGGCATTTATCATCATAACTTTTGAAATCTTCATTGAATCATCCAACAATATGGAGTGACTTGCAGTCAGGAATCTTGTGAGGATAACCCATATGTCAATTCTTTAATTTCTAGAAGGTTTCTATTTTTTATGATTTAATGGAAAGTAAAAGTGGTTCATTCCCATTACTTTTATTTTTCAATAAATCATACAAAATTGAAATCTACTAGACAAAAGATATGTGACACATGGGCTATGTTCAGAAGGTTCCTAGCAACATCTACTCGCTTACTGTTCACATTTATAATGCAAATTAAAAAACTTAGATGCAAACGTGTAAAAATAAGGGCCACATCCCCTGTGGCAGCAAGGTGTACGCTATGAGATTATACCGTTCCACTTCACTGAACTCACCAATACGTGATATATTCACAGCCTAGATCCTTTGTTCTCCCCGTCAACCGTGGTTTATATAAAAGTAAAATAGCATGACAATTAGGTACAGTGTACCAGCTGTACCAGAGACCGAGTACTAGTAAACATTTCAACAATTCAATTGCAACCTGCACATGACAACCTATATATGTAAATTGTAATAGATATAGCCCAGTCGGCTGCACACCATACACGTACGTGCTGTGCACGTGCACACAAACATCGGCTCTAAATGCACCAGCTAATAATACATACAGAAAAAACCAAAATTTCGAATACAACACAGTGCACGTGTATACTTATGATAGGACTAGGTCTGACACTTTACAAGACTGTACTTTGCAGATTAAACACATTTCTCCCTGCGACATGTTAGGTGTACAGTGTTTGCGACCAACTTTTTGGCCTGTGGGCCAACAGGGCCGACTATGCCAAGTATTGTCAGTCCTGAGTGCTTTCTGACAGCCCTGATTTTTACTTGTTAGGATAGGCCCATTCGGTCTGGGGAATTCGAGCGGTCATTTCCAGCTGCCGTTGGTAGACCTCGCACAGCTACCGATCCGACGACACAGACCGGCCCTAATTGCGTCTGCGTTCGTCGGAGCGGCAAATGTACGAGGACTGGTTCCGCATCGCTGTCAAAACCTTGAAGACCAGGAGGTAGGTGTTGGTATGGATGCATTTCTCCCTGCGACATGTTATGTATACAGTGTTGGCAACTAACTTTTTGGCCTGTGGGCCAACAGGGCCGACTATGCCAAGTATTGTCAGTCCTGAGAGCTTTCTGACAGCCCTGATTTTTACTTGTTAGGATAGGCCCATTCAGTCTGGGGAATTCGAGCGGTCATTTCCAGCTGCCGTTGGTAGACCTCACACAGCTACCGATCCGACGCCACAGACCGGCCCTAATTGCGTCTGTGGTTCATCGGATCGGTAAATGTACGAGGACTGGTTCAGCATCGCTCTCAAAACCTTGAAGACCAGGAGGTAAGTGTTGGTATGGATGCATTTCTCCCTGCGACATGTTATGTATACAGTGTTGGCAACTAACTTTTTGGCCTGTGGGCCAACAGGGCCGACTATGCCAAGTATTGTCAGTCCTGAGAGCTTTCTGACAGCCCTGATTTTTACTTGTTAGGATAGGCCCATTCAGTCTGGGGAATTCGAGCGGTCATTTCCAGCTGCCGTTGGTAGACCTCACACAGCTACCGATCCGACGCCACAGACCGGCCCTAATTGCGTCTGTGGTTCATCGGATCGGTAAATGTACGAGGACTGGTTCAGCATCGCTCTCAAAACCTTGAAGACCAGGAGGTAAGTGTTGGTATGGATGCATTTCTCCCTGCGACATGTTATGTATACAGTGTTGGCAACTAACTTTTTGGCCTGTGGGCCAACAGGGCCGACTATGCCAAGTATTGTCAGTCCTGAGAGCTTTCTGACAGCCCTGATTTTTACTTGTTAGGATAGGCCCATTCAGTCTGGGGAATTCGAGCGGTCATTTCCAGCTGCTGTTGGTGGACCTCGCACAGCTCACCGACCCGACGCCACAGACCGGCCCTAATTGCGTCTGCGGTCATCGGGGCGGGGAATGTACGAGGACTGGTTCCGCATCGCTGTCAAAACCTTGAAGACCAGGAGGTAGCTAGGTGTTGGTATTAATCCCCCTCTTGCCCCCTCCCCCTTCCCTGTCCTGCTTGCCCCCATCCCCAGACCAAAAAACCCATAAAAAACAACAACTCAAACAAAAAAAACAACAAACTATGTATAATACTATAAATTAAGAAACTAAGCTAAACTAAACTAAACTATTTACAAAATGTACAAAAAAAAAAAACCTTCTCTCCCCCTCTTGCCCTTGCCCCCCATTCCCTGTCCCCCTTGACCCCTGTCCCCCTTGCCCCCCCCCTCCCCCCCCACATACACACACACACACATGTGTAAGGTCTAGCCATGGAGACGAGGATTAACAAATATTGCATGGAAAGTTCAACCAACGAGGGTAACACGAGGTACTATTGCCCTGAAATTCCATTTAGATAAAGTGGTTTTACAATTATATCGTAAGAGTCCCTATTCTATAGGGGCGTTGGCATGGAACCAATTGGCCATGCACATTATATCAAGCTGATGAAAGTCTACAACAATTCAAACCATGGTAAAGATATCTATTGAGGAATATGTAACGTGACTCTAATACCTGAGATAGGCAGGCTTAGCATAGTCCTGCTTACTCGTTTTGTATAACTACTTGACTTTTTTCAAGTGACATAATATATTTAATTATTATAATAATATAAACCGGGATAAATTCTTAACATACACAATATCCCTTACTCATTAACATCGAGAACTTTGTTAAGAGTGTGGTTAAAAAAAACCAAAAAAATTTACTCTCTCTCGTCCGACTCTCTGGTCTAGCTATTTGAGTCAGACCCTGAGTCGGACGAGAGAGAGTAAACAGAGGCAGGGCTTGGCGGTGGTGGCGGTGGTGGTGGTGGTGGTGACGGACGTGGTGACGGTGGTGATGGTGCCTGGCCATGGGGCTGAGACGGCGGTGGCAGCTGGGGGTGGGCGGGGTGGCGGCGGCGGTAGCTGGGGGTGGGCGGGTGGCGGCGGCGGTAGCTGGGGGTGGGCGGGTGGCGGCGGCGGCGGGGGCGACGGTGCTGGTACCGGGGACGGTCCCTGGGGCTGGGGCGGCGGTGGCAGCTGGGGTGGTAGCATCAGCATGACCACCTCGGCCCCTGCGGGCGGTCGTATCACCCTAAGAGAAAAAATACAAATTTACAAAATTAACAAATATTGCCTTTGCTTTCTAAATAAGGATGTAAGCTCGTAAAGTGAAAGTTATTCATGGGAAATTTGGACGAAGATATTTACATATGCATGTCCACTGACTTTTAAGTATGCAGAGTATGTATAATAAGGGTGAGGTAGCATGGCGTTACCTTGTTACAAGGGAAAAAAGTTACAAATGAAATGAATGGATCAGAATTGATTCTAATACTAATTTATGGAATTAGAAGTTATATTTAGATAAATAATGGAGTGTTATAACTATATATTATTCGACTCACTGTATGCGTGGGGCTGGACCACTGAGGACAAGAAACAGAATCCCCGGCCCCACCTGCTGGGTGTACACCAGGCCTCTGAAAATTCAATAGTGAGGTCATTTCATTTCATGTCTATCAATAGTAATCAGCTCCAGCCGAAGACGCTATCCTACAAACAGACACTATCCAACAAAACTTTGTCACTTAGAACCATATTTTATGGGATAGCGGTAGCACATGTACAAGCTGCTAAGCCGCAAAATTGTTGCTAATGTAAGTGACAAAACATTAATTTTGTCACTTAGCGACTTCTTATGATGCTAAACTACAAAGAGATGCTAAATGACAAAACATTAATTTTATCGTGTAAATTATTTAAAATGGTACTTTACAGGGGCGGATCCAGGAATTGTTTAGGGGGGGGGGGGGGGGGGGGGCAAGATTTGCAATTTTCCTAGTAGTATATGAAGGCTTAATTAGTGGACGGTGTAGCCGTCCACTAATTTTTAAAAAAGATTACCCTTCATTCATGCAATCTGAGCCATTCTGAGGTACTTTGGTAACCTTAAGGGATAATTTTTTTTCCTAATAATTATTTTGATTTGAATACCAATTTTTCCAGGGAATTTTTGTGTACATGATGATAACCCCAGGAGGATAAGGGTCCTTCCATTAAGTACGTACGCACCAAGGGGGGGGGGTGGGGGGGGTCTGATATTTTAAGAATTTTGCGTACGTTCCTATACAAATCCAATGCCCCTAAACTCTCAGGAACTTTTGGAAAAGATAACCTATCATTCATGTAATCTGAGGCATTCTGGGGCATTTTGGACAGGGGAGGCACAAGGTCTGCAGGGGTGGTACAGGGTCGACAGGCTAGGGGCAGCAGAGGGTTGACAGGGGATCCTCAGGGCCAACAGAGGAGGCACAGGATCAGGAGGGGAACCAAAGGACTGGCAGGGGAAGCATATGTCTACCAGCCTTCACAGTTCGGCCCCCCCTCCCTCTAACATATATATCCAACAGGCGCAGATTTAAGGGATGGGCATGCAGGGCACATGCCCCCCCCCCCCCCCCCCCCCATTTTTTTTGGCCAAAATATTGATTTTTTTTTAATGTAAAATTCCTAAGCCCGGAGGGCCCGGGGGAAAATTTTACTATAGCACGCCCCCCTTTTGAAAATTCCTGGGTCCGCCCCTGTCCAAGGTCCACCAGCTCTGACAGGTCGGCCCACCTCCCTCTAACACATAATCAAGGTCTCCCAGCCCTAACAGGTTGGTCCCCTCCCTCTAGATCTAACATAAATCCAAGGTCCACCAGCCCTTACAGGTCGGCCCCCTCCCTCTAATACATAATCAAGGTCTCCCAGCCTTATAGGTCGGCCCCCTCCCTTGAACCCATCCAAGGTCTACCAGCCCTCACATGTCAGTCCCCCTCCCTCTAAGGCAAAGAAATAGTTGTGCAACTTAGGTTGAAAAAATTACTTTATCTTTAGTTTTAAATACATCTTTTAGTAAAATATATGCTCTTCCCTGTCATTTCGGTCATTTCTATAGAATTTTAGTATCGTTTAGAAAAAGAATTATGAAAATAAATAGGGTAGAGCAAAAATAAAATAAGGTAGGTCGGGTTGCCTGAACACAACAATTTTTTTTAGATCTAACCTACCCCGGAACGGCCCCCGCCGTTTTTCTCTTCTTTTCCTTTCTCTTCCCTCTCTCCCTTTCTTTCTCTCTCTCTCTCTTTTTTTTTTTTTTTTGGAGGGGGGGGGGGGGGGGGCCAAGGCCCATCTGGCCCCCCCCCCCCCCTGGATCCGCCAATGCTTTAAGGGTCATTAAACCATGCAAGGAGGGGTAAATAAGGGGCAGGGCCACCTAGGCCGGCCATTCAGCCTGGCGGTAGCTGGGGGTGGGCATAAGACATTCTCCCCGGGCATTCACCCACCTTCCCGTCCCTGCGTTGTCCAGGGGCGGATCCAGTTGAGGAGGGGGGGGGGGGGCGGGGGGTCGATATTGCGCTAGGGGAGGTCAGGAAACTCACGGGATCTAGAGTGGACATGTCTGTAATAAGTGTCGAAAAGAGGGGGGTGCGCGCTATTGGAAGTGTTTGCTTCTTAATTACCTTTCGGACGAGTTTTAAATTTAAAAAAATGTAAAATTGGTCCCAAAAAGGCCCCCGCGCAACCCCCTCTAAATCAGCCACTGCCTCCGCCAGATCATCTCTTTGCCCAAACGGCCAACTAAAAACCATCGAAAACACAACGGGTTTCTATATATTATAGACCCTTGTTCTTGGGAAAATAGGGAACATAACTAACAAATAAAGACTTACTGTTGATGCCCGGCCGCGGGTCTATGTGCCATATTGTGTGGTAATCCAGATTCCTGAACCGTAATCCTAGACAGAAAATCAAGGTGTTTCCTTGTCTGGGGTCTGGAGCCTTCTGCGCCCCGGTTGAAATTCCGCTTATCTGTTTGTCCAAGACGTCGACTTATTCTGATATCTGACGTCATGACGTACGACGTCAGGTAGAAGCTAGCGCGATGCGAGCGTGAGAACTTAGTTAATTAGCGGAAATCAACACTCTTTATCTCACACACTTACGTTCACACGCGATAAATAGCGCAATTAAAAAACATATTATCGAAACACAATAAGGAATCAGCAAAGATACACTGGTTTTATATAATCTCTTGTTCAAAGAATCTGTTCACAGACCAAAGAGCTCGAGATAAGTTAAAAGGCATAACTACTTAAACTGCCATCTTATCGACTTCATGTTACAAAATAATTGGCGGGGAATCACCATACTGGTCCCGGGGGGGGCACTCCACCCAGGTTTGGGTACCCACTGCAAAACGGGCCCCGGGAGCCGTGGCTGTAACTGTCATCTAGGCTGAAAAAAGGGGGGCTGTAACTGACCCAGGAAGTCCCAGAAGGGGGGCTGTCAGGGGCACCATACTGTGGGAGCTGTTGTGTTTTGGTAGTCTAATCAGGGAATAAGCATCAAGGATTAGCCAAGAGATTGTTTGTGCAACAATTTTGAGGTAGGAAGTCATTTCTGACCTTTGTCTGTAGGCAAATGGAATAGCTGCAGTAAAAACAATAGGCTGTCCATTTACATCTTAGGAAATAGGGGGCTGTTAAATCAAAGCAGAGAGCTGTCTTACCAGAAAACCGGGGGATGTAGTTTTGGTTTGGGTACCTACCCTCATAGAGTCAGTGCCCCCCCCCGGGATACTGGTCTGTTCTATGATAGCCGTTAGAAACGGACGGGGTGAGAGGGGCGGACCCAGGAATTTGTAGAGGGGGGGGGGGGGGGGGGCCCAAAAACATGAATGTACAGGGGGGTGGGCAAACATGATTAAACAGGGCAAGGGGGGGGGGGGGGGGCAAGGCCCGTCCGCCCCCCCCCCCCCCCCTGGATCCGCCCCTGGCCGGTCAGTCTACCCCCCTCCATTGACACACTCTTATTTGGGAGGGCGGTGATTTTTGGTGTCCAAAAATAGGTGGCGGTCGCCTAAAATTCAGGAGCGGTAAGTCATGACCCTAAATTATATAATGGCTGGAAGGGACCACCCTCGCGGGGGGGGGGGGGAGCCTTTATTTGTTTATAGTTACCAATCTGTGGCAGTTTCAAGGGGGGGGGGCGGCCGCACCCCCCCCCCCCTTGCCCTATTAAATCATGTTTAGGGGGGGCCCACCTCCCCCTGTACATTCATGTTTGTGCCCCCCCCCCCCCCCCTATACGAAGTTCTGGATCCGCCCTGTCACCCCTGTAACGACCCACAGAGACCGCCTCTCAGACTGGGGCAAACTCATGGGGCAAACTGCAACACACCTCAGATTCCGTCCCAATCATCGGTTGAGACCGGGGATAACTTACGCAGTGCAACGGGGCGTGGTGGGGCGTGGCCCGGTAAGGGTTCCACCATCCGGCGGTCTCTGGGTCGGGCCCCCGGGTCGGGCCCTAGAGATTAATCCTCCATCACGCAGGGCTCTCTTGCTCCCTCCCTCCCTCCCAGTCTATCCTGACAGATAACTAGTTTTACCGGCGCAGGAGCCTTGATTTGTGAAGACGTGAAGAAATGGCAATGTTTGACCCCATTGTAAGGCCCGTGGAGGAACCTACCCGTCTGAAAATCAATCACCCGCAGCATCAGGTCGGCGGTGAAATGGATAAGTCATTTCATTGACGACCTGATGTGTTTTCTCTCCGTGGGTTCGAATCCTGTAAATGCCTTGGTAAACTTGACGTATCGTCCGTCATACGGCAATAAGCCACGTGCGCCTTTTTTCTTTTCATAATTTTTAATTGTCATCGTCAGTACTATTTTATATCAATATTATGTAATTCACGAATATGTCTTGGTAGGGAAAGCCAGTGTTTAGCACCCCGGTAATAAGCTAAGGGGATTTCCAGAGATGAAAGTGGTCCATGCGAAAAAAACCCAGTAAATGCATGCGCAAAGAATTGCATGCATAAAGGGAGGGTCGAGTACTAAAATATTATTATTTGTTTAATTCTCCGAATTTTGTATTTATCATAATTATTGCTCATTTTAGACTTTAAACATATCAATTTGTTCACAATTATGTTAAAGAATGTTTTCCTTAGAAAAAATCCAACTTTCATTTATCATTTCAAGACTTTTCTATCATCACTGTCGGAATAATTTAATGCTCCACAAGAAGAGAGACCACACGCCCAACCCCCGTTCTTCCCCCAGATCACATAACCATCTGCAGCTGGTCACCAGACACCCCTGACCACAGCGCTACCCATGACGGGGATAAGACTACAAATTCAGAATGTAAAACTATAAATATTTCATATGGAAAAAACACATAATAAGTACATTTTCCTTGGTGTTAAGACTAAGAATGAAAAATATATACAAATGCTCAGTACAATTTATATTTGCAATACCAATGGGACTCCCCATATGAATCCGATCCTCCACTTAAATAACTGTCTTTCTCCTTTTCCAATTTATACTGGGAAGGGGGCTCTTTCAAGGTTACTACCCACTGCCAAACTACCGCCCGCCCCTTCTTTTTCTCACCGATCCCTCCTGAATTCTAGTTGACCACGTGCACCCCTTGTTACAAAGGTCCCCATAGGTCTCCAGAAATAAAAGCAGGAGAACCATTCAAAAATAGCGTGTATCTGAGGAAATCTTCATTCATTTTCCCTGTGTGGCTGGTGTCTGAGGGCCTCCACTGACCGTTACACACACCCCTCCCAGGGGCGGATCCAGGAGTTCAAGAAAGGGGGGGGGGGGGGGGCGCCCATATTAAAAATGTCCCAGCGCCCCAGCTGGGGGCAAGAGTTTTACATTAAAAAAATCTAAATTTGGCCAAAAATAGGGGGGGCGCGCGCCCGGGGCGCACCCCCCTAAATCCGTCCCTGCCTCCTCCAGGCATCTTTTCAAGTCAAGGCCCCTGTCGCCGCTACCGCTCTATCAGTGCCTTGACCTCAAGGGCGCCCAATCTGGGGGAGATAGGGAAACCTGAGAAGGGTGTTCTGATTACAGGGAAATAAATTAAATATTCATGAGGTCCCCCAGTTTTGGAGCCTTTGAGACCAGGGCCTACAGTACTGATCGCGGGAGCGGCTGGGGGACTGGTGTGCGAGGATGCCTCCAGGCGGCCCTTTGATAAGCCATAAACCACGGGTGGTATGTCTCAGGGTCAGGGTTGACCACGTGCACCCCTTGTTTGTCAGGGAAGACTCACATAACCGCCCCCCCCCCCCCCCCACCAAAAAAAAACAAAACTGGTTGACCGTTCTGTACATGTCAGTACCAGGAAATATGCCTAAATACCCCAAACTGCTTAATATAATCATCCTCGGTATGCAGAAGGTTTAATTCAGTTTGGCAGGTATCCAAGTCTATCAATACTAGACTTTAGGGGCCGTCCATAAATGATGTCACACACTAGGGGGTGGGTGGGTAGGGTGAAAAGTGTGACACTGCCTGAAACAGGCCTTATTTTCATGTTTAGATCAGAGAATTTAGCGTGACAGGGGGGTGGGTGGGTCCTACAAATACCCTGAAAAAGTGTGACATCATTTATGCACGGCCCCTTATCTCTTGATGGCTCTTGGTTGATATGTTTAAATCCATACAGTCAATTACAGTGAACACTAATCTATAAGTTATGATCTGATCACGATGGGGGAATCACTCGACCCATTTCATAATATATTTAAACGCATAGTTAAGCCCCGTTCATACCGGTTTCTGCTTGGATGGTCCCTAGCCCGGGTAAGTTAAGCAACATTGAGACCGGTTGGTATTTGGATGGTGGCCTGCCCGTGTTCGAATCCCCATTTGAGTACATTTTTTTCGTTCATGGTCGTCCATGTTTCAATTTAATCCACCAGGTGTCGCTGGAGGAAAGATCAGTCTACACTATCACTCTGCCACCTCGACGCTCGCTAACTGCGAATCATGGATGTCGATTCTGGCGCGGAGGGGTTATTCGCCGCAGATTGTCTACACTATACTAGAAGTAGGACGCCGTGTATTGCATCAGTCCTGTGGTTCTGATATAAAAGGCCTCTATCGGCCACACCCGTCCGGTGAGCCGTGACGCTGGGCGACTAATGAATTATTCGAGCCCCTCGTGGGTTCGACCCCCACTAGATTCGTTAGGCCCGGCCTAACAAAACGATTGTCCTTCCCCAGCGTCAACATGACACTCACCACTTTTGTGAGTTTTTACTATAATAAGTATTGAAACCAGATATATATATACATTGATAAGTTTGAGACATAAATCTGTACGATTCAAAACATGTCAATATCCCCCCCCCCCCCCCCCCCGCTTTCCTCCATTAATTACACTTAGGCCTACAGAATGTTGGCATTTTTGTAATCATGTACATGTGTCGCTGGCCGGGGGGGGGGGGGGGGGGGCGGGGCCCAAAAACTGCCCAGATTTGTGTGTAGATTAAAATTAACAGGAATTAATGTGGTTTAATGAATAATTGTAGTGGTGCGAGTGGTGCGCCGAGGATAAAGATTAATAGAATCGATTCAGCAATAAAATAGTACACTAGATTTTAACTACACTTTGTGTCAAATGTCCTTTTATTTTTGTTTTTATATAGTAACACTAGTTGACCTCGGGAGCATGATAGCTATAGGTTAGAATTTACCTTAAATCACAGCTTCACGCTAAACTATGTTTTTTGTGTGTACCTGGCAGTCTACGGCAGATCGTACAGAGTATATTGAACAGATAATGTGAGTCATAATATATGTTTCATCGAAATTTACAAATATACTAGTGAGAGTAGAACACTGGTAAAGCGCGGCCATCAAATACAACCCACATTCCCCGTATAGGTCTATAGGCATAGAAACTTTGCTAAATCTGAGGGGTTCCAGAGACCCCCTAATTTGGACAATTCCCTTTATTGGTAGTTTAATTGCGTAAAATTTGAGAAATCGGAGGGGGGTCAACCGAACATGGGGACCCCACCCCCCCCCCCCACCCGCCCTGAGGGGGGGGGGGGGGGGGGGGGGGAACTGGATACGCCACTGCTGGCAATTATATTGGTGCCTGAATGGAGTGTGGGTACGTTAAGACGCCGAGAAGGTTGGGCGTGTGAAGAGAACTATGAGCGGACGGGATTAGTGTGACACAATATAGTTAACACCCCCTGACTTACACTTATATACACGCCAGAAGGGGAAGGGAAACTTTGAGGTGGGCGCAAAAGTATTACCTAACACGCCCACTGCTATGGGTAGTATAATGATACTATGATTTTTCAGGGATAATGGTGGAGTAAGACTTACACTCCTTGACACGTTTTAGAGGAAGTGGTTTCAGACAAGCCCGAGCCTGTCGATTGTATGAGTTCAAATTCTTCCCGTGTATGACAGGTTAGTTATGACAGGTATAGAGCAGTTGGTATTAATGCAACATGTTATCTTAGTTTGTAAGATCACAAAGACTACATTGCGTGAAATGCCTCCTGATTCTGTAAAATAGTCTGTAAAGGGTATTGCCCCAGAATGCGTATTCTGCCTGTTTTAAACTGATGGCATATTGTCATTTAGAGGTTAGTCTGTATTAGTGATTTACACAAAAGATGTAATCTGGATAAAAGAGCCGAAGTTTCGGCCAAAAAAGCTGCACCCTCGCAAGTGGATCAAAGTTTAATAGAATTGATAGAAATGGAGCCCTTATGGTTGGATTCTAAACCTGTTAATTACAGTATTATATTAACAATATAACACAGATTGACTTGCTAACTCTTTATTATTTTTCATCTTGAATATTCAATGCAAAAATAAGCAAAGGATGAAAGCTGAATGCAACTTTTTAACCAAGCGCTCATAAGATTAAACGCAAACTAGTCCAATTCATGAAAAGCCCCTAAATATCTAAATATCTTGTTTTTTTAATATATATATATAGATGTAAAATCACCATGTTGTATAAATTCATAGACAAGTAACAGGCTTTGGAAATTTGGTCCTGATTTGATCTCATCTTAATCGGTCCTTCATATGGTTGATGTATTTCATTTATCAATCCTAATATTAAACCCTAATGAGACGTTATATCTTGAGGTAATCTTGAAAGGAACTTTAAATGAATTCAAGAATAACAATAATATGTAATTATATTAACCATAAAGTTCTGTTTTTCTTGATTAGTAGGAACCACTATGGTTATATCTGAATTTATCTGAATAGTTCTCTTTTTTAAATCGTCACTCTACAAATGCATACTGATATATGGCAATATTATAATATCATGGTAATGTTTGGCAATTTTCTTTTAATTTTCCTTTTCCATCAAGAAAATTGCTATTCTTGAGTATCTAGACCTTAGAATTGTTCTATCAATGGTCTTTTTTAATCAAATGCCCAAAAGGGAATGTATAAACAATCTTTCTGTAGTATCTAACACAACAATTCTGCACTTTACATTTATGTTTAAACTCATTCTGGAAACTCATTTCTTTTTAACAAAAACTAACAATTGAAAGGGAACCAAAAACAATGTAGTAACCGAAGGTGACAATATTTTTCAGAAAAATGTAAGGGATTCCTGCTGTTGCTATTTTTATGGATAATATTTTACCACTGGTTTTAATTATACTCTGTGAATGCGTTTTTTCAGTTACTTCTGTTTTCAGATCTAAAATGTCATATTCTGTGCCTCCGATGCTTTTGGTTCCCTTTATTATATGAACAGAACTAGTCCATTACAAGCCTTCACTCCTTCAGAGCTGGTCAGGTGGAATGAGGGCTGTCCAGAGAAGGTCCTCGGTAGGTTATCAACCCTCGGTGGGTCAAGGATATGTGCCTTCTGCTAGCCCTGTGGGCCCTGCCCTCAGGCAAATATCCCTGACACACCACCCACTGAGGGTTGATAACCCACCTCGTACCTCCTCCCCAGTGGGTTATACATACATGTATTTATCATTCTCTGTGATCACCAACAATCAGTGTTCGGTCATAAGGACATAGTGTATGTCCATGTCCATTACTGTGCTGGTGCCACTGTGGCACCACTCGCATTCAGCTTCACTCCACTGGACTAGGATAATCTGCAGGAAGAGCATGATTATTCCAGCCATATTATTCGCCCAGGAACTGTACATGACATCCGATTGATCGAGGGGTTGTACATGACATCTGAATATACCAAAATTTAATGAAGAAGCAGGGGCTTGTACCTGCGGGCTTATCTCTACTGAATCCCCCTAGTGGAGGTTCTGGAAACCAGAGTAATCCAGGAGCTATTTAGACCGCGGTGGTTTCGATCGTTGGGAGCAGGGTGTCCTCAGTATCGTACAGCTCTCTGCCCCAGTCCTTTGTAGGTTGAACTGTTTCCCGCAATCTCTGCAGATAAAACCAAATAAAAATTTATTTAGAATGCAATATTTTCAAAATGTTATCATGATAAATAATATAGCTGTAAATCAAAACCATTTATGGTACTGCATTCAGAGAAAGTGAATTCCATCCTCAAAGTTTAATGGCAATTATTATGCCAATAATTGTTCCTTCTAAGTGCCTATAATCCATAAGACAGTTATACACAAACACAAAGAATAGACAAACACCTCTTTTTCTCTAGTTAGGTTTTGGGTACTAGTGAACTATAGAGAGTTAATTATCTGTTCTATGTAGCGTACGTAATTAGTCCTGATAAATTATAGATAATAGCTAGCTCCTAACGCAGTGTCCTCCTTGTTCGACTGCTGTCGTCCAATACATAATGATAGTTCCAACATCATGTAAGACGTAACACTCGCGTGAAAGGATGTTCTTTATTTATATTCTCCTATGTATTGTCGTTTTGTAACAAGATCTCAATTGACAATGATCAGCTCCAAGGAAGGAATCCCCTCAAACACATTCAGTCAACGCTCCCACCTTTCTACACAATCTTTCTGCTTTTATCCAGAACCAGGACTCCGCTTATAGACCTAACCTTTCCAGGATGGTTACTCACACAACGTTTCAGCGAACTCTGACTGATCGAGAGCGGCGTGCGCTCCTTTAGTATGATACATCACACTATGACTCCTCCTTTAACTCACTACTGTGACAGTGAATTATGGCTAGTATGTGCGCTATTCTAAAGCTCACGCTGTAAAGCCCAAACAAACATGGACTGGCCACCCGCGTCAGTACACTAGAGCATTTGATTTAGAGGAGTAGATAGTGAGATAAAATGAGCTGTAAATCGACTGGGTTAATCTGTTTTATAAGGTTGCTGCTTGGAAGAGTACAGACTGTATCATTCTTATGGTTGATATGTATGAATATATTACATAAGCATGAATGATCATATTGATACACCTTTTATTGTTTAATCAGAGATAACTTCCTACTTACTTACAGTTGGCTGCTGTAACTCATACTTACACACTACCAAAGTCTTGCATGGTTTCATAATAGTTTTTTGTTTTTTTTAAATTTTTATTCTATCTCTCTTATACAGAGCTCTTCCGATAGCTTCAATACAATATTATACAGCAAGTAATCTTTGTTCAACAGTATGTTACACAAATATACAATGTACATATATTTATTACAATACAATATAATAAATATGGATGTATGTGTTGCTACCATAGTTTTTCCCACCAAAGATAGCATCATTATGTCTCGTATTCAACATTGATTTTGGCATTATTTGTAATTTAACATGATAGAAAACTGGTGTTTTTTTCAATTTATGGCAAAATAACCTGTAGATGCCTAATACACAGCAAACCAGCCTATTAGGGAGGATTGTCTTAAAGGCAACCAAAAGCAATACAGGGTCAAAATTCAAAAGTTCTAATAACTTTTGAAATACATTCTCTGTCTATATCTTAGGTCCGTAGTAAAATATGGACCATAGAAAATGGTTGAAACTTCATGAAATATATTCAAACTTGTCTCCATTAAATTTTAGTGACCAACAAAATAAGTTTCTTTAAAATATTGCTGTCCAAATGCAGCAGTCTTTGCTTTTTTGGATTTTAAGTGAAGTTTCTTGGTTCATAATATACCAATAATGTGCTTTTCACTGCACTTTGCTGATAATGGCCCTGAAACCTCGGAACTGCTTGGTCTGTTTACCCAGGCAATTAGCAACATATGGAGCATGTTCTCTTACCATACTTTTTGGTCAGTCTGTCACTTAGTAAATTTTCACCTAACAGCTACATTTTATGAACTTAGGTTGAGACTTACTAAAATAGAGTGCTATAGTAACATCACTTAAGTGTAGTCCGGGTAAGAATAGGCCCCCAGTAGCCCCTGCTGATCGTATTAGGCGACGATTGGGGGGACCCTGCACTGACCAAGTGGTTCTTTGGGTTTAATTCCCGGTTAGTGCTTGGTTCACTAAGGGATGAGGTACAGCAAAAATGATTTCCAGGTTTTCTATCTGCTGTTTGCCTGCCCTGTCACCTTCATCTCATAGATTTGATCACCAAAGACAGAATTCGTCCCAACTGGTTTTTGCCGTGAAAATGACCCTGGCTGTCGGTAAGGCTTAAAGCACCCAACACTCACTCACTCACTTTAGTGTAGTTGAGACCTTAGTAATACAGAACTATATAATAACATTATTTAAACATGAAAGAAAGTAACAAGATCTAGAATGTCACAATAGCTTTAAAGTGCAATGGAACAATGCCAGGTTCTAAAGTCATTTTGGGTTCCATCAAATAAAATAGAATAGAGTATTTTCCTTGAGTAAGTGTTGATATACATATTCATACAACTTACACCAGTACAACAGGCCATCACAAGGATAACGATGAGGTGCACAGGGATGACCATCAGCTCAGCCACAGTCAGGAACCAACCAAGACTGTTTGCCCACTCAGGGAAGATGTACCATCTCGAGTGGAGGGGGGCCCAAATTAACACCGTGTAGATATTCTTCCTTTATAAGAAATTCTTGTATAAAAAAGACTTTTTATATACAACTTACTCGAGTACAACAGGCCATCACAAGGACAACGATGAGGTACACAGGGATGACCATCAGCTCAGCCGCAGTCAGGAACCATCCAAGACCATTCGCCCACTCAGGGAAGATGTAGTCTTTGAATCGGAGGGGGCCAAAATCTATCGCTGTGTAGATAAGCAGCAGCTGGAATACAAACGTAGGATGTTAAATTTGTCCCTGCTGTTGACCTTTATACCTAGATTTAGCCTTTGCTGTCTTTGGTTAGTTTCCCTAATCTGGCTGTAACCAGCTTGGAAAAAGTCTAAATATTTGTTTATTTTTTCACTGCCATCAAATATTGAAGTAGTGCCCTTCTGCCAAGGATGAAGCAGCATAAGATGACTCAGAAAGTAATGCTATCACAAGCTCGAAGATTCACTTCTGGCAATTGCCCTTCTATTTATTGACGGTTGGCTTGTGACAATGGCCACCATATTTTTGTAATAACATTTTTAGTGACATACGTTTAAATGTTTTAATTTCAAAGGGATGCTGCATAACTATATCCTGGTTGTCTTGAGAAAAGCCATTTAAAAATTACTTGTTTTTTTCAAGAGCTATTAAAAAATAAAAATTCATATTGCAAGCCTAAATCTGACTTGATTGACATTCAATAGGAGTGATAGCAAGTGCATGAACAACTTGGTTTGCAACCCTATGGGAGTTCCAGGGAAGAATAGGCCCCCAGTAGCCCCTGTTTATATAAGGCGATGAAATGGGGGACCCAGCACCGAACAAGTGGTTCTTTGGGTTAAATTCCTGGTCGATCCCCTGCTGTTTGCTTGCTCTGTCACATTCATCTCATATATTTGATCCCCAAACACAGATTTTGTCCCAATTTGTTTTCGCTGGGAAAATGACCCTGGCTGTCGGTATGGCATGGTGCACCCTATACATCTAAACTCTCTTTCTATAAGAAGGGGAGACAAAAGAGGTCTCTTCTCCTTTTAGGAGTCTAATTTCTTACCCCAACCTAACATGAGGCTCAATATTGAGACCTGCTTCTTCGTTTTGTGAGACCAGTTCACACATCTCTCCTCAAAGAAGCAGGTCTCAGCATTTGAACCTGATGTTAGGTTGGGGTAAGAAATAAGACTCCTTCAATAAGTAGAGCCCTCCTTTGTCTCTTCTTATAAAAAAAGAGTGTAGATGTATAGGGTGCACAAATTACCCAACACTCACTCATTCACTTGGTTTGCAAATCAACAAATAAAGGGACTGTTTTACTTAATATAAATCCTATATAGTTTTCTAGATAGGATTCTTGGTGTCTAGGTTCACTAAGGGATGAAGAACAGAAAAGATAATTTTCAGGTTTTGATCCCTTGCTGTTTACCCACCCTGTAACTCTAATCTCATAGATATGATCAAAGTCTGACCAAGTCAAATCACATATCTAACAAGTCAGAATTCGTCCCAACTTGTTTCTGTCAGGAAAATGACACTGGCTGTAGGTATGGCTTAAAACACCCATCACTCACTCACCCACTCCAAATTCTATTTTTCTGGATAGGGTTCTTGATTGTCAGAATTTTATTGCTACTCACCAGTATGAAAATTGGACAGATGACATTCCAGAAACCCATGTAGCAGAAGCAGCGCCACCATCCCGTCATCAGCGACAGGTCCCGCAGCAGGCGTGGGGATGCTGGAATAAGACAGCAACAGAATCAAGAAAAGCTTTTTAGGCAGAATAGGAGCATGTTCTCTTACCATGCTTTTTGGGCAGTTTGTTTCTTAATAAATCTTCATTTAACAGCTACACTATGTTAGCTTAGGTTGAGACTTATTAGAATAGAGTGTCATAGTAACAACTATTTGTTCACAGTCAGGTATCAGTATCAGGGCTTACGCTAGATATTTGATTTTTTGTCACAAGGAAATTTGCCAAATACCAATTTTAATAGCCAAATATTAGAAACAGGAGCAAGAAAGTACAGGGCTGAGCTATTGTAGGGTTTCATCTATTAGTATATACTATGTGATCATATTTGATGGTTGTTTGTTCAGTTATGAATGTGAATTAACCATGATTACAAAGATGGGGAGTAAACTAGCTTGTTCTGTAATGTTGTGTTCAATAGGCATATCAAGTATCTGTGGATGAATAAGTAAAGCAATCCTTCTAGCAGTAGAAACTCCATGCATGGGGGCTCGTTTCCACACAACTTGACAAGAGGTAAAGTTTATTACATCCACTGAAAAAAACATATAAACTCTCATAGGGCTGAGCTATAAACTCTCATCGCGTTCTCTCCCAGTCTCCCCTAAGTGCTATCCATCCCTAAGGTTAAGTCCACAATGGGTCCTAGTTCTTACTAGTTCACCTAGCTATTCCTACCTGTGATGTACCGTCTTGCAACCATGCATACATATAGTTATCTACTGCTTCCACTTGTGCTTCTCAAAGGTTAGTGTAATCTGCTCACCTAGCTCTGGGATCGTGCCTCTATAATATAGCATCAACCTATGGCTGACACTATACTCATGTATAGTATCATCTGCCTAGCTCTCAGTATCATTAGTATATTCTATCATATCACAATTTAAAGTGAAAAGCATAAGATATTGGTTTTACATTCAGGCTAAGCTAGCTGGAAGCAGGTTGGGGAAACGTAGGTGAAACAAAGCCGGGTCTCTTTAAAATAGCGACATAGAATTCTGATACGGTGCGGTGAAACGCCACTCACTCTCCATGGCAGTCTATGGCGTTATCTCACTGTACAACAATCATTAGTACTATGACTGGAGAGTGTTCGCGCGTACCCTGGGTCAATAAGTAGGACATAGTGGACGACCAGCGGTGACTCTGTGAAGAAGAACTTTGTTTGTGCACGTTTAAATTGTTATCTGTGAGACAAAATTATGCCTTACCTTAAAGTGTTCAAACTGATAATACATTTTTAGCATTGGGAAGTCAAATGAATTTCGCAGAACCTTTAGAAATATCCCCTCTATATGATGTGTGTTGTAAAGAAAGTCGTATTACTATTCTAAGTCACCAGTGGGACCATCTTCTATTGCGGATTAGAATAAGGCATCGCATTGGAAATGCGGCCGTTTCCCCAACCTGGGAAGGGCTTTGGTCTTTTGATTAAATAGTTTACAACAGTCACTAAGCGCCATCTGGTGTTTTACCACAATACCTGCTTTACCAATTCACAATGTCCTCTTGTTCAAGTTAAGGGTATTACGATACCTTAGTACAACTAAAAGAATATATTGCACTTTGACTTCAGTGCAGGGCATTCTAAAAGTTGGAAGTATGAGCAACTTGCCAAATTGCTGGTTTGAGTTACAATCTATGGTTATATTGCATAACATCTATACCTCATGTTTCAATGCATAAGTATAAAATGTTACTTTATAAATGCAAAAGACAACAATAAAAAACACACACTTTATGTTTATGCTATACCACCAAGTCTGATTTGCAATGTTCATTGCCCTAAGTACTATTGGGAAGTTTCCTCTGCTATGTGTTGCCAAAATATCACCATACAAGTTTCTAGGTCACCAAATTGAGCTGCAAGTCGGCAACTTGGCAACCTGTTAGCATGAGCCTTGAGTATATGCATTGCCTTGGGCAGTGCTAAAATGATTCAAATGGTTAAATTTGTAGCTATGATTCTTTGTTTTCACTAATGTAATTCTGGTGCTATATAAAGCTGGTTTAGATTTTTTCATTTCAGTATATTGTCTGTAACTATTAATATGTTATATTGAAACACATAATTGGAACTCAGGCTTAATGCTACCCAGTCAACTCATTAACAACTCACCATACGCCCATGATATTATGAGGACCTGTAGGAAAGCAACGACGTATAGCCCAAAGTTCATTCCATAGGTGTCAACTAGTATGAGTAGGTATACTCCACCCTGCAATAAGTGGAATGAAAAGATTTAGGTATGGCTAATGTTAGATATGTGGGTCACTGGTGAAGGTCATCCAGTGAATGGTGAAGGTCATCCAGTGAATGGGAAAGGTCATCTAGTAATTTTGTAATAACCATTTACACACACACAAAATTTAGATAATTAGTTTGTTTTATTATTATATACAATTAGCAGTGACTTAACCAGCAAGTTCTGCAACCTGAAATCTTTGGTCAGTCTGTTAGTTGTTCAATTTTTATATATCAATTGTGTTAGTTTACACAAGGTTGGGACTCACCAAACAAGAATGTAATTACATTTTACTGAAATTGAGATTTCACCAATCGAGAGTTATAAAAACGTCATCTTTATGTGAAAGGAACTAACCAGAATGTTGAAATAATGTCACAGTGCATCATCACACTGTTAGGATCTATAGACAATATAAGTTGTTATCAGAATAACCTAACAAGAACGAAACAGAACTATAAATGTTACTTGAATGTTACAACAATGTATATTGTATGCTTTCATGGATTCATTCCTGGTGGATGTAAGTGTGATATTCATCGGGGAGTCAGGATTTTCGTGCTCTGCTTTGAAAGGAACTTTCAGGTTTCTCGGCCCCGGGCCAATTGGAATCCTGAGCAGAAGACCAGCTTATAAGATTGAGAGTCATGCCTTGAGCATGAGAGTGAAGTGGGATGGGGTGTTCAGTGGAGCATTTGGGCTGTGATTCGTTCCGCACAGTTGGAGGTGCCCAGAGGGGCGTCATCGCGGCGGTGGGAGGATTGTGTCTTTATGTTAAAAAGGGGAGGGGGGCTTGCTGGGCTCACAGTCTCAGGCTCAGGCCGGTCTCAGGCGATCTATCTGACTACAGGTCGATCCAGACATCTGAGAATAGGGCTGTCGCTTGTGGTTAAAGGGTGGTAGCGCTGTGCCAAACGGATCGCACATTCGTTCCCTTTATTCCAGGCCGAGTGTCTATGAGTTCAGGCTTCAGTACCGTGTCGGTCTTTCGTGCTGAGACAGGGTTTCAGGTCATTTTGGGCAGTCGGGCTAAAAGCCAAAACTTCTATGTAATTTGGGTTCCCTGGCTAGGCTTTTACTTGTCTACAAACTTCTACTCTTCAAGGTCCCTGGCTAAGGCAGTCCATCCAAAAGAAGAGGCACGTAAACACAAAGAGTACCATAAAGGAACTGTTTATATCGGGCCATACGGTCCCTTTTTATAGCTACAGGTCAACTCTCATTGACCAATTCAATCACGTGACTAACATGACATCATTTCCAGTCAACACCATTTTTTGGACTTTTCGGGCTCAATTACAGATTTTGGTCTACTTTTTGTTCTTATCTCATTCTATAACATCCTTTCATTATTAGCCGGCAATGTCCACATTATTCTATTATTTCACTTTACAAGTTCATTCTGCATGATAATTATACCTGATTTCTAGCTTTATACTTTTTTGTACCATGAGGATGATATAGGCAATTCATCACATAAGCCTCAAAAACATTCCTTAAATGCTGTGTTCTGACTTACGTTAGTTGTGTAGATAATGCCAACCAGGAATGAGACGGCAACAACTAGCAGAAGAACTGGTAACCGGTACAATTGTGACTTGAGGGCCGGAATTATCTCAATAAGAGTAACGAGGATGTTGGCCACACCAGGAATCTGCAAAGGTGAATAAATGAATATGTAAAATTCATAAAAAGTAAATGTTGAAAAATCATCTGGTATTATGTAACTATGATGGTAAATACTTCCTTTCATCACGGAAACTATAAGGAGACACACACACACCTATATATGTATATTTATATGATATATTTGCATATACACACATATAATATTGTGTAGTCTTCGTGCTGTTGTCCTGACCCCACGACGGCTACAGAGATAATGAGTCCCAAAGTATATATATATATATATATATATAAAGATTAATAAATACATGTTTACATTCTTCAGATAATAATTATACAGCCACATATATATACTTAGCTTATACAACTGTTGAATAATATAGTGAAGCTTGTGAAACATGCTGGCAGTAAGAACATTAACAACTCCCAAATAATTGGAACACTTTATAAGAACAAAAGTAATTTTGTGAGGACTTTTATACGGATTGAAGGCAGGTACTGACTAAGCAATGAAACTGTTTGAAGGCAAATAATGCTGATTTCACATGGCTAATAATGTTATACTCAGAACTCACAATTACTCTAGATTCAGTTTGGGTGATAATGACTATACACTTGTTGTTTTAGGTAAAGGAAGTTTCATCTAAATAATGAATTTACATCAAAAGGGCTTACCCTTTAGTGGGTAGCCCCCTTCAGGCAGTTGTAATGTTGATGTTGACCATTTTATTTTATTGTTATAGCTCCTATTGTCAAGATTTGTAACATGCTGATGGTGTTAGGAATGTGGAAACAGATTCAGTACTCTTTTTGTATCTTATTAACCTGTTGCTGTTCTATCTAAAATATTGTTTGTATCAAATCTTAAATACAATCAATACTTACTGCTGAACCAAGACCAAGTCCAATGAATGATAGGAAGAATATAACGGACCAGATAGGAGACATTGGCAACCTGGCAAGCATTTGGGGGAAAACAACGAAAACCAGCTCTGGACCTGCGATGAATTAGAAATATATGTAAATAGTGCGAAATTATGTGTATTGAGTACTTTTTGTAAAGAATGGTTTTCATTAAAGTATGTTATCTTATTGTAGCCAGTCATGTATAGATATACATTTGCGTAGATTGGTAATCCGCGATTAATGAAATATGTGATGAGATGCAGTATCATATGTAATAAATGAGTTTTCCAAATGAACATATTGAGATTTGGTTTAGCACTAGGATTTGCAGTGTGGTTTAAGAGCTCTGATTTTGAAAAGAATGCTTCTCTCCATATTGAAACTACTGGCAGCGAATCAGTCTTTACAACTCACCAAATGACACTACTCGAGTAATGTTGAGTCCACTCTCATATGCCAGAAAGCCAATGGCTGAGAAGACTATGAAGCCACAGAAAATACTGCCACAGATGCTAGCCAGCACTATGATACTAGAGTCTCTGAAAAATTTGTACAAAAAAAATTGTAGTGGAATAACATATATGAAAGTGATCACAATTCATTTTATTCATCTTGCCCCAACCTAACATGAGGCTCAAATGCTGAGACCTGCTTCTTTGAGGAGAAATGTGTGAACTCCTGGAGTTAACCTTCACCTGACAGTAGGCCCCCCCATAAGGTGACCAGCTGGTGACGGGCTCCTCCCGAGGTTAACCTTTGACAGTAGGCCCCCCATAAGGTGACCAGCTGGTGATGGGCTCCTCCGGAGGTCAACCTTTGACAGTAGGCCCCCCATAAGGGGACCAGCTGGTGACGGGCTCCTCCCAAGGTTAACCTTTGACAGTAGGCCCCCCGTATAAGGAGACCAGCTGGTGACGGGCTCCTCCCGAGGTAAATCTTTGACAGTAAGCCCCCCATTAGGTGACCAGCTGGTGACGGGCTCCTCCCGAGGTTAACCTTTGACAGTAGGCCCCCCATATAAGGAGACCAGCTGGTGACGGGCTCCTCCCGAGGTTAACCTTTGACAGTAGGCCCCCCATAGGGTGACCAGCTGGTGACGGGCTCCTCCAGAGGTTAGCCTTCATCTGACAGTAGGCCCCCCATAAGGTGACCAGCTGGTGACGGGCTCCTCCCGAGGTAAACCTTTGACAGTAGGCCCCCCATTAGGTGACCAGCTGGTGACGGGCTCCTCCTGAGGTTAACCTTTGACAGTAGGCCCCCCATAAGGTGACCAGCTGGTGACGGGCTCCTCCAGAGGTTAACCTTCACCTGACAGTAGGCCCCCCATAAGGTGACCAGCTGGTGACGGGATCCTCCCGAGGTTAACCTTTGACAGTAGGACCCCCATAAGGTGACCAGCTGGTGACGGGCTCCTCCCGAGGTTAACCTTCACCTGACAGTAGGCCCCCCATAAGGTGACCAGCTGGTGACGGGCTCCTCCCGAGGTTAACCTTTGACAGTAGGCACCCTATAAGGTGACCAGCTGGTGACGGGCTCCTCCCGAGGTTAACCTTTGACAGTAGGCCCCCCATAAGGTGACCAGCTGGTGACGGGATCCTCCCGAGGTTAACCTTTGACAGTAGGCCCCCCATAAGGTGACCAGCTGGTGACGGGCTCCTCCCGAAGTTAACCTTTGACATTAGGCCCCCCATAAGGTGACCAGCTGGTGACGGGCTCCTCCCGAGGTTAACCTTTGACAGTAGGCCCCCCATAAGGTGACCAGCTGGTGACGGGCTCCTCCCGAAGTTAACCTTTGACATTAGGCCCCCCATAAGGTGACCAGCTGGTGACGGGCTTCTCCCGAGGTTAACCTTTGACAGTAGGCCCCCCATAAGGTGGACAGCTGGTGACGGGCTCCTCCGGAGGTCAACCTTTACCTCACTTAGACTTAGCATGAAACTGCACTGGGCCGAGACAGCTGCTTTCACAATAGAGTGTTTCTACCATAGAATTTGGCACACAATTATCTCAGAGTTGCTTTGATACATCTTCAGGGGTAAAAGTTAAAATTTTGAACAAGGTGAATATGGACACTTATTCTTACAAGGGCTCATGAGATGTGTCAGTGCTGCTAGATGGTTTCACACCCATTGACCCTAATGATCAAATTCAATTGTTAAGCCTTTCTCTATTTCTGAGAGAGAGACCTACTTCTGTAGGTTGCAATATCGGTGATTATACAATTATCTTTAGTCAGATTTTACTCTAAAGGAGGGAGGAGAAAGCTTTTTTGGTAGTCTTTTAGTTGTTTGACTTACATGATGGGGTTAGAGTGGAAGCAGTTATATCTTCCCATCGTGATGTAACTTCCCATGCCAACACCAGAAGCAAAGAAAACGTGAATGGCAGCTGTAGCCCAAACCTGTGATGAGGAATTGAGAGGTCATGTTTAAATCTTGGACCCTGTTATATCAAACAAGACTTGTAGCCATTAATCATCCCTTTGAACAATTCATAGTTTTTCAAGATCTTCCACCTATTTTAAACTCTATGACACAGCAAATCACCCACATCTTTATGAAAAAGCAAATCATCCACATCTAATATAATGCTTCCACCAGATCAGCTCCATTATTCATAGGAAAGGAAAACTATCTTAGAGGAGTTTTTGCATAAGTACTTTCTTTAGACACCTTTTCAGTATGCAGACAGATATAGGGACTAGGGCATGGACCTCAAGGTTCTGGGACCTACTAAAGGTAGCTCAGCCCTACCTCATCCCAGTTTAGGGGTCAATGCTGCACTTGTATATGTATGATATTGAAAGAGTTTTTACTCTAGGCTTGAACTTTACCTCTTGGATGATCAATTGAGATCAGGAAACATTTTTCCCTCTCTTGAAACAACAATGGTAATAGCCTTGTGGTTGAAATCTGCTATAGCTGTAGCAAGTTTCCTTTGCTTCAATATATCAATTGAAACTGTTATAGGTTTCAGATCAGAATCTGCAGTAGCTTTGACTCAGTGCAGGATCTTTTCTGCCACATTCAAATTGCCAATAAGTAAAACTACAAGTTTGAGATTAAATTCTGAACTGAATGTAGATTTGCTTCTATTGGAAGCTGTGTCCAGATTCTAACAGTATGCAGATATTTCTTCTAATAGAATCTATTGGATGCTATGGTAATCTGTTGACTGAACCAATTTATCAGAGGTATAACACATGTACTTTGCTAACTTGCTGCATTCATAACCATTACAGAACAAAATGTTTCATTGTTATATGTGTATGCCGTGATACAATTCCTAATGCAAATCGGGATATATTTTTGCAATTTATCAAAATCTGCTGCCATAATGGGCTGCTCCCACACTGACCACTTGTCATTACAAATCAGAAACCTGAGTTGATTCATACCTGAAGCTTCCATAGTTTTTTGTAATCAGGTGTGATGAAGTACTGGATGCCCTCTGCTGCTCCAGGCAGGGACGCAACCCTGCACAGTATGACCAGAAGGCCGATGAAGGGTCCAATAGCTGTCAGGTAGGCAAACTGAAAACAAAACTAAAGCTAGTCAGGTTTGCATTATAACCACTGTCAGCAAAACCAATTTTTCATTAAGATTAAAGATTACTATGAAATATTGATATGCAGTTTCATTCCCATTGGTAAGAAATATGCCTAAAAATATTTAAAAGTTCCAGTTTTTTAACATAACAAGAGTACTCTTGTTTAAAGAAACATTCATTCTTGACAAATTTACCTTTCCCCATGTCGTTACTCCAAGGCTAAGTGCTACGAGTATAAGGTACCAGGCACCCATCAAACAGAATACGAGTTGCCAGCGGGCCGATCCAAGGTTGTCAATACCATCAGACAACTGCAACATCTTGTTGCTAGAAGATAATTGATTAGAATTAACTTATAGATGCTAAGCGGATCTGGATGAGAGGATTGGATATTGTTCCAGCCGAGTCTAATCCTCTCAGTCCAATCCTCATATCCAGATCCACATACGAGTAGGGTTATGTATTTTGTATACTTTTTCTGGAATTGTGAAGCTTAGTTACTTAGATGACTAAGATTTGCTATATTTTACACTATTTTTTTAGATAGTATATTTAGACTGGGTAAATACAACTTAGCCACAATAGGCCACTTTTCATTGTTCTCCAGTGCTACATCTAGATTAGTGGGCTGTCAATCTCATAGGAAACGCTGTTAGAGTGCGAATTACAATTATGACATTAAGACACTATAATATTAGAAAACCACTTTATGTTATTAATTCAAACTATATCTTTTGTACTTTAAATTAACAATATTTACAACAAAGTCGAAAAATAGACTGTCATAATGTAGGTATAAACTGAAAACAATTTTCAATTTTAGAAAGCAAATCAATCTACAACTATAGACAGTAAACATGACCGATTCGAATTAGATTTAGAAATCAATTATAAAACATAGTTATACACAACATCAAATAACAATCAAACAGACTATGAACACAAAAAAGTCGTTAATTAATAGTCACATAGAGTACAGGATTAAATTTAGGAATCAATTATAAACCATAATTATATACAACATTAAATAACAATCAAACAAACTATAAACACCAAAATTAGTTAATTGATAGTCACATAAAGTACAGAAGTATCAATATTTGGTACAAAAAATCTAATTATCTAGGATGAACAATTAAACCAATAAAGTATACTGTATCATGGGAGTCTAAGATTAATAAGAACTATATCACTGGCTCCCCACAGTGCAGTTACAAATACATTGATTTACATCACATGTTACCAATTACAGTTAGCAGTAGACAATGCCATGTGAAAATGTAGATGCAAAATTAATATTCCGGTGCAATTGAACAATCAGACAAAAATGTAGACACAATAAAATTAGATAAGTCAAACATCTGTAGTCCCACAGGTTAACAATGATAGACAATAATAGGCAAAATCATAGACATACATAGATAATAGAGAGTTAATATGTACAGAACAAAGCAAATATTTAAGGAAGATCACGGCTGTGGAATCAGTGCTTTTAATCTCTTTTTTTGTTTTTGTTTAAAAGTATCATAATCTGGAATATTTCTACCTAACCATTGCACATTTACATTTATGTAGACTATAATACTTTAATTTTCTTAGTAGGATACGGTGATTAACAGTGTCAAATATGCCTTTTTAAAATCTATACATGTAGCAATAGTATGTTGACAGTCATTAAGTCCCAGGAAAAAATCATCTGTGAATTTAGCAATAGTTCCAATAGTTGAATAATTTTTCCTAAAACCTCCTTGACAAGCATGTAGTAATTTATTATTTTCAAAATGGTTTGATAATTGTGCATGGACCAGTTGTTTTGTTTTGTTTTTCTTTTTAGTAGCAAATATAATTTTGTGATCACTCAGGAGGATCTCTAGGACACCACAATTGGCAATGAAGGTTATATTTGTATATATTAAGTCAATGACATTTTCAATAAATGCCTAAAATTTGTGGACACCTTATCATGATAGTTGATATTAAAATCACCTAGTATGAATATATCTTTGTTAGTGGTATGTAGAAGATCAGTTACTGTCTCAGATAAGGAGTCAACAAATTCCCCGACATTACCATCAGGACGTCTACATATTGTACCAAAAATAATGTTTTGGACATTTTCCATGATCAATTCAATCCAAAGTGATTCACAGTTGGAGTGGTTTTTGTTATAGTCATTGTATGCAACATTGAGCATGTTGTATTTCTCTTGAATATATATACCAATGCCCCCTATGTTTTGGTTGCCTATTAATATGCCTATTCCAGTTCCTATCTTGTCTAATTAAGTGATATCCATATATATTTAGGAGAGACTGATCCAGTTAATTAACCATAATTCACTAAAGGTGAAATAATTTGATGTGTTATTTGACTTCATCAATTTTATCATTAAAACTTTGAAGATGGCACCACTATAAAGAAAAGTACACAATTCAAAAAACATATTTAACTGAAGGGTTGGCTGAGCCATAAACTAACCCAACAAACACACAGATCATTATAAGAGTATTGTACCCAGACAACATGTTTTCAGCATGAGAATGACCCTAGCTGTTGGTATGTTATAAAACAAACATCACTGACTCCCGCAATTGATAACAACTCATTTGCTCGTGCAAAGCAAATAGGTCTAACGAGGTTAGACCTATTTGTACCCTTGAATAGCTACAACAAAAGAGATTGAATAACCTTTATTAAGTTCCCAATTTATATAACTATACATACAAACAGACTTAAATAACAATAATAAAAGAACCATATTAATACAAAAATCACCAAAGATTGACCAAGTCAAAACACAAATAGTCAGAAATTTTGAGCTAGACTGGTGTTACTTTATCTTTAGTTAATTCTGATGATGTTTTGTTGAGATAGTTCTTATTTGTTTGTATCTTATATAGAGATGTCGAATCGTTCATTAGACTGCATGATGTTGTCAGATGGCATTTCATTTTTACTACTTGAATAGTATAAATAAATGATTACTGTTTAAATTTCTTTATTATTGTTCGTCGTGTTAGCTAGCTTTCATTCTTAATCTAGTTAGATCTTTATCCTGGATATTCATCCGTTCTTTAGTGGTAGAGATTCTAGGTAAAGGGGCTCATTCCTATACAAAGAACATGCACTTGGCAAGAGGTAATTTTATTATATCCATGTAGACATTCTGAAGATACAAGTACATAGTCTTTCTATCCATCCAATACATGCCATCCATCTCTCAATGCTAACAACATCAGTAACGTTCCAACCAGGTATAGCTATGGTTAAGCTTCCCCTTTCGAGGTCTATGCACTCAGCAACTGTTGGGAGAGTCACCTCCCATCTACCAGTGCTGGAGACCATCGGTAGAGTCTCCATCACATGCAGTACTCCGTCTGTAAGGCTAAGCCTAAGCTGTCCCAATCCTTACTATCACCTTATTGTAGCGGTTACTACAGTCTCAGCACTACCCGTTGTGATCCATTTGTTAGACTATTGCTTCCACGTGTTCTGATCGAAGACCAAAGGCTTGGCGCTATACGCATATAATCTAACACCTATAATAGTGTTCTCTCTATCTTTCATACTTCTCATTCTCACTTACATTGAACTAATTCTAATTCTACGCAAAAGCTATCGTAGATGACAAGACACTTTATCCCATAGTATTCTCTTAAGCTGGGCATTTCATACACCGAAATTATAATTCTTTCTGTTCTAATTCTAACAGTCTTTCTCATTGCACAAGTGTCCCTTTCATACCTGTGCGTACCTGTAGAAGAGCAAACTAACTTAGTTACAATCTTTTCCATGTGAGGGCGTCATCATCCATGACAACCCCATACAGTATACCTAGGCCACAGGACAGTGGCGCCGCTCAGCGCATAGCTCACATACTAGCATCACTTGATTCACTTAAATATGATAATTCTTTTGCACTGGACTTCAGTGCAATTTGTCATAACTATTTTTCGCCATGAAAATAACCCTGGCTGTCGTTATGACATTAATCATCCTTAAATCACTCACTCATTCATTGCCGGCCATTGTAGCACCCTTGACCTAAAGATATCCAGATATCTGGGAAAAGTTTTTTTCATGTTTTCATATTTTCAGATCATGTCTAAAATATCAAACAGATTTGATGAGACATGTAATATTGATTGTGGATTCTGTTGTGCCGCAATGTCTGAGAACAAAGAGGGTATTTCTGAGGGTTTACCCTGGAAAATGTTCATAATATCTAAGTGTCTACCTTTGATATAGACCTAATGTTGCCAGGCCCATATGATTAACAAAGGGAATTATTTTCAGAGGAATATAGACAGATTTCCAAATTGTTCTAATTTTAAGGGTTGTAACTCTTTAATAAAGAAATGTAGGTTCAGTTTTTTAGGGGGTGAAGAACAATTGTTTTTCCATAGAAACATAGTGGAACCTAATTTTTGTACACACATATATCCTGAATATAAATACTATTACATGTTTTTTTCATGGATTTTTACTACCATAGTATTGATCTAACTTCACAAATCATGTCAAGGCTATATGCTGGCTCTGAGAGAATCCTGGCAGACATCTTTTAATGCCCTGAAGTTAAAAATCCCAATCATCCCATTGGCTGGTATCCCAAGGATAGCCATGAAACACTTACTAGTAAAATTCCTCGCTGGGAAACGCCTTATATTGTGGGTGTTGATAGGGTGGCTGCATAGGCACAAACAGATTGTAGTCGTCCAAGCTGGCGATGATGCATGTGCTGTTCTGCCAGGTGTTCCCTGCTTGTCTACAGATGGCTACAGCATCCATACAATCTGCCGAAGGATACCAAAGTAAACGTGCTTTCAATATGCTTCCAATCATTACCCAAGCACATATTCCACAGGAACTTTACATCCTGCAAAACATTTGAAAGATAATTACAAAACCTATATAATGATAAATACGATGTCTATAATTATTACCTTCCCATTTTTTACCCGTGCTGATTTAAATTTTCTTATCATAATGGAATAACAGCCAACACATAACATGCATTAACTTTTTATCATATATTCCAGGAATGTGCTTGCATGTATTACACAAAAGTTTACGTTCTGTCCATTCCTAAAATGGCATAGAGCACTATTTTGTTAAAGTCTTTGCATTTTAATCAGAACTTACTCTCCGTGTTCCATTCATTTGCACAGTGTGCCCATGGTAGGACTGAAGAGAAGGATGATGCGAGGTAGTAGATGCCGTACCCAATGAGCATCACGTAGTATGAGTTGTAGACAAAGTTTACCACAAGCGTGGCCCATCCTATACCTGCAAATTGGAGAAAGGAAGACGACGTACCTTATGTCAACATCATGTTGGTGGAAAGATGATTATCTCACCATAAATATCATTCAATTACCTGATATTCCCAAGTTATGCTGATAGAGATCCTTTTATTATGATGTAGCAAGGGGAGTAGAAAGTCCGGAAATAAGGGTTTTCCCTGATTTCATTTTATTTACTTTATAATTCATTAATAATTCAACATTTTCCTATTTCATCTTTTGATACATTTTTAGAATACCCAAGAAAAGTTAATTAAACAGAAAACAGGTTTTTGTAAAAATGTATGCAACGAACCCTTTAACCTGACACAACCTAAAACAGGTTTATATTTTTGTCGAGAAAACTAAAACACACTGGCTGCTGATCATCTAGCAGTTCAGACTAGGTTCTGACAAAATATGTCTGTGCCATGTATTTGATAGGCACAAAGGTTTTTTGACTTACTTGGTAACCTAGCCTTTAAGCTGAATAAGGATATTCAGATAGACCTCATTACCTAAAATAACAGACTGCTCATTGAGACAGAACAGTGGGTCAATGTAAGGTCATGGTATATACACACACTTAATCAAGCTATATGAACAAAATGACTGCTACCTTAGCCAGAGGTAGTATGTATCACACACCTGAAGCATCTGTCTATCTAACTATCTATTTTGCATAATGATATTATTGATTTGGCACAGTAAGGTACATGTTATTGTGAACATAACTTGTTAGGTTACTAGAATGAAGGAAATAGTTTTATAGTTTGAAAGGAAAAACGCACACTCAGAGCAAAATCTATCAGATTTTGAATCATTTCAACTGCAGAAATGACATACCTTGTCAAATGGAAAATTGCATAAAGGGCTCGTAAGTTTGTTTACATAGGGGGCGTTTCACACAAAGGGCCTTTTATGATTGTAACTGCTAAGATAATATGTTTCAGTATCGTACATAAATGTTGAGGAAAGTATGTGTCAGTTCTTTTGTAAAGGTCCTAGTTTTTATTTCATCCAAGAAGAAAGGGTAACTCTTTCACATTTTTTAAAATACTTTCTTTAATTTTAAATAGGACCTATATACAAATCTGAGACACAGTAACTTGTTTAAAACGTATTTTATATATTTAGAGGGTACATTAGGAAATTTAGGCAGATATTCCTAGAATTAATTCATTAGATTTTTCCACTCTTTCCTTAAGTCAAAGTAATTTATAAAAACAGACAACCATTTCTAAGCACAATATGATTATTTCCTGAATATTAATGACATATTCATACTATTTAATGTTAAGTCCCAATCTATATAATTGGTTGTACTGTAATATTATAATTTGTTTATAATAGCATATTAATTGATTTTGCTGGACTACAATGAAAACTAGCAATCTGCTAAATTGTTTCCCCAGGATAAATAAAAGTACTTTCCTAAAAATTATATACTTAACTATGATAATTTCCTTAATAATAATGGCATATCATATTAAGTATAAAACAGTTTACCTCTAAAGAGTGGACACAGGTTCCACACTCCCACTGGTCCCCGGCGGCCATATTGTCCTAGGGTCAACTCAAAGGTCACCAGTGGAAACACCAGGACAATGCTGAAGAAGATGAACGGGAGGAGGAACGCACCTGAAATAGGAAGTTTGTTGTGACTTAACCAGTTTGAATAAAACAAGCCTACACATGTTATCATTCATTTATGCATAATTTGAACAGTAACATGGTTCATTCCTCAAACCTTAGAGAAGCTTGAGTCTTCCATTAGAAATATAGAGATATTTGCATAAACCCTTACACCAGGCCTTGAGAAATTTCTTTATTGAGTGGTTGTCCCATAATGAGGAGAATGACTTTTCTGTGCCACTGGCTAGGAACTTTCCCTATTGCTGGTGCCCGGCATGTACTCCAATAACCTATGGCTGGTACCAGGTGGCCCAGAAAAGTCATTCTCCCCCTAAATTAGGAGGTATGGGGCCTGACACCAAAATCTTTGGAGTCCATTTCCAAAGTAATTTCTAAAGCTAGAAATTGATATTTTTACTGGGTATGTAAACAAATTCTGATTGCCACTGGTAACTTTAAATCATAGCCTGTGGGGGTCCGGGTAAGAATAGGCGCTCACTAAGGGATGTAGTACAGCAAAAATGATTGCTTGGTTTTGATCCCCTGCTGTTTGCCTGCCCTGTCACCTTCATCTCATGGATATGGTCACCAAAGACAATTTGTCCCAACTGGTTTTCCCCGTGAAAATGACCCTGACTGTTGGTACGACTTAAAACACCCAACACTCACTCACTAACATGTACGGCATGAAATCTTTTTATAACATGAGCTGTATATGAGTGATTGACACAGCGCCACACGTGTTATCATGCATGTTATCATGTGTGTTATCACACGTGCTTCCGGCCCCTCCCTGTAACGTCACTTTTATTAATAAACACTTCTACAGAGAATCAGATCATCGCCTGGCCTCACATTGATAACAACACACTCACTTTAAATCATACTTTATTTTCAACAAATTTCAGGCATCTTTGTATACTTAAATCCATAACATTAAAGCCTGTATTCCACGATGCGTTCTGGTCACTTGCGTTGTCAGCTTGTGTTGCAACGCAAGGGATTGACACAACTAGGGTTGGAATGCATGGTATATTCCATGATGCGTTGTACTTGTGTTTATGCAACGCAAGTACAATGCAAGTACAGCGCAAATAAAAGGCTATATTCCATAATGCGTTCAGTCACAGTTGCGTTCCTTGAATCATGGAAACGCCAGCTTGCTTGTGGAAATTAATAAACATGTTTATAAATTTCCGCAAGCAAGCTTGCATTTCCATGATTAAAGCAACGCAACTGTGACTGAACACATCCTGGAATATAGCCTTAAGTATTAAAGGTACTTGGTGCTGTGCAGGGTGCCACTTGGGTCATAGATTAGGAACTATATAAAAAAAAATTCTTAAAGCTGTTTTAAACTTCCTATGTGTCCAATAATGGTAGGAGAAGTAAAATTAAGGTGTTTTTGTTCAATTAGAATAACAGGGTTTCAAATTACATTATTATGAATACCCAAAATACCTCAATTTTTCAATGTTTTCAGTATAATTTTTCTCACAAACGGTGAATATTTAATTTTTTGGTTTAAATATTTTCTGTCAGGTAAATGCTAAATATTCCAAAAGTTTCATGAAAATTCCAATGGTTGTTTTTTTCACTGAGGGAAAAAAACTGATATTTCCCATTGAAATCAATGGTAGAGATTAAATTCTTTATCAGGCTGTAACTTTTATAAGAAACTGTGAAAATTGTTTATATTGTTTCTATATATTCCTCTATTATAGAAGCTAAAGTTCCTACAAATTTGCAGCGGATTGCAATGGTAATAAGACTTTAAGCCAAACACCCCCAAGTACCTTTAAGGACTATTTCTATTAGGGCGTGAAGATAAGGTGGCAACCTCCATATAATGTAGGTCGGATTGAAATTATTGAAGAAAAAAATGAAACTAGGAGGGGATGTGATGTATATTTAATCAACTCCAGCACTCTCCAACCAACTCGTCAATAATATATTACGATAGGTAATGTCTTTAAAGGTATTTCACTGCAGCCAGTCGATCTGTAAGACATAAATCAAAATGATGACATATTGTACAATACAAGATAGGTTTCATTTGGGTCTATCGAATGATACATTTATAATGATAATTGGCCTACAACTACAGACATTGTGGATATTGAATTGGCTTTTTTACTTTGTCTTCCAGGATTGACCTATAGATCTGGGACACCAGAAACAACTGAAAAACCTAAACCTTTTCTTTCACATCCTGTTAGTTTGCCTTTTCCTATGTTCTTGTAAATTCACCAAAATGCAACTCTAATGGCAAATTCAAAGTGTCCTGTTAAGGTAATAACATTCATAATATGGAGCCAGAACTCGTAACCATCGCTATCTCAAAATAAAAGGAACACAAAATGAGCTGTTTCTTGTTGTCCATCTATAACAATTGGTGAAAGTGTGTAAGAGAGGGTGACTTTTGTCAACCACACATGCACAACCACACACACACAACCACATACACACACACAACCACACACTGATACACAACCACATACACACAACTACATACACATATACACAACCATACACTCATACACAACTACACTAAAACATACACAACCATATACACACATACACAACCACACACCCATATACACAACCACACACATATACACAACCACACATGCACAACCACACACACACAACCACACACTGATACACAACCACATACACACAACTACATACACATAATCACACACACATATACACAACCACACACATACACAACCACACACTCATACAACTACATACACATATACACAACCACTCACTCATACACAACTACACTAAAACATACACAACCAGATACACACATGCACAACCACACACATATACACAACCACACACATACACAACCACACACTCATACACAACTACACTAAAACATACACAACCATATACACACATACACAACCACACACACATACACAACCACACACATATACACAACCACACATACTTACACAACCACACACACACAACCACACACACATACACAACCCCACACACATACACAACCATATATACACATACACAACCATACAACCACACACACATACACAACCACACACATATACACAACCACACACATATACACAACCATATACACACATACACAACCCAACACATATACAACCATATACACACATACACAACCACACACACATACACAACCACACACTCATACACAACCACACTATAATATACACAACCACACACACACATACACAACCACACACACTCCCCGCTGGGGTTACAGGGAAGAATATAGGCCTCCAGTAGCACCTGCTGATCATATAAGACGTTGATAGGGGGGACCCAGCACTGAAAGTGGTTCTTTTGGTTCTATTTCCAGTTGGTGCTGGGTTCACTAAGGGATGAGGTACAGCAAAAATGATTTCCAGGTTTTGATCCCCTGCTGTTTGCCTGCCCTGTCACCTTCATCTTATAGATATAATCAACAAAGACAGAATTTGTTCCAACTTGTTTTCAACGTGAAAATGACCCTGGCTGTCAGTACAGCATAAAAAAACATACATTAGTGATAACCCCCTTTAGTATACATATTATGGCAGTGATTTTAAAAGTTAAAAGAAGTGAATATAAATAATATGATTGACAAGAGAAGGGCAGGCTTTTGGGCACAATAAAATTTATTTAGTAAATAAATAAATACCAGTGTCGCTAAAAGCGATTAAAATGATTGGTATTGTTAAAAGTTATACATTTTGAAGTGATAAAAATAGTGCCAAGCCGCCAAAATGAATAATTGATAGTGTAAAAAAGAGTCATGTTGGAGAGGTATGTAGATCGCAGATGGGGGATTGTTCATGTAACGTTAAGAGTGGTGGCCAGAAGGCGGGCCACGTCCTTATCCTCCTGTTTTTGGATGTATGTCTTATAGGCATTGCTGGCCCAGCCACCGAAGTGCTGGACCTGGCGTTCGGTGTGTCCACTATCAAATGCTGTAGTGACCGCTGCCTTACGCAGGCCGTGGAGAGTGAACTTGTCTGGGCTGATACCCACGGCTTTGAGTCCTGCTTTCCACTGAGCCCTTACGTAGGAGGCCGTGATGGGGCGGACTATACCGTGGAAGACAAACATGGGCTGTGTGGGCTGCTTTGTTGGATCGGCCCATAACACTTTCCTGACATGGCGAACCAGGCACGCGCCAGAGTCCGATGCCGGGACTCACCGTCCTGAATTGGTTGTACTTCTGTAAGTTTTTGGCGGCCTCGATCCGGATTTCCACTCCAGCATCGGTGACTGTCACATCCTGCCTAGTCAGGTGGCGGAGAGGGGTAAAAGCTGCGACAGATTGCGGCACAACCTCGGACTGCCTGAGAGCCGCGTAGTAAATCATCAAGATCACTGCGCAGATAGCCGTCCTCTCGGGGGTCCGGGGGACGGCCCTGATTACCGCTGAGATGACGTGTGTAGGGACGGGCGGCCTGTCTTTCGACACAGAGTCCTTCCTCCTGAGAACAGCGTCGATGGCCCATGCGACGCGGTGATGGTTGGCGACGGGGGGGAGGGCCGCGAGGCGCAGATATGTGCGTATGTGCCCCACGTGATTCCTCATTGTCGGCGGGGCCAGGTTGAGGGCGCACAGGTGTTCCACATACAGACATATGTGGTACGGCTTCAGGTGAGCTGGGTTCAGGCGATGTCGATGGCAGAAGTTCATGAATGCGACTATGGCTGATCGCCGGTTGGCGTTCGTGCCAGGGGCCCGCGCTGTCTCCTGCCTCTCCTGTGCTCGTACCGCCAGGCGCTGGAGCTCCAGACCTGCAGATAAGGTAATTTGAGACAAGTTTTAGCGGGTATAGACAGGGTTGTATCCATGTAAGGGAGCGTTGGGACACCATGGCTGTCGCCTTTCTGGTGAATGCAGATGAGGTAGGGGCCCTGCTCAGCACGTCTGCTAATTCATTTAAGTGGCCTGGAATGTGGAAGAACAGAATGTTAATCTGGTACATGGCCTGTATCATCCAGGCGGCGCGGGCTGCTTCTAGGAGGACGGAGTTCTTACCCCTGCCAGACTGGAAAACCTGTACTGCTGGCATATCATCACAATAAATTATTATACATCTATCCGTGTCGGTTGGGCCAACAAACGTTTGAAGAGCGACAGCAACGTTTATGGCCTCCAGTTCTGAGATGTTGCTGATGGGATCGGACTGGTGGGCCACTGTATACGTATAGGCCGAGCGATCGCTAGCGCCGCCTATGGCAACACCACATGCGTCAACCACAATTTCCCTTGTTGGGACAACGGCTGGGAAGACAGCCACGCCGTTCCACTGCGCAGCAAAGTCCACGAACCACGCCAAATCACTTCTAATTTCGGTGTTAACGTTAATGTACCATTTGTGCGCGCCTCTCAGAGCTTCCAAAAGACGGGCAACGAAGAGTCGGGCTGGCTTAATGCACTTCGCAATGTGTAGGAGCTTGCCAACAAGTGATTGCATCTGCTTCCTTGTCAGCGAGCGCCTGGATGCTGCCCATCAGACAGCACGGAGGATGTCATTGAGCTTCTCACGAGGAACCTGGAGTGTGCCCTCTGCTGCATCAACTATAATGCCCAGCCATCTGATACACGTCGCCGGAGGTTGGGCCTAATCGAGGGCCTCTGGTAGGCCTAGGTTGCGAAGAAGGTGACGGGCAATGTGATACTGGCGGCTGGCCTCATCGTGAGACTCGGCGACGACCACCAGGTCGTCCAGATACATATGTGCGATGATGCCTTGTTCCGCCAGGAAGCCAACTATTGCGTCGGCTACCCGCTGCATGTGGCCACTGCTGGCGCGGGCGCCGAAGGGCATGGTTATATCCAGATAGTAAGAGTCCCTCCAGCGAATAGCCAGCAGCGGCCAGTCAAGCGGACATGAGCGGAAGTTTTTACAGGCCCTGGACACATCTATGGTGAACATGTGTGCTCCAGGGCCTATTTGACGAATTCTGTCGACGACAGAGTCGACAGAAGGAAGGCAGTGCGTGAGTGTCTTTCGCATAACCGTATTCTTGCGAATAAATGCATTTACGGAGCTGTGGGTCGGGTATGTGAGGTCCGTGATGACCCTACGGTCGTGTGGGAGTGCTTTAGGATGTGTCATCAATGGCGATACATGGCACCATTCAACAAAGGGTGGGTCGGTGAAGGGGCCCACTATACCGCCAAGGCCAATCTCCTTTTCGATGAAAGCGTCCACCTGTTTGGGAAACTGGGTGGCACTTGGATGGTTGGCCACACCAGCAGTATGAGTGACAGGAGCGACGTATCCCATCGGGAACCCGAATCTGACCATATCCAGGAGTTCATCGTCCTTTCCTGCGAGGCGGGCCTCCTACTCGGAGATGTTCAAGTCAGATGGGATTGGTATCCGTGCTCCGATGGCGTTGGGGATACCTGATGCCCTAACTGCCTCGTACGCGGCGGCCAAGTTACACGGGAGGTCCGGAGTGTGGCGTGGCCACTGGGATCCACGGTATTCAGCGAACCTGGCTGGGGAGAGATCAAGGACTGTTCGGTCTTTGTCATTTTCACAAACGGATCTAATATACTCGAAGTCGTGGATGGGTAGATCAACACGGACGGGCTTAACATCTGGGACTTTGTTTACCTCGCAGCGGCCATCTTTGGGGACGTCACGTGGGGCGCTCCGCGGAGCAAGATGTTTATGTTTACACTGGGGCTGCACGTGGTTGAGTCCGCTGTGGGGCCCGGCCGGAGACACTATTAGTTTTTTGGCTGGGTCGCCTGTTGTTGTGGCCCCTGTGTCTGCTGTGGAGGGGGTTGTTGGTACTGATTGTGCGTTGGTGGCGGATGCCTGAATGTGGAACGAGCATTAGGATGTTGATACAGTTGGGGCTGAAACTGTGGCAGCACAGTGCCCTTACCCCCGTGTGAGCATGACTTGTTCGTGTAGTCGGGGCAGATCACCTCACAGGCGATGTCAAGGTTATCCTCATGGTCCCTAACATTTGTGTTGGCCGTGTGCCGGAGGGAGAGCCTAAAGCGGTCGTTTTGTATATGCTGTGTGTCCGACCAACAGTATACCCCCCTCTCGACCGAGTCGAAGACATGTTGAGACCACCTCCTTACCGCGGGCCAGGGGCATGACAAGATGTCTTGAGTTACGTCCCTTAGATGAGCTAGCTGGTTGGGAAGATCTAATTGGTCTCGTGCCCTGTAATCGCATAACATGTTAACATAGGCATTAACGTACTCATTGGGGGCAATCGAATCTCTATATTCTTGCTTCTTCTTTACCGGTTGCGTAGAGAGCTTATCTACGTACATGTAGGGTTTTGGGATCAAATTTGTTGCGAACATGTCACCTACAAGGCTCTTACCCTCTTGTGATGGTATGATGAATCATTCGTGGTCTAGTTGATCCTGAACGAACCTATCCCTTGAGCCGTGTCGAGAGCGGGTGTCATGGCACCCGCTGTCGGTGTGGTCTGGGGTGTGGCGGGAACTGCTTGTCGATTGTCGGGGTGGAGTGGGCTACGCTCACCCAGGTCACGGAGACGTTCCAGGCGCTGGCACACCATTGCAAGCCCCTTCTCGATTGAGTCCACACGATCTACGGGAATGGATTCTTGTGAGTAGGCCCTTATGGATGCGACACTGTCCGAGCCTCGGCGATCGCGCAGGTCGGCTTGGCGAGGCCGGGTGCCAGCGAGTTCATCGATCGTGTTAAAAATCTCGTCCAACTCCGACGGTAGATTTCTCCTGTTTCGTCTGGTAGACTCCATGATGATCAAGCAATGCCAGGTACTTCGTATTCCCCAGGACGACTATCACAACCACGGAAAACCAGTAATGTATAATAGGAGTAAAGATTTAAAAGATATAAAAGCTTGTGCTAACTGAGTGGTGGTCAGCTACAAACTGATTTTTGAAATTGTAACCGGAAGTTGATGTAACCAAGGAAGAGGCCCCTGGTGGTAACCAAGGAGCAATGATAATATAGTAGTAGTTTAATACACCATGGGGCACCAATGCCCAGCAATTACCATGGCAGAGACATTACTCACTCACATGCATGAAGAACTTAATGACATTTCAAAAAAACAAACCAACTTACCCCCTCCATACGCGTAGCAGATATACGGGAACCTCCACAGGGCGCTGAAGTCAACGACGTAACTGAGGGCGGCCATAAGAAAGTCGGCCTTGTTGGCCCATACCTCTGGGGGCGCCATCACAACTCCACCTTGTAGGACTCCGTTTGACAACTTGTAGGACTCTGTGTGACAACCTGGGTCTCAGTGGATATGTCCGAAGGTACTGGTTTGTAGGTTAAATCCCCTGGGTTAGATACTTCTGAGTGGTAAGGCTGAGCTAGGGATAGTGTGTAGCTGTATGTGTGAGTGTGTGAATTACTAGAGCGTCGAAGGGAAACTGAGCAGGGGGGGCTGCTCTTAGGGTATTTACTCCAAGTGTTAGGGCAGTTAGCTACTCCTACTTGTAAGTATATATGAGGGTGTACCCTGGATGAAGTGACTGGTACTCCATGGGCTTTCCTGGGAAGAATATAGGCCCCCAGTAGCCCCTGCTAATAGTATATGGCGACGATAGGGTTTGGGTTCAATTCACGGTTGGTGTCCTGGTTCACTAAGGGATGAGGTACAGCAAAAATGATTTCCAGGTTTTGATCCCTGTTTGCCCGCCCTGTCACCCTCATCTTATAGATACAATCAACAAAGACAGAATTCGACCCAACTTATTTTCGCTGTGAAAATTACCCTGGTTGTTGGTATGGTGTTAAACACCCAACACTTTCTCTCTCCCCATCTCATTTGTTATATGATATCCAGGGTGGATACAGGATGTTGGTACACATGTGGCAAAGTCCCCTCTTTTTATAGTTTTTGGGTCCACCAATAAGAAGGGTTGGGGAATTCAGGACCCCTTGGACCCCCCTGGATCTGCTCCTGGTATCATATTATTCTTTATCATTTTCTTGTGAAGGAGGGCGTATATTACACTTACCTTGGGAATATTGTTTATGTGAAGGGCCGTAGAACCAGCGAATATTAGTAAACTGTTGTCTCCAGTTTCAGGTGAACACTGGCAGAAGGTATTTATATATAGGTCACCCTCACTTCCCCGTTATGGCAATACACATCCTCCATCTTATTCGTCGCCCCTAGCACCGAAACTAACAGATAATAAGTGTCCAGTTTGTATCAAATGTTCCTTGGTGTCCATTCCGGGATGTGAAGTATGGGTTTGTGTAAATGACTACTTAACAACCACTGAATATGGGCATATATGGTGTTCCAGCACCACTCACTGTACTTGTGTGTACTGCACCACTTCAGGAGTTTACCAGCTATACCACGGTGGACGGGGAGAGCAAAAAAATCTAGGTCATGAATATATCAAATGTTGGCTGAAGCGGAACCCTATAATCTTGCCGTCCCAGAATAGTGTTGTCACTCTGATTCTGCCTTTACTTATGTCCAATTTCACATATAACTTCGTTAATTTTCATCAAAACCACTTGAAGTGATCTATTGAAATATACCTAAGAACATTATGGAGATATTTATATATGTATATATGTATATATATTTCTCTATGATTTAATAAAAAATAAAAATAACGGGAAGTATTCATTTTTTCATTAAATAATACAAAATAAAAAAACTTTAAGATGTCAAATATTTGGCACATAATTTACTCGAGGTGTTTTTGAGATAAGATGGTGAAGTTGGTGGTAAACATGGCAGACTTGTCTCACTCATCAAGAGTGAACTTTGATAAGAAGTAATTCATTGAGCTGTGATGTAAATAATAATCAATAGACATGGAGCACTTATAGTTGGATTGTAGACCTGTTAATCAAGTTTATATTAAAAGTATAACACATATTGACTTGCTAATACTTTATTCTTTTTGATCTTGGATATACAATGCAAAATAAGCCAAAAAAACAGGCAGTCAAGATGAACCCCAACTTCTTATAAAACACTAGTGGGACAAAAAAGCAAACTAGTTCAATTCATGAAAAGCCATAAATAATAGTATGATACTGCTGAGGAATCTATAGATCAAGAAACACCATATCAGTTTGTAGTGGTTCATAGCCTAGTTACAGGCTTTGAAAGTTTGGTCCTGAATTGAACTCATCTCAGGGGGCTACGTTACATTTAGCAATCCTAATATTCAACTCTTATGAAACATTATATATTAAAGTGAAGATGAAATGAACTTGAAAATGAATTCAAGAAAAAATAGGTTTATTTTTCAAACTTGGTTATGTTTCCAAATGTGGTTATGTTTCCAAATTCTCTTTTTATTCTCCTTTTCTTCAATAAGATTGTGATCCTTGAGTATTTTGACCTTAGAATTCTTTTTGTAGAATGACCTAAAGGGAATTTATGTTTAAACTCGTTCTGGGAAATCATTTCTTTTTAACAAAAGCTAACAAGTGAAACGGAACCAAAATGTAGTAACCTAAGGTGACAATATTTTGCAAAATCAAATTCACTTATGTAAGAGGTTCCAGCTGTTGCTTTTTTGTGGGTAATATTTTACCATTAGTTTAAAGTATGCTCATTGAATGTGTTTCTATAGTTAATTCAGTTTTCAGATCTAAAATGTCATACTTAGTCCCTCCAATGCTGTTGGTTCCCAATAATATATACTGAACTAGGGTGCGTTTCACACTAGTAGAATAGGAAATTAAGATGAAATTTTTTTAAAAGACAATAATCTTAACTGTAATCAATATATAACTAAAAACAGAAACATAAAATCGATAGTCAGAAACATTACTGTGAAAAAGTTAAAATATCTTAACTAAAACACGATCTTATTGTTACAACCAGTGTGAAACACCCCCGTGTCTGGTAGACACCTTCTCTCCTTAGGAGCTGGTCAGCTTGAACGAAGACTAAAAACAGGACTAGTCAGAGAGTAAAGCAAATTTTGGGTCCGCAGTCCATTTTGAATTTTTCAGAAGATCAGAAGGTAATTAGAAGTAATGTACCCCAAACCCCATTTTTCCTCTCCCTCTTATTTGTTACTTTTTCTTAATAAATTGCTCCATAAAGAATGACTGACCTTACATGAATACTATGTATCCTCCAACAACACGTTGACTTCTGAGGCGATGCTAGCTGGACATTCATGTTCTATACAAACAGCCTGATGATTGTCAGTTGCTACAGATGGAACACACTTATATCATTATTGCCAGAGATAAAGGTACAGCAGTTGTTTCTATCGTGAGTAGCTGCGGACAACTTTCCTCAGTCTCAAATTTATCTCAATGCAGAGAAGATAATTGTTGTTATCTTGGCAGCTTACATACCTATCCATTGGACTGAAGCTTTGTATGGTGTGTCCAAACCTATACAATAACTATTGCTGTATGCCCCTTGGTACGTATTATTTATCATGGGTTGATAGGGTAATACAGGTTCAGTAGTTCCAGCAGTAGAAAATAGTTCTGCTTGTTCATTTAGTCAACGCAAGGGTATGATCAATCCATAACCAACAAGGGAGAAGGTTATAAACCTTCGGTATGCCAGAGATATCAGCTTTTGGGCAGCCCTGGGGCCCTGTCCTTAGGCTGATATCCCTGACACACCTTGGGTTGATAACCCACCTTATGCCTCCTCCCTGCTTGGTTATACATGTTTTTATATTTTCCATATGATAATTGACAGTTGGGGTTGGGTCGTAAGCACATAGTGTCTATCCATGTCCATGACTGTGCTGGTGCCACTGTGGCACCACTCGCATTCTGCTTCACTCCACTAGACCTATGATAAGCTGCAGGAACAGGCTAATTATTCCAGCCATCTGAGAAGGTTGAGGAACTGTACATGACATCTTATTGGTCGAGGGGCTGTACATGACATCTGAATACACCAAAATTTAATGAAGAAGCAGGGGCTTGTACCTGCGGGCTTATCTCTACTGAGTCCCCCTAGTGGAGGGCCTGGGAACCAGTGTAATCCAGGACCTATTCAAACCTCAGAGGTTTCGGTTGTTGAGAGCAGGGTGTCCTCAGTATCGTACAGCTCTCTGCCCCAGTCCTTTGTAGGTTGAACTGTTTCCCGCAATCTCTGCAGATAAAACCAAATACAAATTTATTTAGAATGCAATATTTTCAAAATGTTATCATGATAAATGATATTGCTGTAAATCAAAACTGTTTATGGTACTGCATTCGGAGAAAGTGAATTCCATCCTCAAAGTTTAATGGCAATTATTATGCCAATAATTGTTCGTTCTAAGGGCCTATAATTCATAAGACAGTTATAGACAAACACAAAGAACAGACAATCACCTCTTTTTCTCTAGTTAGGTTTTTGGTACTAGAGCATTTGATGTAGAGGAGTAGATAGTGAGATAAAAAGAGCTGTAATCGACTGGGTTAATATGTTTTTATAAGGTTGCTGCTTGGAAGAGTACAGACTTTATCGTTCTTATGGTTGATATGTATGAATATATTATATAAGCATGAATGATGGCTGTTGTAACTCATACTTACACACTACAAAGTCTTGCTCGGTTTCATAATAGTTGCTACCATATAGTTTTTCCCACCAAAGATAGCATCATTATGTCTTGTATTCTACATTGATTTTGGCATTATTTGTGATTTAACATGATAGAAAACTGGTGTTTTTTTCAGATTTTGGCAAAATAACCTCTAGATGCTTAATACACAGCAAACCAGCCTGCTAGGGAGGATTGTCTTAAAGGCAGCCAAAAGCAATACAAGGTCAAAATTTCACAAATTCTAATATTTTTTTGAATATATTTTATGTCTATATCTTAGGTCTGTAGTAAAATATGGACCATAGAAAATAGTTGAAACTTCATGAAATATATTCAGACTTGTCTCCATTCAATTTTAGTGACCAACAAAATAAGTTTCTTTGAAATATTGCTGTCCAAATGCAACAGTCTTTGGTTTTCTGGATTTTAAGTGAAGTTAAGGATAGACAACACCTCTCGGTGCACCATTTTCAGTTATTGGGACTGCACTCTCTCTATTAAGGGTACAATTATGTATTGTATATCAAAAAGAAGGAGCGTATTTTTATCTCTCTGTTGACATAAATTATATAACTACAACTTTGAAATTAAAGGACATTATTGGCAAAAAACAGTTTTTTTCACTTTTATTTTTTGAACATGGATATCTCAGCTATTGCTGAAGACTTTGTTACAAAATTTTGAGAGCTTATTATTAACGTCTATATGCAGGGAAGCATGTCTCAGATTTTTTATTTAGGCTTTAGTTTTTGTTTTACATAAAAAAAACGGAAAGTTTTTATAATTTTTTTCAAAATTATTTTCTAGATTTCATAAAATAAAAACTGAGAGTTAAATCAAAATTCTGAGACATGCTTCCCTCCAAATGAATGTTCTCTACATGCTGTGAAAACTTCAGGTCTTTATGTAGAGTACCGACTGAGATATCCTTGTTAAAAAAATAAAAGTGAAAAATGTGTTTTTTCAGTTTCCGGTATGAGTGCAAAAACATACATGTACATATTGTAAAATTAATTGTACCAGTAGATAGGTCTATTCAAAATCTATTTTATGATACAAAACCTACAATTATGATATATGTAATGAATAATATATGGCCAAATGAAGAGAGTCCCACAAAGTCGCCCCTGAGAGGTGTTGTCTATCCTTAAAGTTTCTTGGTTCATAATATACCAATAATGTGCTTTTCACTGCACTTTGCTGATAATGGCCCTGAAACCTCAGAACTGCTTGGTCTGTTTACCCAGGCAATTAGCACTATAATGAGCATGTTCTCTTACCATACTCTTTGGTCAGTCTGTCACTTAGTAAATTTTCACTTAGCAGTTACATTATATTAGCTTAGGTTGAGACTTACTAAAATAGAGTGCTATAGTAAGAGGCGATGATTTGGGGGACCCTGCACTGACAAAGTGGAACTTTGTTGTTTGCCCGCCCTGTCACCTTTATCTCATAGATTCGATCACCAAAGACAGAATTCGTCCCAACTGGTTTTTGCTGTGAGAATGACCCTGGCTGTCGGTAAGGCGTAAAACACCCAACACTCACTCACTCACTAGTGTAGTTGAGACCTTATAATACAGAACTATATAATAACATTATTTTAACATGAAAGAAAGTAACAAGATCTAGAATGTCACAATAGCTTTAAAGTGCAATGGAACAATGCTAGGTTCTTAAGTCATTTTGGGTTCCATCAAATAAAAGAAAATAGAGTAAAAAGGAGTAAAGCAGAACTACACGGGACATTGCTGCAACATTATGATGTAGTCACATTGAACGCTAGTGGTCTGTTATGGGTGTTACTTTAAATATGGGGAACTACAGTTAATTGTTACTCAGACTGCCTAGTATAGTCTCAGTTAATGTCGCTAGTCAAGTGACAGACTACATCCATGAAATGGGCGTTCATTTCCACAACACGAATCCCGCTTGGCTGAGAGGAAGTTTATTGGTGTTTATTCCAAAGGCATACAGTGGCTGGTGCGTTATGGCCCAAGTATCCGGCCCTCGTTCAACACTGCCCAAGGCTAGCTTCGTCTTAAGAGTCCGCTTGTCTTAGTGCAGCAGCACAATGATAAACTCCTTTCCAAGTCACCCGATATGTGCGTACATGGCTAAAACCAAACCCTGAATCGTATAGATTCGTATTGATCGAAAGAAGTAGTGTTCTCTGGCTTCGCTTGCCAGCCCAGCCCCTTATATATACTATCCAATTATTCATTTTACCCAGGCAGCACTGCTTACTGGGAGGAGCCTTTCACCTGCCGTGGTTATACAGGTATATCACCTACCAGCAGCGTCTGCCATTCTCATACTTATGTAATTTTGAATATTCTTTATGATTAATTTTACAATTTCCTTTCTCATCTGATGACTTTTGTCTCTCATCTAAATTCTCATTCATAAAGCGGAATATATTTCACATAAAAGAACTTCACTAATATTTTGTATGCACAATGACTTTTGTGCAACATTTTTCCTTGAGTAAGTGCTGATATACATATCCATACAACTTACACGAGTACAACAGGCCATCACAAGGACAACGATGAGGTACACAGGGATGACCATCAGCTCAGCCGCAGTCAGGAACCATCCAAGACCATTCGCCCACTCAGGGAAGATGTAGTCTTTGAATTGGAGGGGGGCAAAACCTATTGCTGTGTAGATAAACAGCAGCTGGAATACAAACGTAGGATGTTAAATTTGTCACTGCTATTGACCTTTATACCTAGATTTAGCCTTTGCTGTCTTTGGGTAGTTTCCCTAATCCGGCTGTAACCGCTTGGAAAAAGTCTAAATATTTGTATATATGTAAGTTGTTTATTTTTTCACTGCCATCAAATGTTGAAGTAGTGCCCTTTTCTGCCATGGACGAAACAGCATAAGATGACTCTGAAAGTAATGCTATCACAAGCTCGAAGATTCACTTCTGGCAATTGCCCTTCTATTTATTGATGGTTGGCTTGTGACAATGGCCACCATATTTTTGTAATAACATTTTTAGTGGCATATGTTTTAATGTTTTAATTTCAAAGGGATGCTGCATAACTATATGTGACAGTCTATGGGATTTCCAGCCTTATGGATATACATATTTATAGCTCTAGAGGTTATATTTAGCTAAGAAATCATGAAAATAAGAAAAATAAGTATTATTTATGTCCAAAATGAAATTTTCCATAGTTTTCATTAACGGTGAAAAATTCAAGATTTTTTGCATATGGTTGCCATGGTAACCGGAATGCAGATGGAATGGCCAAACTAGCCAATGCTATCACTATGTAAATAATGGTTTCCATGGTAACCATGGAATAAAATGAAATTTCTGAAAACAGAAAAGATGAATCTATAGATTCCTTGGCTATGTTATGCAAAAAACAGCTACTGGATATCTCAAATAGAAAAGAAATGGCAGTATATTTCATGAAATTGTATTTGGCATTTCAATTTTTGGCCCAAGTTCATTTGCGTTTTATCTTAATAAATATCAGAGGCTCGCCCATTTTACCAGATTTACTCTATCCGACCTTAGCATTTTCAAAAAGATGTAACTTTTGTTCTTATTGGAATATTGACATAATTCTTTCAGTGTTGGACTCCTCAAGACATATTCTCAATTCAATATATCAGGCCATAAGACTGCTTTTCGCAGAGGATGTCACATATCCTGGTTGTCTTGAGGAAAGCCATTTAAAAATTATTAGTTTTTTTTCAAGAGATATCAAAAAATAAAAATTCATATTGCAAGCCTAAATCTGACTTGATTGATATTCAATGGGAGTGATAGCAAGTGCATGAACAATGGAATTGTCATTAAAGAATCAAGCAACATGAATCAGTGAACCTCAACTTGTGTGACACCCTTTACTGTAACAGAACATTTGTCAGTTATATACAGGGAAACAAGGCACATACCAGAATATTCTACCTAATGAGTCTTGTCTCAAAAATCTGCTACAGCATGTGCAAGCGAAAATCATACATCCCAGTATCAGTACACATTAACATGCATGTTTTTGTCTGAAAACTCAGTTTGCAACCCTATGGGAGTTCCAGGGAAGAATAGGCCCCCAGTAGCCACTGCTTATCATATATATGTATATATAAAGCAATAAAAGGGGGGACCCAGCACGGATCAAGTGGTTCTTTGGGTTAAATTCCCGGTTGATGTTTGGTTCAATATGGGATGAGGTACAGCAAAATTTATTTCCAAATTTTGATCTCCTGTTGTTTGCTCGCCCTGTCACCTTCATCTCATATATTTGATCACCAAACAAAGATTTTGTCCCAATTTGTTTTCGCTGGGAAAATGACCCTGGCTTTCGGTATGGTGTAAAACACCCAACACTCACTTATTCACTTGGTTTGCAAATCAACAAATAAAGGGACTGTTTTACTTAATATAAATCCTAGTTTTCTAGATAGGATTCTTGGTGTCTAGTTTCACTAAGGGATGAAGAACAGAAAAGATAATTTTCAGGTTTTGATCCCTTGCTGTTTACCCACCCTGTAACCCTAATCTCATAGATACAATCAAAGACTAACCAAGGTCAAAACACAAATCTAACAAGTCAGAATTCGTCCCAACTTGTTTCTGTCAGGAAAATGACACTGGCTGTAGGTATGGCTTAAAACACCGATCACTCACTCACCCACTCTAAATTCTAGTTTTCTGGATAGGGTTCTTGATGGTCAGTATTTCATTGCTACTCACCAGTATGAAAATTGGACAGATTACATTCCAGAAACCCATGTAGCTGAAGCAGCGCCACCATCCGGTCATCAGTGACAGGTCTTGCAGCAGGCGGGGGGATGCTGGAATGAGGCAGCAACAGAATCAAGAAAAGCTTTTCAGGCAGGATAGGAGCATGTTCTCTTACCATCCTTTTTGGTCAGTTTGTTTCTTAATAAATCTTCATTTAACAGCTACACTATGTTAGCTTAGGTTGAGACTTATTAAAATAGAGTGTTATAGTAACAACTATTTGTTCACAGTCAGGTATCAGTATCAGGGCTTATGCTAGATATTTGATTTTTTGTCACCAGGAAATTTGCCGAATACCAATTTTAAAAGCCAAATATTAGAAACATGAGCAAGAAAGTATAGTGCTGAGCTATTGTAGGGTTTCATCTATCATTATATACTATGCGATCATATTTGATGTTTGTTTCCTATTAAAGTCTATGCTCTTCATTGCTTGCCTTTGTTCAGTTATAAATATGAATTAACCATGTTTACAAAGATGGGGAGTAAACTAGCTTGTTCTGTAATATTGTGTTCAATAGGCTTATTAGGATTGCGGTCTATAGTAAAGTACTTGTGGGTGAATAAGTAAAGCAATCCTTCTAGTGGTAGAAAATCCATGCATGGGGGCTCGTTTCCACACAAAGAACACTCACTTGACAAGAGGTAAAAGTTATTACATCCACTGAAAGAAACATATAAACTCTCATCGTGTTCTGTACATTACATACCTTCATTTTTTTTTACTCTAGCAACATCAGTCAGAATGCAACCAGATATAGTTCCCAATGACTTCCCCTTTCAGAGACTGTAATACCACTTGCTTCCTAACAGGATCGTCGCTCCCCAAGCCCTGCCTGAGTCCATGATGAGTGATGATATGGCCTATCCAAGTGCTATCCATCCATAAGGTTAAGTGCACAATTGGTGCTAGTTCTTACTAGTTCACCTAGCTATTCCTACCTGTGATATTCCGTCTTGCGACCATACATACATATAGTTATCTATTGCTTCCACTTGTACTTCTCAAAGGTTAGTGTAGTCTGCTCACCTAGCTCTGGGATCATGCCTTTATATAATTGATGCTATACTCATGTATAGTATCATCTGCCTAGCGCTCAATATCATTCTATTATATCACAATCTAAAGCAAAAGGCATAAGATATTGGTTTTACATTCAGGCTAAGCTAGCTGGAAAGGCTTTGGTCTCATGATGTCCTCTCATTTTGGAATCGGTTATGTTTACACAACTCCCCCAGGTAGACTTCACAGGTTGGTTATTGCACTATGCTCCCTAGATGTCTGCATTCACCTGTCTCCTACCTTTGGGATATTATCCAACTCAGTTACCACAGTGTCTACGTGAGGGTGACAATGATTAAATAGTTAACAACAGTCACTAAGCGACACCACCGCCAACTGGTGTTTAACCACAATACCTGCTTTACCAATTCACGACGTCCTCTTGTTCAAGTTAAGACCTTAGTACAAATAAAAGAATATAAATTGCACTTTGACTTCCTCGTAGGACATACTAAAAGTTTGAAGTATGAGCAACATTCCAAATTGCAGATTTGACTTACAATCTATGGTTATATTGCATAACATCTTTACCTCATGTTTCAATACATAAGTATAAAATTTTACTTTATAAATGCAAAATAAAACAATAAATAACACACACTTTATGTGTATGCTATACCACCAAGTCTGATTTATAATGTTCATTGCCCTAAGTACTATTGGGAAGTTTCCTCTGCTATGTGTTGCCAAAAATGTCACCAAACAAGTTTCTAGGTCACCAAATTGAGCTGGAAGTCGGCAACTTGGCAACCAGTTAGCATGAGCCTTGAGTATATGCATTGCCTTGGGCAGTGCTAAAATGATTCAAATGGTTAAATTTGTAGCTATGATTCTTTATTTTCACTAAAGTAATTCTAGTGCTATATAAAGCTGGTTTAGATTGTTTCATTTCAGTATAATGTCTGTAACTATCATTATGTTATATTGAAACACATAATTGGAACTCAGACTTAATGCTACCGAGTCAACTCATTAACAACTCACCATACGCCCATGATATTATGAGGACCTGTAGGAAAGCAACGACGTATAGCGCAAAGGTCGTCCCATAGTTGTCAACTAGTATGAGTAGGTATATTCCACCCTGCAATAAGTGGAATGAAAAGATTTAGGTATGGCTAATGTTAGGTATGTGGGTCACTGGTGAAGGTCATCCAGTGAATGGTTAAGGTCAACCAGTAAATGGTAAAGGTCATCCAGAACTTTTGTAATAACCATTTACACACACACAAAAGTTAGATTATTAGTTTGCATTATTATTATATATAGTTAGCAGTGACTTAACCAGCAAGTTCTGCAACCTGACCTTTTTTGTTCAATCTGTTAGTGGTTCAATTTTTATGTAACAATTGTGTTAGTTTACATAAGGTTGGGACCGGACTCACCAAAGAAGAATGTTATTATAATATTACATTTTATTGAAATTGAGACCTTACCAATCGAGAGTTATAAAAACGTCATCTTTATGTGAAAGAAACTAAACAGAATGTTGAAATAATGTCACAGTGCATCATCACACTGTTAGGATCTATAGACAATATTGCTTGTTATCAGAATAACCTAACAAGAACCAAATCAGAACTATAAATGTTACTTGAATGTTACAACTATGTATATTCCATGCTTTCATGGATTCATTCCTGGAGGATGTAAGTGTGATATTCGTCGGGGAGTCAGGATTTCCGTGCTCCGGGTCGAAAGGAAGTTTTGTGTTCCTCGGACTCGGGCTGATTGGAATCCTGGGCAGGAGACTGGCTTATAAGATTGAGAGTCATGCCTCATGCATGTGGGTGAACTGGGACGGGCGTTCAAAGGAGCATTTGGGCTGTTATTCGTTGCGCATGGTTGGAGGTGCCCAGAGGGATGTCGTCCAATGGTAGGAGGATTGTGTCTTTATGTTAAAAAGGGGAGGGGGGCTTGCTGGGCTCACAGTCTCAGGCTCAGGCCGGTCTTGGGTGTTCTATCTGACTACAGGTCGATCAAGACATCTGAGAATAAGGGCCGTCGCTCGTGGTTAAAGGGTGGTAGCGCTGTGCCAAACGGATCGCACCTTTGTTCCCTTGGTTCCAGGCCGAGTGTCTACAATTTCAGGCTTCAGTACCGTGCCGGTCTTTCATGCTGAGACGGGTTTTCAGGCCATTTTGGGCCATCGGGCTGAAAGCCTAAACTTCCATATAATTCAGGTTCCCTGGCTAGGCTTTTACTAACTACGAACTTCTACTCTTCAAGGTCCCTGGCTAAGGCAGTCCATCCCAAAGAAGAGGCGCGTGAACACAAGGAGTACCATAAAGGAAATGTTTATATTGGCCCCTTTATATAGCTACAGGTCATCTCTCATTGGTCAATTCAATCACATAACTAACATTTTACGGACCTTTCGGGCTCAATTACAGATATTGGTCTACTTCTTGTTCTCATCTCTTTCTATCAAAACATTTCATTATTAGCCGGCAATGACCACATTATTTGATTATTTCACTTTACAAGTTGATTCTGCATGATAATTATACCCAATTTCTAGCTTTATACTTTTTCGTACCATAAGGATGAAATAGGCAAAAACATTTCCTAGATTCAGTTTTCTGACTTACGTTACATGTGAAGATAATGCCAACCATGAAGGAGACGGCAACAACTAGCAGAAGAACTAGGAACCGGTACAGCCGTGACTTGAGGGCTGGGAATACCTCAATTAGAGTAACCAGGATGTTGGCCACACCAGGAATCTGCAAAGGTTAATAATTGAATATGTGTTGAAAAATCATCTGGTATTATGTCATGCTAGGAAGTACTATGATGGTAAATGCTTCCTTTCATCATGGAAACTATAAGGAGACACACTCCCAACCTATATGATATCCTTAGCACCACCAAAACGTTCTGATGTGTATAGAGAAAATGGCCTCCAAAATGCTGGGCCTTTCTGGCTGCAGTTCCTCAGAACACTCTGATGTGTATAGAAAAAAGGGCCCTCCAGATGCCATCAAATAGCCACACCAAAGGTGCCTCAAATGCCAGAAATGTCACAATTTCCTCAATTTCTCGTGTCAATTATTCAGAATTAATTTCTATTACTCAACATTAATTTTCATATGTATTATTCTAGGTAAAAATGTCTGTATAATGCTGAAATTTTCAATTCCTTAGCCATCACAACTATTAAGTAACTGTAGTCTAAATTATTCTAACTATTGTGAATAATCATTAAAACCAAATACATGTAATGTTCACATCAAACTATTTCGCTGTTTTGCCATTAAGATCGACTAAACAAGAGTTATTGCATATAAGTGGGGTCTGTTAAAGTCATTTTTTTGAGAAATTGTTACGCGGCAGATAAAAGCACCAAATTTGGTATGAGGCACATCTGAGGCATAACTATCAAATCTGGAAAGGGAGCCACATTGAAATATCAATAGGACGGATGTGGGGGCCTAAAAACCAATATGGCTGACTTTTACTATAAAAATTCTCAGCTTCTAAAAAGACTAAAGAGACGTGGTTGGTGTCAAAATTGAGGGATTATGGGTCAGGGAATTCAATTATTTATGTTTCAAGTCAATGTGGAAATCCCAATATCCAAGATGGCTGACCAATTTTGAGAAATATTATGATTTTTAGCTACTAGGGCATAAGGCCAGGGGAAATGGTTCCAACTGAGATCTTATATCTCTGCAAAATTTGGTGCTTTTATCCGCCGCGTAGCAAAAAGGTTGTTAACAGACCCCACTATATGTAGGAACCATAAAGGCCCTTATGCAATTAATGAAATATCAGATACCAAAAACTTGATAGGGTGAATAGCAGTAATTAACAAACTAAATGAAAACGTTTTGGACTGATTTGGAGTATATAGACTAATCATAGTTTCAAAACATTTTGAAACTGTTTGAAGGCAAATGATGTTGCTTTCACATGGCTAATAATGTTACACTCGGAACTCAAAATTACTCTAGATTCTGTTTGGGTTGTAATGACTATTCACTTGTTGTTTTAATTAAAAGAAGTTTCATCCAAATACTGAGTTTACATCAAAACGGCTTACCCTATAGTGTGTAGCCCCCTTCAGGTAGTTGTAGTGTTAATAATGACCTTTTTATTTTATTGTTATAGCTCCTATTGTCAAGATTTGTAACATGCTGATGGTGTTAGGAATGTGCACACAGACATACTGAGGGAAACAGATTTGGTACTCTTTTTTTTTATCGTATTAACCTGTTGTTGTTCTGTCTAAACATGTTTTAAGTACCAAACCTAAACAGCAATCAATACTTACTGCTGAGCCAAGACCAAGTCCAATGAATGAGAGGAAGAATATAACAGACCAGATACCAGACATAGGCAACCTGGCAAGCATTTGGGGGAAAACAACAAAAACCAGCTCTGTACCTGCAATGGATTAGAAATACATGCAAACAATGCAAAATTATGTGTATTGAGGACTTTTTGTAAGGAATGGTTTTCATTAAAGTATGTTATCTTGTTGTAGCCAGTCATGTATAGATATATTTTTGCATAGATTGGTAATCAGTGATTAATGAAATATGTGATGAGATCCGATGATATCATATAAAATAAAATGAGCTTTCCAAATAGACATATTGCGATTTGGTTTAGCACTAGGATTTGCAGTGTGGTTTAAGAGCTCTGATTTTAAAAAGAATGTTTCTCTCCATTGAAAGTACTGGCAGTGCATTTTCATATCAGCCTTTACAACTCACCAATTGACGCTACTTGAGTAATGTTCAGTCCACTCTCATGTGCAAGAAAGCCAATGGCTGAGAAGACTATGAAGCCACAGAAAATACTGCCACAGATGCTAGCCAGCACTATGAGACTAGAGTCTCTGAAAAATTGGTACAAAAAAATTGTAGTGGAATAACATATATGAAAGTGATCGTATTCATTTTACTTATCTTGCCCAACAGAACCCTACACACCTACACTCTCCCTTTATAAGAAGAAGAGACAAAGGAGATCTCTACTTCTTGAAGGAGTCTAATTTCTTACCCCAACCTAACATGAGGCTCAAATGCTGAGACCTGCTTCTTCGAGGAGAAATGTGGGAACTGGTCTCACACAACGAAGAAACAGGTCTCAGCATTGGAGCCTCATGTTAGGTTGGGGTAAGAAATTAGACTCCTTCAAGAATAAGAGACCTCAAGCTCCTTTGTCTCTTTTTATAGAAGGAGAGTATAGGTGTATAGGGTGCCAACAATTATCTCAGTGTTTCTTTGATACAACTTCAGGGGGCAAAATCCAAAGTAAAAAGAACAAGGTGAATATGGACACTTGCTCTTACAAAGGCTCATGAGATGTGTCAATGCTGTTAAACAGTTTCACACCCATTGACCCTAAAGATCAAATTCAGTTGTTAAGCCTTTATCTATTTCTGAGAGAGGGACCGACTTCTGTAAGTTGCAATATCAGTGATTATACAATTATCCGTAATCAGATTTTACTCTAAAGGAGGGAGGAGAAACCTTTTTTAGTAATCTTTTAATTGTTTGACTTACATGATGGGGTTAGAGTGGAAGCGATTATATCTTCCCATCGTTATGTAACTTCCCATGCCAACACCAGAAGCAAAGTAAACTTGAATGGCAGCGTCAGCCCAAACCTGTGATCAGGAATTGAAAGGTCAAAGCTTAGACTGTGTTACATCACACAAGACTTGTAGCCATTAATCATCACTTTGAACAATTCATAGTTTTTCAAGATCTTCCACCTAATTTAAACTTTATGACGTAGCAGATCACCCAAATAGACCCACATCTAATATAATGCTCCCACCAGGTCAGCTCCAGTGTTCATAGGAATGGAAAACTATCTTAGAGGAGTTTTTGCATAAGTACTTTGTTTAGACACCTTTTCAGTATGCAGACAGACATAGGGACTAGGGCATGTACATCAAGGTTATGGGACTTACTTAAGGTAGCTCAGCCCTACCTCATCCCAGTTTAGGGGTCAATGCTGCATTTGTTTATGCATGATATTGACCTTTTTAATTTTTTTTGACTTTGCTTCAATATATCAGATGGAACTGTTATAGGTTTCAGATCAGAATCTACAGTACCTTTGACTCAGTGCAGGATCTTTTCTGCCACATTCAAATTGCCAATAAGTAAAACTACAAGTTTGAGATTAAATTCTGAACTGAATGCAGATTTGCTTCTATTGGAATCTGTGTCCAGATTCTAAACAGTATGCAGATATTTCTTCTCGTAGAATCTATTGGATGCTATGGTTATCTGTTGACTGAACCAATTTATCAGAGGTATAACACATATACTTTGCTAACTTGCTGCATTCATAACCATTACAGAACAAAATGTTTCATTGTTATATGTGTATGCCGTGATACAATTCCTAATGCAAATCGGGATATATTTTTGCAATTTATCAAAATCTGCTGCCATAATGGGCTGCTCCCACACTGACCACTTGTCATTACAAATCAGAAACCTGAGTTGATTCATACCTGAAGCTTCCATAGTTTTTTGTAATCAGGTGTGATGAAGTACTTGATGCCCTCTGCTGCTCCAGGCAGGGACGCAACCCTGCACAGTATGACCAGAAGGCCGATGAAGGGTCCCATAGCTGTCAGGTAGGCAAACTGAAAACAAAGATAAAGCTAGTCAGGTTTGCATTATAACCGCCGCCAGCAAATCCAAATTTTCATTAAGATTAAAGATTACTATGAAATATTGATCTGCAGTTTCATTCCCATTGGTAAGAAATATGCCCAAAAATATTTAAAAGTTGCGGTTTTTAAACATATCAAGAGTACTCTTGCTTAAAGAAACAATCAATCTTGACAAATTTACCTTTCCCCATGTCGTTACGCCAAGGCTAAGTGCTACAAGTATAAGGTACCAGGCACCCATCAAACAGAATACGAGTTGCCAGCGGGCCGATCCAAGATTGTCAAAACCATCAGACATCTGCAACATCTTGTTACTAGAAGATAATTGATTAGAATTAACTTATAGATGCTAAGTGGATCTGGATGAGAGGATTGGATATTGTTCCAGCCGAGTCTAATCCTCTCAGTCCAATCCTCATATCCAGATCCACATACGAGTACGTAGGGTTGTGTATTTATTATACTTTTCTGGAATTGTGAAGGTTAGTTACTTAGATGACTAAGATTTGCCATATTTTACTGTATTTTTTTTAGACAGTATATTTAGACTGGATAAATACAATATAGCCACAATAGGTCATTTGTCATTGTTCCCAAGTGTTACATCTAGATTAGTGGGCTGTCAATCTCGTAGGAAACGCTGTTAGAGTACAAATTACAATTATGACATTAAGACACTATAATATTAGAAAACCACTTTATGTTATTAATTCAAACTATATCTTTTGTACTTAAAATTAACAATATTTACAACAAAGTCGAAAAATAGACTGTCATATTGTAGGTATAAACTGAAAACAATTTTCAATTTTAGAAAGCAAATCAATTTACAACTATAGACAGTAAACATGACCGATTCAAATTAGATTTAGAAATCAATTATAAAACATAGTTATACACAATATTAAATAACAATCAAACAAACTATGAACACAAAAGAGTCGTTAATTAATAGTCACATAGAGTACAGGATTAAATTTAGGAATCAATTATAAACCATAATTATATACAACATTAGATAACAATCAAACAAACTATAAACACCAAAAATAGTTAATTGATAGTCACATAAAGTACAGAAGTATCAATATTTGGTACAAAAAATCTAATTATCTAGGATGAACAATTAAACCAATAAAGTATACTGTATCATGGGAGTCTAAGATTAATAAGAACTATATCGCTGGCTCCCCACAGTGCAGTTACAAATACATTGATTTACATCACCTGTTACCAATTACAGTTAGCAGCAGACAATGCCATGTGAAAATATAGATGCAAAATTAATATTCCGGTGCAATTGAACAATCAGACAAAAATGTAGACACAATAAAATTAGATAAGTCAAACATCTGTAGTCCCACAGGTTAACAATGATAGACAATAATAGGCAAAATCATAGACATACATAGATAATAGAGAGTTAATATGTACAGAAAAAAGCAAATATTTAAGGAAGATCACGGCTGTGGAATCAGTGCTTTTAATCTCTTTTTTTGTTTTTGTTTAAAAGTATCATAATCTGGAATATTTCTACCTAACCATTGCACATTTACATTTATGTAGACCATAATACTTTAATTTTCTTAGTAGGATACGGTGATTAACAGTGTCAAATATGCCTTTTTAAAATCTATACATGTAGCAATAGTATGTTGACAGTCATTCAGTCCCAGGAAAACATCATCTGTGAATTTAGCAATAGTTCCACTAGTTGAATAATTTTTCCTAAAACCTCCTTGACAAGCATGTAGTAATTTATTATTTTCAAAATGGTTTGATAATTGTGCATGGACCAATTGTTTTGTTTTGTTTTTCTTTTTAGTAGCAAATATAATTCTGTGATCACTCAGGAGGATCTCTAGGACACCACAATTGGCAATGAAGGTTATATTTGTATATATTAAGTCAATGACATTTTCAATAAGTGCCTAAAATTTGTGGACATCTTATCATGATAGTTGATATTAAAATCACCTAGTATGAATATATCTTTGTTATTTGTTTGTAGAAGATAAGTTACTGTCTCAGATAAGGAGTCGACAAATTCCCCGACATTACCATCAGGACGTCTACATATTGTACCAAAAATAATGTTTTGGACATTTTCCATGATCAATTCAATCCAAAGTGATTCACAGTTGGAGTGGTTTTTGTTATAATCATCATATGCAACACTGAGCACGTTGTATTTCTCTTGAATATATATATCAATGCCCCCTATGTTTTGGTTGCCTATTAATATGCCTATTCCAGTTCCTATCTTGTCTAATTAAGTGATATCCATATATATTTAGGAGAGACTGATCCAGTTAATTAACCATAATTCACTAAAGGTGTAGGCATCAAAGTTTAATAATTTGATGTGTTATTTGACTTCATCAATTTTATCATTAAAACTTTGAAGATGGCACTACTATAAAGAAAAGTACACAATTTAAAAAACATATTTAACTGAAGGGTTGGCTGAGCCATAAACTAACCCAACAAACACAAAGATCATTATAAGAGTATTGTACCCAGGCAACTTGTTTTCGGCATGAGAATGACCCTAGCTGTTGGTACGTTATAAAACAAACATCACTGACTCCCGCAATTGATAACAACTCATTTGCTCGTGCAAAGCAAATAGGTCTAACGAGGTTAGACCTATTTGTACCCTTGAATAGCTACAACAAAAGAGATTGAATAACCTTTATTAAGTTCCCAATTTATATAACTATACATATAAACAGACTTAAATAACAATAATAAAAGAACCATATTAATACAAAAATCACCAAAGATTGACTAAGTCAAAACACAAATAGTCAGAAATTTTGAGCTAGACTGGTGTTACTTTATCTTTAGTTAATACTGATGATGTTTCGTTGAGATAGTTCTTATTTGTTTGTATCTTATATAGAGATGTCGAATCGTTCGTTAGACTGCATGATGTTGTCAGATGGCATTTCATTTTTACTACTTGAATAGTATAAATAAACAATTACTGTTTAAATTTAGGGGAGTTCTTCATTATTGTTTGTCATGTTAACTAGCTTTCATTCCTAGTCTAGTTAGATCTTTATCCTGGATATTCATCCATTCTTCAGTGGTAGAGATTCTAGGTAAAGGGGCTCATTCCTATACAAAGAACATGCACTTGGCAAGAGGTAATTTTATTATATCCATGTAGACATTCTGAAGATACAAGTACATAGTCTTTCCATCCATCCAATACATGCCATCCATCTCTCAATGCTAACAACATCAGTAACGTTCCAACCAGGTATAGCTATGGTTAAGCTTCCCCTTTCAAGGTCTATACACTCAGCAACTGTTGGGAGAGTCACCTTCCGTCTACCAGCCAGAGACCATAGGTAAAGTCTCCATCACATCCAGTACTCCGTCCGTAAGGCTAAGCCTAAGCTGTCCCAATCCTTACTATCACCTTCTTGTAGCGGTTTCTACAGTCTCAGCACTACCCGTTATGATCCTTTTGTTAGACTATTGCTCCCATTTGTTCTGATCGAAGACCAAAGGCTTGACGCTATACGCATATACTCTAACACCTATAATAGTGTTCTCTCTATCTTTCATACTTCTCATTCTCACTTACATTAAAAATATTCCTAATTCTAATTCTATGTAAAAGCTATCATAGATGACAAGACCCTTTCATCCCATAGTTTACTCTTAAGGTGGGCATTTCGTAAACTGAAATCATAACGCTCCCTAACAGTCTTTCTTATTGCACTAGTGTCCCTTTCGTACCTGTGCGTACCTGTAGAAGAGTGAACTAACTCAGTTACAATCTTTTTCGCATGAGGGCATCATCATCCACAACAACCGAATACACTATACCTAGGTCACAGGACAGTGGTGCCACTCGTCACCTAGCTCACATACTAACATCACTTGATTCACTTGAATATAATAATTCTTTTGCACTGGACTTCAGTGCAATTTGTCATAACTATTTTTTGCCACGAAGATGACCTTGGTAGGATGACATTAATCATCCTTCACTCACTTACTCATTCATTGCCGGCCATCGTGGCACCCTTGACCTGAAGATATCCAGATATCTGGGGAAAGTTTTTTCATGTTTTCATGTTTTCAGACCATGTCCAAAATATCAAACAGATTTGATGAGACATGTAATGTTGATTGTGGAGTCTTTTGTACCACAATGTCTGAGAACAAAGAGGGTATTTCTGAGGGTTTACCCTGGAAAATGTTCATAAATCTAAGTGTCTACCCAGCCCCATATGATTAACAGAGGATTTATTTTCAGAGGAATATAAAAAAAAATTCCAAATTGTTCTAATTTTAAGGGTTGTAACTCTTTAATAAAGATATGTAGGTCAAGTTTTTTTTGGGGGGGTGAAGAACAATTGTTTTTCCATGGAAACCTATAGTGAAACCTAATTTTTGCACACCCATATATCCTGAAAATAAATACCATTACATGTTTTTTCATGGATTTTTACTCCCTTAGTATTGATCTAACCTCACAAATCATGTCAAGGCTATGTGCTGGCTCTGACAGAATCCTGGCAGACATCTTTTAATCCTCTTATGTTAAAAATCCCAATCATCCCATTGGCTGATATCCCAAGGATAGGCAAGAAACACTTACTAGTAAAATTCCTCACTGGGAAACACCCTATATTGATGGTGTTGATGGGGTAGCTGCGTAGGCACAAACAGATTGTAGTCGTTCGAGCTGGTGCTGATGCATGTGCTGTTCTGCCAGGTGTTCCCTGCTTGTCTACAGAGGGCTTCAGCATCCATACAATCTGCCAAAGGATACCAAAGTAAACATGCGTTCAATGTGCTTCCATTACCCAAGCATTTATTCCACAGGAACTTTACATCTTGCAAAACATATGAAAGATAATTACAAAACCTATATAATGATAAGTATGATGTCTATATTACCTTCCCATTTTTTACCCGTGCTGATTTAAATTTTGTCATCATAATGGAAAAACAGCCAACACATAACATGCATTAACTTTTTATCATATTTTCCAGGAAAGTGCTTGCTTGTACTAAAAAAAGGTCTAGGTTCTGTTCATTTCTAAAATGGCATAGAGCACTATTTTGTTAAAATCTTGGCATTTTGATCAAAACTTACTGTCAGTGTTCCAATAATTTGCACAGTCTGCCCATGTTAGGACTGAAGTGAAGGATGAAGCGAGGTAGTAGATGCCATAGCCAATGAACATCACGTAGTATGAGTTGAGGACAAAGTTTACCACGAGTGTGGCCCATCCAATACCTGCAAATTGGAGAAAGGGAGACGACATACCATATGTCAATATCATGTTGGTGGAAAGATGATTATCTCACCATAAATATCATTCAATTACCTGATATTCCCAAGTTATTCTGAGAGAGATTTTATTATGATGTAGCAAAGGGAGTAGAAAGTCCACAAATAAGGGAATTCCCTGATTTCATATTTTTTACTTTATAATTCATTAATAATTCAACATTTCCTATTTCATCTTTTGATATATTTTTAGAATACCCAAGAAAAGTTAATTAAACAGAAAACAGGTTTTTGTAAAAATGTATGCAAGGAACCCTTTAACCTGACCAAACATAAAACAGATTTATATTTCTATCAAGAAAACTAAACACATTGGCTGCTGATCATCTAGCAGTTTAGAATAGGTTCTGACAAATTATGTCTGTGCCATGTATTTGATAGCACCTTATCCACACGTTCTCTTCTTCTCTTAGAAGAAATCTCTCAGTGTTTTCTTCTTGAAGAGCAATGACAGAGAATTCTCTTGTTCTCTGGGAGTTTAGAGAATGAGAATTCCTTTCTCTTAAAGAGGCTCAGATTCTCTATTTTCATGGAGAAAGAGTTTTCATTCTCTATTCTCAGGGAAGAAAGAAATCTCAGTCTTCCTTTACAGAGAATGAGAATTTCTTGATGCTTAAGAAGAGAGGTTTAGAGAATTGCTTGTTAGAGAAGAAGAGAACGTGTGGATAAGGTGTTGATAGGCACAGGTTTTTTTTGACTTACTTGGTTACCTAGCCTGGACCTATATACAAAATCTGAGACACAGTTCCTTGCCTAAGAATGTTTTAGATGTAAAATGTATCTAACCTTTCCAATGAGTACCCTAAACCAAGAGTGAGATATGCACCTTCAAACAGAAAACTTAAAGGAAACCTTGCATATAATTAATGGGTGAATATTTTTCAACGAAATTGATTGGGCATGTTGTTTATGTCAAGGACTGATAGTGTGAGAGAAATCTTAAGGATATTCCTTGTTTGGACAAAATTATGGGACCTTAAAATATCTAACTTTATTTGATTTTTTAAAGGAAGTCCTAAATTCTGTGGCGTCACACTGGGAGTTATTGGGAAACCCTTTACAACCATGAAAGGGAATCCCCTTCCCAATAGAATGTATATTGAGACATATGCCCTCTAATACATTCTTTTTACATTTGGGCCTGTGAAACCTATTATTAATTGTGAAAAATATTCATCTACAAGCATTCATTAATCAGGGAATCCCAAAATAATTTTAGAAGGAATTCCCATAGCTGTGACGTAGCAAGGGGAGTACTGAGCACCCCATTATTCAGGGAATCCCCAAAATTAAATTCCTTTCCTCAATAATTCCCTAAGATATTTTCGCGTTTTTATTTTTTAAATATTTTTAGAATACTTATATCAAGTTAATGGCACAAAAAATAGCACTTCATGAATTTATTAGCAAGTTTTCCTTTAAGGATCCCATTTTTGCTTTGATGATTCATTCACTCAGTAAATTTTCAACAAGCTAACATTTTATATATGTAGAGGGTACATCAAGAAATGTAGGCAGATATTCCTCAAATTAGTTCATTAGATTTTCCTTCTTTCCTTAACCCTTTCAAGACGCCACTTAGAAGACCATGTGGGAAATTATATGTCAAGAAGCAGGGAGTCTTGGACTTCAAATAGGTGAAAAAAAAATTTAAAAAGAGTAATTACAGCCAGAGTTATGGCTATTTGAAATAGTATACCACACTTGCAGTTGAATAAGGTCGTTTGTCATAGGACCCTAGATAACAAGTCTATAGCTCATTTAAGCTATTTATGTAGATTTATGCTAAAGATACTAAATATTATACAAAATGTTATAACTTTGTCTGATTCTAAGATATCCTAATTCTGTTTTCTATAGAATATAGCTAATGAAATTCTGAATATATTTTCAGACAGATATTGAATTTTCTTCATAAATTGGTTTCCATGGAAACACCTTTCCTTGACTACCATGGCTACCCACCTGAAAACGTTCCAAAAACATTCTATTGACTTGTATGTTGTCACTTTTTGGTTTCCCCTGCCCCGTTGTAAGGGGCAGGGGCTCGTGACCCCTAACATATAATGGTGACCTAGGCATTTTAGTTTCAATGCTATGCAACAGAGTATTTCAATATTCATGCCCTGGTGCATGGTACATTCTTAAAAGCCATTTAAACAATTCAGACCAATACTAAAATTGGCTATCACAGATGTACTTTGTCTACAAGTACTATAATACTATAATGAAAACGTCATTAATTTGCTTAATATAGAACTCCTAAGGTTCTTTACATAATTATTTTTCCCAAATCGCGCAAGAACATGGGTCCCTCCAGGCACAGAGCCCACTTGTTTAAATAAGCCCTGGATTTACTCTGGCCTCTGCTGGTCTGTTCAAATACAAAGCTAAGTCCTTATATGACAGGCTCTGGCTTAAATAGCTCCATGCTGGTTTACAGACGTATTCCCTCTAGACCTATGCTATGAACTTTAAAATACCATATTACTTTATTGTATATGTATTACACATAATATAAAATTACCCTATAACTTCATTTCATATGACATATACCATTCTAAACTAACTATCATATATAAATATATTGAAATACTTTGTGACCTAGGACAAGTATAACTTATAATATGCTACTATTTAAACCTAAATATTTATTCATATATATTCATTATCTAACACATTTGAAACATTTTCCATACTGGAAATATTTGAAAAAAAAAATCTTATTTGGATTCAGCACAAAGAAATGCCCACAGGATGATTTCACTATTTTTTAAAATTATTTCTTCTTTTTTATCATTTGTCAGGTAAATATTGATATTAGGGTTCTCTATTTATGCGAAATCTTGCATTTTAAAATATCCATATTATTTTCAATGATTGCATAGAAAAGGAAGACTGTTTTACTATGTGGTAGCCAATTTGTTGTCCTACAAGTACAATAACAAAGAAAATACACTTCAAGTCATAATTCTCCACATTGGACCTTTTGGGGTATATAAAAATCCCTTAAATGATGCCTCAAGGCATCTGGCGTCTTGAAAGGGTTAAACAAAAATAATATGTTAAAACAGACAAACATTTCTAAGCACAATATGATTATTTCCTGAACATTAATGACATATTCATACTCTTTAATGTTAAGTCCCCATCTATATAATTGGTTGTACTGTAATATTATAATTTTGTTTATAATAGCATATCAATTGATTTTGCTGGAATACAATGAAAAATAGCAATCTGCTAAATTGATGGCATGTCATCTCAAGTAAAAAACAGTTTACCTCTGAAGAGCGGACACAGGTTCCACACTCCCACTGGTCCCCGGCGGCCATATTGTCCTAGGGTCAACTGAAAGGTCACCAGTGGAAACACCAGGACAATGCTGAAGAAGATGAACGGGATGAGGAACAAACCTGAAATGGGAAGTTTGTTGTGACTTAATCAGGTTGAGTAAAACAAGCCTACACATGATATTCATTTATGCATAATTTTAACAGTAACATGGTTCATTCCTCAAACCTAATGAAGCTTGAGTCATGTATTAAAAATACAGAGAAATTTATATACATCATGAGAAATTTCTTTATTGAGTGGTTGTTCCATGATTAAGAGAATTACCTACCGACATTGTGAATATTGAATTGGCTTTTTTACTTTGTCTTCCAGGATTGACCTATAGATCTGGGACACCAGAAACAACTCAAAGACCTAAACCTTTTCTTTCACAGCCTGTTAGTTTGCCTTTTCCTATGTTCTTGTACCAAAATGCAACTCTAATGGCAAATTCAAAGTGTCCTGTTAAGGTAACAACATTCATAATATGGAGCCAGAACTCGTAACCATCGCTATCTCAAAATAAAATGAACACAAAATGAGCTGTTTCTTGTTGTCCAGATCTAAAACAATTGGTGATGCTGTGTAAGAGAGGGTGACTTCTGTCAACCACACATACACAACAACACACACATACACAAACATACATAACCACACATACATACACAACCACACACACATACACGACCACACACATACACAACCACACACACATATACACAAACATACACACATACACAACCACACACACATATACACAACCACACACACATATACACAAACATACACACATACACAACCACACACACATATACACAAACATACACACATACACAACCACACACACATATACACAACCACACACACATATACACAAACATACACACATACACAACCACACACACACAAACACACATATACACAAACATACACAACCATACACACATACACAACCACACACACATATACACAAACATACACAACCATACACACATACACAACCACACACACACACAACCACACACACATACACAACCACACACACATACACAACCACACACACACATACACAACCATGTACACACATACACAACCATGTACACACATACACAACCACACACACACACAACCACAACCACACACACACTCCCTGTGAGGGTTCCAGGGAAGAATATAGGCCTCCAGTAGCACCTGCTGATCATATAAAACGGCGATAGGGGGGACCCAGCACTGAAGTGATTCTTTTGTTTAGATTTCCAGGTTTTGATCCCCTGCTGTTTGTCTGCCCTGTCACCTTCATCTTATAGATACAATCACCAAAGACAGAATTCAACCCAGCTTGTTTTTAACGTGAAAATGAACCTGGCTGTCAATACAGCGTTAAAAACATCCATCACTCACTCACACACATGACGAACTTAATCACATTTCAAAAAAACAAACCAACTTACCCCCTCCATTCTTGTAGCATAGATACGGGAACCTCCAGAGGGTGGTGAAGTCAACAGCATAACTGAGGGCGGCCATAAGAAAGTCAAACTTGTTGGCCCATACTTCTGGGGGCGCCATCCTGACTCCACCTTGTAGGACTGCGGGTGACAACTTGTAGGACAACCTGGGTCTCAGTGGATCTGTCCAAAGGTACTGGTTTGTAGGTTAAATCCCCTGGGTTAGATACTTCTGAGTGGTAAGGCTGAGCTAGGGATAGTGTGTAGCTGTATGTGTGACTACTAGAGAGTCGAAGGAAAAGTGAGCAGGGGGGGGGGGGGGCGGCGGCTGGTGCTGCTCTTAGGGTAGTTAGCTACTCCTACTTGTAACTATATATGAGAGTGTACCCTGCATGAAGTGACTGGTACTCCATGGGCTTTCCGGGGAAGAAGATAGGCCCCCAGTAGCCCCTGCTAATAGTATATGGCGACGATAGGGTTTGGGTTCAATTGCCGGTTGGTGTCCCGGTTCGTTAAGGGATGGGGTACAGCAAAAATGATTTCCAGGTTTTGATCCCCTGCTTTTTGCCCGCCCTGTCACCCTCATATTATAGATACAATCACCAAAGACATTCGACCCAACTTATTTTCGCCGTGAAAATTACCCTGGCTGTTGGTATGGTGTTAAACACCCAACACTTACTCTCTCCCCATCTCATTTGTTATATGATATCCAGGGTGGATACAGGATGTTGGTACACATGTGGCAATGTCCCCTCTTTTTATAGTTTTTGGGTCCACCAATAAGAGGTGTTGGGGAATTCAGGACCCCTTGGACCCCCCTGGATCTGCTCCTGGTATCATATTATTCTTTATCATTTTCTTGTGAAGGAGGGCGTATATTACACTTACCTTGGGAATATTGTTTATGTGAAGGGCCGTAGAACCAGCGAATATTAGTAAACTGTTGTCTCCAGTTTCAGGTGAACACTGGCAGGAGGTATTTATATATACATCACTCTCACTTCCTCATTATGGCGACAAACCTCCTCCATCTTATCCGTCGCCCCTTGCACCGAAACTAACAGATAATTAGTGTCCAGTTTGTATTCAATGTTCTTTGGTGTCAATTCCAGGACATGAAGTATGAGTTTGTGTATATAACTCCTTAACAACCACTGAATATAGGTATATATGGTGTTCCAGCACCACTCGCCATACTTGTGTGTACTGCGTGACTTCCAAAGTTTACCGGCCATAAACTATGGTAGACGGGGAGAACAAAACATCTAGGTCAAGAATATATCACATGTTGGCTGAAGCGGAACCCCATAATCTCGCGGTCCCACAATAGTGTTGTCACTCTGATTCTGCCTTTACTTATGTCAACTTTTGCATATAACTTTGTTAATATTCATCAAAACCTTAAAGTGATCTATCGAAATATACCTAAGAACATTATGGGGATATATATTTATATTCATTTCTACATGATTTAATGAAAAAGAAAAGTAATGGGAAGTATTCATTTTTTATTAAATAATACAAAATAAAAAACTTTAAGATATCAAATATTGGGCACATGAATTAACTCCATAAGGGTCTTAGCTATAATTTACTCAAGGTGTTTGTGAGATAAGATGGTGAACATGGCAGACTTGTCTCACTCATCAAGAGTGAACTTTGATAAGAAGTAATTCATTTGAGCTGTGATGTAAAGAAAAAACAATTGACATGGAGCCCTTACAGTTGGATTCTAGACCTGTTAATTAAGTTTATATTAGAATTATAACACATATTGACTTGCTAATACTTTATTCTTTTTGATCTTGGATATACAATGCAAAATAAGCAAAAAAAACTGGCAATCAAGATGAACGGCAAATGCTTATAAAACACAAACTAGTTCAATTTATGAAAAGCCCTAAATATGATACTGCTGAGGAATCTATAGATCCAGAAATACTGTATCAATTGGTATCGGTTCATAGACTAGTTACAGGCTTTGAAAGTTTGGTCCTGAATTGATCTCATCTCAGGGGGTCCTTTGGATCGCTACTTTACATTTAGCGATCCTAATATTCAACCCTTATAAAACGTTATATATTAAGGTGAACATGAAGTGAACTTGAAAATGAATTCAAGAATGGTAAGATATCAACCGTAAAGTTTTTTTTTTCTATTCCTTGAGAAGTCAGAACAGTTATATGATTATATCTACATTGTAGATAAAATATATACAAAAATAGTTTTATTTTTCAAAATCGTCACTCTTCAAATGCTAACTACTATATTTGCAGTACTACAATCTTGTGGTTATGTTTGCAAATTCTCTTTTCATTTTCCTTTTTCCATGGGTTGATTGGGTAATACAGGTTCAGTAGTTTCGAGTTCAATGCATTGATGATACAAACAGGGTGATAACCAAAGTGCTATCACCATGCAAGGTGATATAGGAAAGTAGTTCCAGCAGTAGAAAAAGGTTCTGCTTGTTCATATAGTCAATGCTTTAAGATTTCATTGTAAAATATTTCAAGAGTATGATCAATCCATAACTAATAAGGGAGAAGGCTATTAACCCTCGGTTTGTCAGAGATATCAGCCTTTGGGCAGCCCAGGAGCCCTGTTCTTAGACTGATATCTTTAACACACCTTGGTTTGATAACCCACCTCATACCTCCTCCCCAGTTAGTTATACATATGTTATTATATTTTATCTATGATAATTGACAATTGTGATTGGGTGATAAGGACATAGTATAAATCCATGTCCGTGACTATGCTGGTGCCACTGTGCCACCACTATAAGGACATAGTGTATATCCATGTCCGTTACTATGCTGGTGCCACTGTGCCACCACTATAAGCACATAGTGTATATCCATGTCCATGACTGTGCTGTTGCCACTGTGGCACCACTCGCATTCCGCTTCACTCCACTAGACCTTAGGATAAGCTGCAGGAACAGGCTAATCATTCCAGCCATCTGATTGGTCGAGGGGCTGTACATGACATCTGAATACATCAAATTTGATGACCTGGCAGTGGCTTGTACCTGTGGGCTCATCTCTACTGAGTCCCCCTAGTGGAGGACCCAGGGACCAGTGAAATCTGGGACCTATTTAGACCTTGGAGGTTTCAGTTGTAGGAAGCAGGGTATCCTCCCCATCGTAAAGCTCTTTGCCCCAGTCCTTCGTAGGTCGCACTGTTTCCCGCAATCTCTGCAGATCAAACCAAATATAAATTTATTTAAGAAGCAATATATTCAAAATGTTATCATGATAAACTATATAGATGTAAATCAAAAACGTTTACTGTATTGCATTGGGAGAGAGTATAATGGCAATTATTTTGCCAATTGTTCCTTCTAAGTGCCTATACTCCTTAAGACCATTATACTCAAACACAAAGAACAGAGACTGTCTCATTTTCTATAGTTAGGTTGTGTTTGGGTACTAGAGTGCTGAAAGTGGAGGATTAGATAAGTGAGATAAAAGGAAGCGTATATTGACCAGGTTAATACATTTTATATGGTTGCTGCTCGAGAGAGTACAAACTAGCGTTTGTATGTTTGATATGACATATATTAGCATGAATGATTGTAGTAACATGCCTGTTATTGTTGAATCAGTGCTTATTTGCAACTTGCCAGTTGGCTACTGTAACTCATACCTACATACTTCAAAGTCTTTCATCATGGTTGCTGCCATAGTTCTTCGTACCACATATAGCATGTCTCGACCCCATGGGGGTCTGGGTAAGAATAGGTCCCCAGTAGCCCCTGCTGATCGTTAGAGGCGACGATAGGGGGGACCTGGCACTGATCAAGTGATTCTTTGGGTTCAATTCCCAGTTAGTGCTGTGGTTCACTAAGGGATGAGGTACAGCAAAAATGATTTCCAGGTTTTGATCCCCTGCTGTTTGCCCGCCCTGTCACCCTCATCTCATAGATTCAATCACCAAAGACAGAATTCATCCTAACTGGTTTTCGCCGTGAATATGAGATTGGCTGTCGGTACGGCATAAAAACCCCAACACTCACTCACTTACTCACTAGCATATGTCTCGTATTCTACATTTTGGCATTATTTGTGATTTAACATGATAGAAAACTGTTTGTTTCAATTCATGGCAAAATAACCTGTAGATGCTTGATACACAGCAAATGAGATCTTAAGGCCAGGGAGGATTGTGTTAAACAAAAACCCATTAAACGGGCGGTCATCTTCACTGACTTCAGCTTCAACACAGTAGTTTGTCTGAGTTGGGCACCAAAACTGGATTCTGGGTTCCATTCCCTTCTGCATGACCCTGTCATTCATCTTCTAATTTCGTTTTAGTGTTTCAATTGCTTACGCTATAAATATGAACATAGCTGTCAGTCTAATAAAGCTCAGGTCTATTTCAACTTTATTTAAACCCATTGTAATGAGAGCACAAAAGACACTGGATGTAATGCATTCCATGTCATTTATGCCAAAATGGCCAATATCAGAATATTCACGATGTATTTTAGCCCTCTAAATGAAACCAGACTTGTAATGTGCCAACACCAGGCACAACATTAAACCACAACACCAGTGTACATAAGAATGAGGTTGAAAAAGTGCTGTATTAAATACCTGAATAAAAATAAATAAAAAAAGGTTTTTGAATTGATCCCATGACTGCTATAGAATGGTTGACATTTTGGAGGTAATCTCCAGCTAGTCAACAATCGACAGTCTTCCATTTCTCTCAACATGTGCGTAGGCATCACTGCTAAAGAAGGCAACATGCAGTGCTGTGCTTTTCTTTGCACTTTGCTGATAATGGCCATGAAACCTGCTTGCTCTGTTTGCAATTAGCGACATAATGACCATGTTCTCTTACCAATGCCATTCTTTTTGGTCAGTCTGTTACTTAAACAATTTTCACTTAACAGTAACATTATGTTGGGTTAGGTTGATACTTACTAAAATAGAGTGTTATAGTAACATCACTCAGTACCTTTGAGACCTTACTAACACAGAACTATATAATAACATTATTTTCACATGAAAGAAAGTTAGAAGAATGTCACAATAGCATTCAAGTGCAAAGGAACAATGTTCGGTTCTAAAGTCATTCTTTGGTTCAATCAAAATAATGTAAAAAATAACATGACTTCACAGGAGATTGCTGGAAGTCAGATTTTTGCTGGAGTAAGTGTTGATATACAACTTGGGTGACATTTTTTCCTTATAAGAAATTCTTGTATAAAAAAAGATTTTATATATATACAACTTACTCTAGTACAACAGGCCATCACAAGGACAACGATGAGGTGCACCGGGATGACCATCAGCTCAGCCACAGTCAGGAACCATCCAAGGCCATTCGCCCACTCAGGGAAGATGTAGTCTTTGAATCGGAGGGGGGCCAAATTTATTGCACTGTAGATAAACAGCAGCTGGAATACAAACATAGGATGTTAAATTTGAGCTCCCTAGCCACGTCTCTCCTCACATAGGATGTTAAATTTGTTATTGGTATTGACCTTTAGACCTAGATTCAGCCTTCATTGTCTTTTGGTAGTTTCCCCTATCCGGCTGTAGCCGCTTGGAATAAAAGCTGAAATAATGTATTTTTATTACCATATGTAGTTTGATTTCCGCAGCATGCTAAATAACTATAACCTGGTTGTCTTGAGGAAAGTCATTTAAAATTGATTAGTTTTTTTCAGGAGATATTGATAAATACAATTCATTGCAGGCATAAATTTTACTTGACCGACGTTGCAATGTTAGTTGTAGCAAGTGAATGAACATTAGAACTGTCATCCAGGAAGCACGCATCATGAATCAGGGAATCACAACTTGTGTCATACCTTTTCTTTAATTGATCAGCTGTCAATTATGTATTGGGAAAAACCAGAACATGCTATGTCATAAGTTGTGTCTGCTACTGCCACTGACCCAGCACTGACCAAGTTCCCAGTTGGTGTCTGGGTTCACTAAAGAATAAGGTACAGTGAAAATGATTTTCAGGTTTTGATCCTGTGCAGTTTGCCCGCCCTGTTACCTTCATCTCATAGATAGGATAAAAGACTGACAAAGTCAAAATACATGTCTGAAAAGTCAGAATTCGTCCCAACCTGTTTTCGGTTTCAGAATGACTGTTGGTACAGCATAAAACAACCATCACTCATTCACTCTAAATTCTAGTTTTCTAGATAGGGTTCTCGATGGTCAGTATTTCATTACTACTCACCAGTATGAAAAGAGGACAGATGACGTTCCAGAAACCCATGTAGCAAAAGCAGCGCCACCATCCCGTCATCAGCGACAGGTCCCGCAGCAGGCGAGGGGACGCTGGAATGAGGCAGCAACAGAATCAAGAAAAGTTTTTCAGGCAGAATAAGAGTATGTTCTCTTACCATCCTTTTTGGTCAGTTTGTTTCTTAATAAATCTTCATTTAACAGCTACACTATGTTACCTTAGGTTGAGACTTATTAAAATAGAGTGTTATAGTAACAACTATTTGTTCACAGTCAGGTATCAGTATCAGGGCTTACACTAGATATTTGATTTTTTGTCACAAGGAAATTTGCCAAATACCAATTTTAATAGCCAAATATTAGAAACAGGAGCAAGAAAGTATAGGGCTGAGCTATTGTAGGGTTTCATCTATCATTATATACTATGCGATCATATTTGATGTTTGTTTCCTATTAAAGTCTATGCTCTTCATTGCTTGCCTTTGTTCAGTTATAAATATGAATTAACCATGTTTACAAAGATGGGGAGTAAACTGGCTTGTTCTGTAATATTGTGTGCAATAGGCTTATTAGGATTCGGTTTATAGTAAAGTACTTGTGGGTGAATAAGTAAAGCAATCCTTCTAGTGGTAGAAACTCCATGCATGGGGGCTCGTTTCCACACTGTCTTTGTTCTTATATGTTCACAGTTAGGTATCAGTATATGCCTTGCTTTGGGCAGTTCTAAAATGATTCCAAAGTATTAAGCAAGCTTTTTCTTCCCATTGAATTTGTAGCTATGATTCTTTGTTTTCACTAAAGTAATTCTAGTGCTACATAAAATTGATTAAAATTTTTTCATTCAGTATAATGTCTATAACTATCAATCTGTAATATTGAAACACATAATTGGAACTCAAGCTCAACACTACCTAGTTAACTCATTAGCAACTCACCGTAGGCCCATGATATTATAAGGACCTGTAGGAAAGCAACGATGAACATAGTAAAGGTCGTCCCATAGTTGTCAACTAGTGTGAGTAGGTATATGCCACCCTGCAATAAGTGGAATGAAAAGATTTAGGTATGGCTAATGTTAGGTATGTGGGTCACTGGTGAAGGTCATCCAGTGAATGGTGAAGGTCATCCAGTGAATGGTGCTTTTGTAATAATCCTTTACACACACAAAATTTGGTTTGTTTGATTACTGTACGTATTTCTAGGCAAGCAGAGACTTAACAAGCAAGTTCTGCAACCTGAATTTTTTGGTCAGTCTGTTAGTTGTACATGTTCAGTTTTTTTGTAACAGTCACGTAAGTTTACATAAGGTTGAGACTCACCCAAAGAGAATGCTATAATAACATTACATTTCATTGAAATTTAGACCTGACCAATCTTCAGAGTTACAACAATGTTATCTTAATGTGAAAGAAAGTAACCAGAATGAAATAATGTCACAGTGTAACATCACAATGTTAGGATCTGTAGACAGTATTGGATGTTATCAAAATAACATAGCAAGAACCAAATCAGAACTTTTAACGTTACAACAGTGCTTATTCCATGCTTTCCTTGCTCCATTCCTGGTGGATGTAAGCCTCAAAAACATTTCCTAGATTCTGTTTTCTGACTTACGTTAGATGTGTAGATAATGCCAACCACAAAGGAGACGCCAACAACTAGCAGAAGAACTAGGAACCGGTACAGCCGTGACTTGAGGGCCGGAAATACCTCGATTAGAGTAACCAGGATGTTGGCCACACCAGGGATCTGCAAAGGTTGATAAATGAAAATGTGAAACTTATGAAAAGTAAATGTTGGAAAATTATTTGTTTTTATAGTCATGCCAGGAAGCACTATGATGAAAAATGCTTCCTTTCATGAAAGAAACACACATACATCCTATATTATATATATATATATATATATATATATATATATATATATATATATATATTATATACATCATTTTTGTAGACTTGGTACTATTGTCCTCACCCCACGACAGCTAATGTGATAATGAATGGATTCACCCAAAGTATATATTTGTGTAAAGATTGATAAATGTATATATGTTTATATTCTAAAGATAATATACAGCTACATACCAGCTTATGCAACTATTAAACAATATAGTGAAGCTTGTGAAACATGCTGGCAGTAAGAACAATAGTAATTTTGTGAGGACTTTTATAAGACTTTGCAAGCCTAAGGCAACTTCTTAAGAATGTAATAAGGTCTGTGATGAAGGTTATATCACAAGGACTGTCCTTGAAGGCAGGTACTGATGATGCAAGGAAACCTTTTGATGGCAGTTGATGTTGATTTCACATGGCTAATAATGTTATACTCCGAACTCAAATTTACTCTAGATTCAGTTCGGGTGGTAATGGCTATACACTTGTTTTAGGAAAGGAAGATTCATCTACATAATTAACTTACAATAAAAGGTCTTACCCTATAGTGGGTAGCTCCCTTCAGGCAGTTGTAGTATTGATGATGACCCTTTTATTTTATTGTTATAACATCTATTGTCAAGATTCATAACATGCTGATGGTGTTAGGAATGTGCACACAGACATCTTAAGGGAAACAGATTCAGTACTCATTTTGTATCTTGTTAACCTGTTGCTGTTCTTACTACAATTGTTTTTGTATCAAATTTTAAATGCCATCAATACTAACTGCTGAACCAAGACCAAGTCCAATGAATGATAAGAAGAATATAACGGACCAGATACCAGACATAGGCAACCTGGCAAGCATTTGTGGGAAAACAACAAAAACCAGCTCTGGACCTGCAATAAATTAGAAATACATGTACTTCATGAGAAATTCTATGTATTCAGAACTTTTTGTAAATAATGGTTTTATTAAAGTATGTTACCTTAGCTCATTGGCCAGTCTTGTAAGGTTATTTGTGTATAGATATAGATTTGCATAGATTGGTAATCAGCAATAAATGAAATACCACTGATACTTTCTCTCAGTATAGATAAACAAATTAAAAGAAAATATGTAATGAGATATGATGACATTGCATAGAAATAAAATGAGTTTTCGCAGTGGACATATTGCTATTGGGTTTAGCACTAGGATTTGCAGTGCTGTTTAAGAGTTCTGATTTGAAAAAGAATACCTCTCGCCAGTGAAAATACTGGAAACACATTTTCATATTAGCCTTCACAACTTACCACTTGAGACTACATCACTAATGGCAAGTCCACTCTCATGTGCCAGAAAGCCAATGGCTGAGAAGACGATGAAGCCACAGAAAATACTGCCACAGATGCTCGCCAGCACTATGATACCGGAGTCTCTGAAAAATGTGTACACAAGAATTGTAGCTAAATAATATATATGACAGTGATCACAATTCATTTTATTTATCTTGCCCAGAAATCATCTCAATGTTGAGTCAATGCAACTTAAGGGGTAAAATCCAAAGTTAAAACTTTGATCAAGGGGAATAAGGACACTTGCTCTTACAAAGGCTCAGGAGATGTGTCAATGCTGCTAGATGGCTTCACACCCATTGACCCTACAGATCTAGTTCAATTGTCAAGCCTTTCTCTGGTTCTGAGACAGACTGACTTCTGTAAGTTGCAATATCGGTGATTATACAATTATCTGTAATCAAATTTTACTTTAAAGAAAGGAGAAGCTTTTTTTGGTAGTGTTTTAGTTGTTTGACTTACATGATGGGGTTAGAGTGGAAGCGATTATATCTTCCCATCGTGATGTAACTTCCCAAGCCAACACCAGAAGCAAAGAAAACTTGAATGGCAGCTGAAGCCCAAACCTGTGATCAGGAATTGAAAGGTCATGTTAAAGCTTGGACTGTGTTACATCAAACAAGACTATTCCCTTTGAACAATTTACATTTTTTCAAGATTTTCCACCTATTTCAGACTTTATGACAAAGCGAATCACCAAAAGTAACCACATCTAAGACAATGCTCCCACCAGGTCAGCTCCAGTATTCATAGTGTACCATTGAGGCCTGAATATGGCTTGCCAAGTATATGACAAGAGTTATACAGCATACATTATCATTACTTTTTATCACCTATATCTATATGACTGGTGTGTGGGGATCCATGCATGAATATTAATCAAGGGATCCCCATGTGACCTAGTGTCCCTCTATTTGCCCGGTCTCTGGATGGACAGAGGTGCGGTGGCAGGGAGGGGGAAAGGCAGGTCACCAGCAGAACCCAGTGTGGGGCAGACAGTGTGCAATAACCTGAAGTACTGGAGAACTGGACAATAAAAGGAATATCACCACTAACAAGTGATATTCTTCTAACTTTACTATCTGACCAACACAAGAGCCACCTTCATTTACTTTAAGCATAGTTCAAACTTTTCCCACCAGGTGGCAGTGCATGCCAACTTTATGTAGTTCTTAGAGATTTCCAGGTTTTGATCCCCTGCTGTTTGCCTGCCCTGTCACCTTCATCCCATAGATACATGACCAAAGACAGAATGCATACGCGATGATCCAGCAGTTTGTTGAAATCAGGCATGATGAAGTACTGGATGCCCCTTGCTGCTCCGGACAGGGAGGCAACCCTACTCAGTATGACCAGAAGGCCGATGAAGGGTACGATAGCTGTCACATAGGCAAACTGAAACCAAAACTAGAGCTATTCAGGTTTACACTTTAACCGTCACCAGCAAAAAAAAATTGTTCATCAATATTAAAGCTAACTATGAAATTATATTGCACGTATCAGTTTCATTCCCATTGGTAAGTATTAAAGTTGAATCGATATAATTATGCTTTTGTGAATCTGAACATCTGTATACAGGTTATGCCTAGAACTTTTTAAAAGTTTCAGTTGTGTGGCATCTTGAAAGAGTTAACGTATCTAAGAGAACTCATTCTTAAAGAAACAGTCAATCATGACCAGTTTACCTTCCCCCATGTCTTTACTCCGAGGCAGAGTGCGGCGAGTATGAGGCACCAGGCACCCATCAAACAGAATACGAGATGCCAGCGGGCTGATCCAAGGTCGTCAAAACCATCCGACATCTGCAGCATCTTGTTGCTAGAAGGTAATTCATTAGAATTAACCAATACATGTTACATGTGACAACATATAGTAACTTTCCCCCATTTCTTTACCCCAAGCACAATGAGAATGAGGCACCAGATGCCCATAAAGCAGAAAACGAGAGGTCAGCAGGCCGAGTGGGCGATACCAAAATATCAATGCGGGATGAAAGACTGAATCTAGAGTCAATATGGCAACACTAGAGACTTAACTTTTAACCTGTAAGGGACTAATAAAATGAGGGTATACTTTTTAAATCATGCCCTTCAAAGGGCCCATTGCCCCCATTTAATAGCCAAAACAGTTTCCCGGAAAAAGCACTACTTGAGAAAGTAAGCCTAAGTTGCATGGTTCCACACAATATTTTCAGAAAATAATGCCACTAAGAGAATATTTGCAGCATCAGAATCAGCTTTAGTGCTTTGATATCTCTTTTTAGAATATGGAAGGTCACAATTGTGTTTATTGTATTTACTTGCATTCATACCCAAGCTGAGGGTGTGGCATCATGGAATATTCTAATAACACCCCAGAAGTCACAGTGTTCAAATCCAGATCAAGTCACACCAAATACTTTAACAATGGCAGTAGTTACTGCTTGCCTAGCACTTGGTATGAAGTCAGAACCACAAAACATGGCTGGTTGTGACTGTGTGGGGTATCATGAGGGCCTATGACATGACATCTCAGTGAGACAGTACTATAATGAGTGCATTGGGTCCCACTGCTGCAAATAGGCACCTCATCTCATAGATTTGATCACTGCCAATGTGGCAAAAAAAGTAGCTGAAAAGCACAACCCTGTGCAGTCTGGAAAGAACCCTGAAGGGTTGGCCTGATGTTAAATTAACCCAACAAACAAAATGATAATTGTAACAACATCACATTAGAACAATTCTTTCGTTGCCAGCCATTGTGGCATCCTTGACCTGACAATACCTGGATGTCTGGGAAAAGTTGTTTTCATGGCATTAACCCAGATATTGTCTGAAATATCAAACAGGATTTATGTAACTTTAGTGGGGGCCTGCTAAAAGACATGTAATGTTGATCCTGGGATCTGTTGTGCCACTATGTCTGGAAACAAAAAAGGCATTTCTGAGGGTGTACCCTGGAAAATGTTCAAAATAGCTAGATTTCTAGCTATGAGATAGATCTAATGCTTCCAGCCCAATGTGTTTAACAAAGGGAATTGTTTTCGTAAGAATATAGAGAAATTGCCAAATTGTTCTATTTCTACAGGTTGTATATCTTTGACTAAGATATGCAGATTAAATCCTTTAGGGGGCGAAGAACAATTGTTACCTGTATAAAGCTATAGTGAAACCTAATTTTTGCACACCTATATATCTTGAAAACAGATACTGTTACTAAGAGAAGAAGACCTATGGGGGTCGTCAGAGGATCAATGGATGATCCGCCAGATCGACGTATGACCCAAGATGTTTGCCTGCTCTGGCACCTTCATCTCATGGATATGATCACCAAAGACAAAATTCGTCCCAACTTGTTTTTGCTGTGACAATGACCCTGGCTGTTGGTGCGGGATAAAACATCCATCACTCACTCATTCACTCACTCACTCTCCTGGCAGACAGTCTTTAATCCCTTTAAGTTAAAAATCCCAATCATCCCATTGGCTGGTATCCCAAGGATAGCCATGAAACACTTACTAGTAAAATTCCTCACTGGGAAATGCTGTATATTGTGGCTGTTGATAAGGTGGCTGCGTAGGCACGAACAGATTATAGTCATCCGAGCTGGCGCTGATGCAGGTGCTGTTCTGCCAGGTGTTCCCTGCTTGTCTACAGAGACCTGCAGCATCCACACAATCTGCCAAAGGAAACCAAAGTAAACATGCATTCAATGTGCTTCCATTCATTACTAATCATGTAATTACACATCCTTTCTAATGATAAGTACAATGTCTATAGTTCCTTCCCATTTTTACCTATGCCAATGGAAAAACAGTCAATACATGACATACATTAAATCTTTTTTCATATATTCCTGGAAAGTGCTTCAATGCTTGTATTAAAAAATGGTCTCGGTTCTGTCCATTTCTAAAATGGCATGAAGCACAAGTTTGTTAAAATCTTGGAGCTTCAATCAGATCTTACTTTCAGTGTTCCATTCATGCACACAGTCTGCCCATGGTAGGACTGAAGAGAAGGATGATGCAAGGTAGTAGATGCCATAGCCAATGAGCATCACGTAGTACGAGTTGTAGACAAAGTTTACCACAAGCGTGGCCCATCCGATACCTGCAAATTGGAGAAAGGAGACAACATACCTTATGTCAACATTATGTTGGTGGAAAGTTATGAAAATATTATTGGTTTTGAGATTGAAGTAGGATTAAAAAGGAATTTTCGTAAACATAGATTTACTAGTACCGTGTGCTAGTTACAATCCTGCAGGGCTAGTGCAGTTTGTTAGCAATAAGCCTGGTGGGCTAGTGAAAATCTTTAAAACTTTGAATAATAACTTTATATGGGCAAGTGTATCTTTGAACCAGGCTAGTGCAAAGATAACTAGCCCCAACGACTAGTCAAGGATAGACCTAATTTTTCTTTGCATTGACCCACCGAGTTAGCTGCTCCTCATTTGTAGTAGCCCGGCTTTGATTGCACTAGTACTCAGTCTTACAAACCTCTACATATTGTGTATTAACCTTTTGAAATAGTGTATATCAATTGTACGGGGAAAAATTTGAGGAGGAGGGAGGGGTTTTCACATCAATTTTCACTAGCACATCAGGCTGACTGTTCAAAAAGTGCACAACCACAATGAGATTTGAACTAGTGTTGGTACTAGCACATGGCTCACATTGGGTATTTCTTTTTTTGCATCGGCTTTGAACCCTGTGGAATTTGCATCATAGAATCTGCCAGAACCCATTTTTTGTTGCCAAATTGTAATAGCAGAAGCTAAATCGATGCCAGTATCTCTATATTGAATTTTGAAAAACAAGAGGCCTAGTTTCATTATGCATTACTTTAGGCCCTATGTACATATTATGTTCAGAAAAAAATATAAGTTCGTATTAAGAATAAGATTATCAGGGGCAAAAGGATAAAAGAAAATATGGGTCTGGTTTATTCCTGTCACCAGAGAAATTGCCAAAAATTGGAGAAGAAAAAAGTTTCTTAATAAGGGTGGGAGTGCATGTGACTGTTTAGGGAGTGGACAGCCCACAGGGGAGGAAGGTAATCATGTTGTGAGTCATAAGAGGCTGGGACAAATGATTCTCAGAAGCACAAAGTTGCCCATGCCAGTCAGTATCATATTTGCTGTCATTGTTGGTTAATGTTTTCTGTAATGTTTGATGAAGTTATTTTATTCATCAGAGACCTACAACTGTTTTGTACTTCAAACACATAATTTATTATGAAAGTGTTAAAGTATATCCGACTCGCATATATGAATTTCATATCTTATAGATTGATTATAAAATTTATCAATCACAGGTTTCAATATGGCAAATGTTTGTATATTGTAGATTGCCCTATTTCTATATAATTAGTCAAATTAACATGCAGATACTCAAATCCCTTAGTCTCCTATCCGTGGTGAGGAGAATTGACAATGGAATTGACAATGTAATGGAAACTCTAATAACTATTGAAATATCGACCAAGTATCTAGCTATGGTCAGTGATAAAGCATGAGTCATAAAATCTGGTATACCCCAGTAGAATTCAATTAGAAGAGTCAGTTCACTTTGAATAGAATAGGTAGGGGACAGGGTTAAGATTTAATGTCAATATGAAAGTATGACATCAATGAAACAAATATGATGCTAAAAGTATTGTGCATCGGCTTTGCACCATGTGGAATACAGTCGAGGATCATATAGCTCATACTCAATTTAGGGCATTCGGAAATGGTGGTGAAGGAAATTGACATAAATGCAGTGTGATCTAAATACCAACCTATAATTGGTATAATTGATGTAATCGACACTTACATCAGGGTATCCGCCTGTTTGTACATGCCACCCAACGTGGTCCACGGCAGTGTCTGACCCTTCCCTTCTACCACCCAATGTGGTCAACTACAGTGTCTGACCCTTCCCCTTTACCACCCAACGTGGTACACTACAGTGTCTGACCCTTCCTCTTTAAGGACCCCCCAATGTGGTACACTACAGTCTCTGACCCTTCCCCTTTACCACCCAATGTGGTACACTACAGTGTCTGACCCTTCCCCTTTACCAACCGATGTGGTACACTACAGTGTCTGACCCTTCCCCTTTACCACCCATTGTGGTACACTACAGTGTCTGACCCTTCCCCTTTACCACCCAACGTGGTACACTACAGTGTCTGACCCTTCTCCTTTAAGGACCACCCAATATGGTCCACTACAGTGTCTGACCCTTCCCCTTTACCACCCAATGTGGTACACTACAGTGTCTGACCCTTCTCCTTTAAGGACCACCCAATGTGGTCCACTACAGTGTCTGACCCTTCCCCTTTACCACCCAATGTGGTACACTACAGTGTCTGACCCTTCCCCTTTACCACCCAATGTGGTACACTACAGTGTCTGACTCTTCCCCTTTACCACCCAATGTGGTCCACTACAGTGTCTGACCCTTCCCCTTTACCACCCAATGTGGTACACTACAGTGTCTGACCCTTCCCCTTTACCACCCAATGTGGTCCACTACAGTGTCTGACCCTTCCCCTTTACCACCCAATGTGGTACACTACAGTGTCTGACCCTTCCCCTTTGAGGACCACCCAACGTGGTACACTACAGTGTCTGACCCTTCCCCTTTACCACCCAATGTGGTACACTACAGTGTCTGACCCTTCCCCTTTAAGGACCACCCAATGTGGTACACTACAGTGTCTGACCCTTCTCCTTTAAGGACCACCCAATGTGGTCCACTACAGTGTCTGACCCTTCCCCTTTACCACCCAATGTGGTACACTACAGTGTCTGACCCTTCCCCTTTGAGGACCACCCAACGTGGTACACTACAGTGTCTGACCCTTCCCCTTTACCACCCAACGTGGTACACTACAGTGTCTGACCCTTCCCCTGTAAGGACCACCCAATGTGGTACACTACAGTGTCTGACCCTTCCCCTTTAAGGACCACCCAATGTGGTACACTACAGTGTCTGACCCTTCCCCTTTACCACCCAATGTGGTCCACTACAGTGTCTGACCCTTCCCCTTTACCACCCAATGTGGTACACTACAGTGTCTGACCCTTCCCCTTTGAGGACCACCCAACGTGGTACACTACAGTGTCTGACCCTTCCCCTTTACCACCCAATGTGGTCCACTACAGTGTCTGACCCTTCCCCTTTACCACCCAATGTGGTACACTACAGTGTCTGACCATTCCCCTTAACCTCCCAATGTGGTACACTACAGTGTCTGACCCTTCCCCTGTAAGGACCACCCAACGTGGTACACTACAGTGTCTGACCCTTCCCCTTTACCACCCAATGTGGTACACTACAGTGTCTGACCATTCCCCTTAACCTCCCAATGTGGTACACTACAGTGTCTGACCCTTCCCCTGTAAGGACCACCCAACGTGGTACACTACAGTGTCTGACCCTTCCCCTTTAACGACCACCCAATGTGGTACACTACAGTGTCTGACCCTTCCACTTTACCACCCATTGTGGTACACTACAGTGTCTGACCCTTCCCCTTTAACGACCACCCAATGTGGTACACTACAGTGTCTGACCCTTCCCCTTTACCACCCAACGTGGTACACTACAGTGTCTGACCCTTCCTCTTTAAGGACCCCCCAATGTGGTACACTACAGTGTCTGACCCTTCCCCTTAACCTCCCAATGTGGTACACTACAGTGTCTGACCCTTCCCCTGTAAGGACCACCCAATGTGGTACACTACAGTGTCTGACCCTTCCCCTTTACCACCCAATGTGGTACACTACAGTGTCTGACCCTTCCCCTTAACCTCCCAATGTGGTACACTACAGTGTCTGACCCTTCCCCTGTAAGGACCACCCAACGTGGTACACTACAGTGTCTGACCCTTCCCCTTTACCACCCAATGTGGTACACTACAGTGTCTGACCATTCCCCTTAACCTCCCAATGTGGTACACTACAGTGTCTGAACCTTCCCCTTTAGGGACCACCCAATGTGGTACACTACAGTGTCTGACCCTTCCCCTTTAAGGACCACCCAATGTGGTACACTGCAGTGTCTGAACCTTCCCCTTTAAGGACCACCCAATGTGGTACACTACAGTGTCTGACCCTTCCCCTTTACCACCCAATGTGGTGCACTACAGTGTCTGACCCTTCCCCTTTAAGGACCACCCAATGTGGTACACTACAGTGTCTGACCCTTCCCCTTTAAGGACCACCCAATGTGGTACACTACAGTGTCTGACCCTTCCCCTTTACCACCCAATGTGGTACACTACAGTGTCTGAAACCTGTTCTTGATAGGCACACAAGTTTTTTGACTCACCAGGCTGCCTAGTGTTTAGGCAGAATAAGGATATTCAGGTAGACCTCATTCCCCAGAATAACAGACTGCTAATTGAGACAGAACAGTGGGTCAATGTAAGGTCATAACATACACACACTTAGTCACACTGTCTGCACAAAATGACTGCTACCATAGCCAGAGGTAGTATGTATCACACACTGTAGCAGCTGTTGGGCTCAAAGCATATGAGACGTAAATTGTGATTTCAGTAAATATAGTTCACAAATTCCAGTTTCTTGTTCTCAAATATGTGTTCTTAGTTCATAGTTTGTATCAATAAAATGTCTTTGTACAAAATACTTCATCGCAACAAATAACCTTCATAGTAATAGAATAACTAACTTTGTACAAATTCTTCATAGTAGTAATAGAATAACTAACTTCTAACTTTGTTGTTCTTAGTGGTGAATAAATGACATCAACCACTGAAAATAGACAAAAAAGATATTTGTGTCTAAATAATAGTTTCAGACAATCTTAGACATGGATCTATATTCATAATTCTATGCTTACTTGTATCCATAAAAGTGTACAATAATACACAGTCTTCAGTCTTTCATAGTTCTTACACTGACTCATTACCATATTCATGAGAGTAGGATCAAAGCCTACATAAATCATTTACTCTGTAGTTCTTTAGTATACTACTCAATACTACTCAAAGTACATACTTAGAATATAATGCCAATACTACTGACACATCGTAGTGATGTTTGACCTTATTTTAGACTTACATGTACATGAATCATGAATTATTAGACATAAAGCCTAAATGGACATCTTACCTTAAAATTTTAGAAAAAAAACTATGATGTGAAATGGTTTTAAACTGCTCAGTGAGTAGTCACATATCGAAAACCATCAAATCTACAAAAAAATATATATGTTTATCATATTTTTTTCAAATAATCCAGTCAGGAAGGGTTCATTTTGGCTCCGGTATTGTGTACCCTCTGCTACAGTAGCAGACATTTCGTTCTTACATCGTGATAGTTGTTTGTATTTGTTCATCTTATCAGACTACAGCACTTATGTTGTTTTAGGGGACCTAGGCTGTGGTTCTCATAACTCCTAGATGGATATAGGGAAGAGGTCAGAAAGATAAAACATATCCTTGTTGTTGTTGCCACAACAGTCTTCTGTTAACGTCTATAACAACAAAAGAGTACTAAAGGCTTGTACCATTTAACATTACCCAGGCGCGGATTTAGGGGAGGGTGCAGGGCGCACACCCCCCCTTCTGTGGGCAAATTTTTTATTTTTTTTTATGTAAAATTCTTGGGCCCAGAGGGCCCGGGAAAATTTTTACAATAGTACGCCCCCCCCCCCCCCCCCCCACTTTTGAAAATTCCTGGATCCGCCCCTGTTACCGCCATGAACATAAATAATAAATTTGTTATCAACAGTTATACAGTTACAGATACACACATTTATGTAGAATTATACTATACACATATAAACATGTAGTGACAGCTATATTTTAGGATTATATGTATGTGTTCCCTCTCTTTATCTTTTTCTGATATAAATATTATATATTTACTGCTAAAAACCATAATATGTATCGTCATTAGAGGGCAGGAAGTTTTTACACGGCTTGTTTTTAACCCTGACCCAACCGTTGATAGGAAGGGATGGTGAAGTCATGTTTTGCCTGATGATGACTAAGCATAGAGAAATAATAGCCGTGTCCCATACAACTCTATTATGGTTGTTTTATGTCTCAGTTAGATGTATGGCACCTACTGACACTGAGGAAAGTTGGGTCATATGCAAGATGTCAGTGTTTATAGGTCCATATAAAAAGTGGTCCTGGAGCAGCATGAATAAAGAGTGCTCCATGTGGGTAGCAGCCTTAACCCTTTAACTACGCAAAACTATAACAAAGAGTGCTCCATGTGGGTAGCAGCCTCAACCCTTTAACTACCCAAAACTATAACAAAGAGTGCTCCATGTGGGTAGCAACCTTAACCCTTTAACTACGTAAAACTATAATAAAGAGTGCTCCATGTGGGTAGCAGCCTTAACCCTGAATTAACTACGTAAAACTATAATAAAGAGTGCTCCATGTGGGTAGCAGCCTTAACCCTTTAACTATGTCGGATACTTTGAGGCATCTCCACCTTAAAGACACCAGATGCTTTGAGGCATCTCCACTATACAGAGGTATGGTGGTATCTGGAAAGGGCTAACCCAGACTCTACATAGAGGTGAGGCGGCATCTGGAAAGGGCTGACCCAGACTCTATATAGAGGTAAGGCGGTATCTGAATAGGGCTAACCCAGACTCTACATAGAGGTATGGAGACAACAGGAAAGGGCTATCTCAGACTCTACATAGACATATGGTGGCATCTGGTAAGAGCTAACCCAGACTCTACATAGAGGTATGGTGGTATCTGGAAAGGGCTAACCCAGACTCTACATAGAGGTATCGCCGTATCTGGGAAAGGCTAACCCAGACTCTACATAGAGGTATGGTGGTATCTGGAAAGGGCTGACCCAGACTCTACATAGAGGTATGGTGGTATCTGGTAGAGGCTAACCCAGACGCTACTTAAAGGTATGGTGGTATATGGAAAGGGCTAACCCAGACTCTATATGGAGGTATGGCGGCATCTGGAAAGGGCTAACCCAGACTCTACATAGAGGTATGGTGGTATCTGGAAAGGGCTAACCCAGACTCTACATAGAGGTATGGTGGTATCTGGAAAGGGCTAACCCAGACTCTACATAGAGGTATGGTGGTATCTGGAAAGGGCTAACCCAGACTCTACATAGAGGTATGGGGGTATCTGGGAAGGGCTAACCCAGACTCTACATAGAGGTATGGTGGTATCAGGAAAGGGCTATCCCAGACTCTAGATAGAGGTATGGTGGTATCTGGAAAGGGCTGACCCAGACTCTACATAGAGGTATGGTGGTATCTGGTAGGGGCTAACCCAGACTCTACATAGAGGTATGGCGGCATCTGGAAAGGGCTGAACCAGACTCTACATAGAGGTATGGCGGAATCTGGAAAGGGCTGAACCAGACTCTACATAGAGGTATGGCGGCATCTGGAAAGGGCTAACGCAGACTGTACATAGAGGTATGGCGGCATCTGGAAAGGGCTAACCCAGACTCTACATAGAGGTATGGTGGTGTCTGGTAGGGGCTAACCCAGACTCTACTTAGAGGTATGGTAGTATCTGGAAAGGGCTAACCCAGACTCTATATAGAGGTATGGCGGCATCTGGTGAGGGCTAACCCAGACTCTACATAGAGGTATGGCGGTATCTGGAAAGGGCTGACCCAGACTCTACATAGAGGTACGGTGGTATCTGGAAAGGGCTAACCCAGACTCTACATAGAGGTAGTGTGGTATCAGGAAACGGCTAACCCAGACTCTACATAGAGGTACGGTGGTATCTGGAAAGGGCTAACCCAGACTCTACATAGAGGTATGGTGGTATCAGGAAAGGGCTATCCCAGACTCTACATAGAGGTATGGCAGTATCTGGTGAGGGCTAACCCAGACTCTACATAGATGTATGGTGGTATCTGGAAAGGGCTAACCCAGACTCTACATAGAGGTATGGTGGTATCAGGAAAGGGCTAACCCAGACTCTACATAGAGGTATGGTGGTATCAGGAAAGAGGTAACCCAGACTCTACATAGAGGTATGGTGGTATCAGGAAAGGGCTGACCCAGACTCTACATAGATGTATGGTGGTATCTGGAAAGGGCTAACCCAGACTCTACATAGAGGTATGGTGGTATCAGGAAAGGGCTAACCCAGACTCTACATAGAGGTATGGTGGTATCAGGAAAGAGGTAACCCAGACTCTACATAGAGGTATGGTGGTATCAGGAAAGGGCTAACCCAGACTCTACATAGAGGTATGGCGGTATCTGGAAATGGCTAACCCAGACTCTATATAGAGGTATGGTGGTATCTGGTAAGGGCTAACCCAGACTCTACATAGAGGTATGGTGGTATCTGGTCATGCCTAACCCAGACTCTACATAGAGGTATGGTGGTATCTGGTGAGGGCTGACCCAGACTCTACATAGAGGTATGGCGGTATCTGGAAAGGGCTAACCCAGACTCTACATAGAGGTATGGTGGTATCAGGACTGGCTAACCCAGACTCTACATAGAGGTATGGCGGTATCTGGAAAGGGCTAACCCAGACTCTACATAGAGGTATGGTGGTATCTGGTGAGGGCTAACCCAGACTCTACATAGAGGTATGGTGGTATCAGGAACGGCTAACCCAGACTCTACATAGAGGTATGGCGGTATCTGGAAAGGGCTAACCCAGACTCTACATAGAGGTACGGTGGTATCTGGAAAGGGCTAACCCAGACTCTACATAGAGGTATGGCGGTATCTGGAAAGGGCTAACCCAGACTCTACATAGAGGTACGGCGGTATCTGGAAAGGGCTAACCCAGACTCTACATAGAGGTATGGTGGTATCTGGAAAGGGCTTACCCAGACTCTACATAGAGGTATGGTGGCATCTGGAAAAGACTAACCCAGACTCTACATAGAGGTATGGTGGTATCTGGAAAGGGCTAACCCAGACTCTATGCATAGAGGTATGATGGTATCTGGAAAGGGCTAACCCAGACTCTATGCATAGAGGTATGGCGGTATCTGGAAAGGGCTAACCCAGACTCTACATAGAGGTATGGTGGTATCTGGAAAGGGCTAACCCAGACTCTACATAGAGGTATGGTGGTATCTGGAAAGGGCTAACCCAGACTCTACATAGAGGTATGGTGGTATCTGGGATGGGCTAACCCAGACTCTATACATAGAGGTATGGTGGTATCTGGAAAGGGCTAACCCAGACTCTATGCATAGAGGTATGGCGGTATCTGGAAAGGGCTAACCCAGACTCTACATAGAGGTATGGTGGTATCTGGAAAGGGCTGACCCAGACTCTACATAGAGGTATGGTGGTATCTGGTCATGGCTAACCCAGACTCTACATAGAGGTATGGTGGTATCTGGAAAGGGCTAACCCAGACTCTACATAGAGGTATGGCGGTATCTGGAAAGGGCTAACCCAGACTCTACATAGAGGTATGGTGGTATCTGGGATGGGCTAACCCAGACTCTACATAGAGGTACGGTGGTATCTGGAAAGGGCTGACCCAGACTCTACATAGAGGTATGGCGCTATCGGGGATGGGCTAACCCAGACTCTACATAGAGGTATAGTGGTATCTGGAAAGGGCTGACCCAGACTCTACATAGAGGTATGGTGGTATCTGGTCATGGCTAACCCAGACTCTACATAGAGGTATGGTGGTATCTGGAAAGGGCTAACCCAGACTCTACATAGAGGTATGGCGGTATCTGGAAAGGGCTGACCCAGACTCTACATAGAGGTATGGTGGTATCTGGGATGGGCTAACCCAGACTCTACATAGAGGTATGGTGGTATCTGGAAAGGGCTGACCCAGACTCTACATAGAGGTATGGCGCTATCGGGGATGGGCTAACCCAGACTCTACATAGAGGTATGGTGGTATCTGGAAAGGGCTGACCCAGACTCTACATAGAGGTATGGTGGTATCTGGTAAGGGCTAACCCAGACTCTACATAGAGGTATGGTGGTATCTGGAAAGGGCTGACCCAGACTCTACATAGAGGTGTGGTGGGATCAGGAAAGGGCTAACCCAGACTCTACATAGAGGTATGGTGGTATCTGGTGAGGGCTAACCCAGACTCTACATAGAGGTATGGCGGCATCTGGAAAGGGCTGAACCAGACTCTACATAGAGGTATGGCGGCATCTGGAAAGGGCTGAACCAGACTCTACATAGAGGTATGGCGGCATCTGGAAAGGGCTGAACCAGACTCTACATAGAGGTATGGCGGCATCTGGAAAGGGCTGAACCAGACTCTACATAGAGGTATGGCGGCATCTGGAAAGGGCTGAACCAGACTCTACATAGAGGTATGGCGGAATCTGGAAAGGGCTGAACCAGACTCTACATAGAGGTATGGCGGCATCTGGAAAGGGCTAACGCAGACTGTACATAGAGGTATGGCGGCATCTGGAAAGGGCTAACCCAGACTCTACATAGAGGTATGGCAGTATCTGGAAAGGGCTCACCCAGACTCTACATAGAGGTATGGTGGTATCTGGAAAGGTCTACCCTAGACCCTCTCTGTGTCCCTCTATATAGAGGGGTAAGGCAGTGACCCACAAAGGACATGTGTTACTTAGGTGGCCCCTTCATCTATTTGGCACCAGTCAGCTCTAATTTATCCCCATTAATAACATATTATTATCTCAGTACACTGCCCTGCTGCATCCCATCTCACTGTGTTAGACTCACCGAGGTCAGCCTTCAACAAATCATGTTCCCATCGACTGTCGGACTAGGTGCAAAACTGCCAACTGGAAGGCCTTTTTTCAACAGTTTTTAGATGTTTTTTTCAACAATTTTTAGATTTTTTTCAGAAAATGTAAAGACCTTTCCTGCCAAATGAAATAAAATCGATAAAAAAAATCCTGACTCCCCAACTGGCCCTTTTAAAAGCCAGTTGGTCCAGTGGAAACAGGATTTGTTTAGGGAAGCCTGATGTGGGTTGTCCCATCAGGACTAATTAGACTGAATTCTCACATGCAAAGTGGACCGCAGTGAACCATGGAGGTAATTATAGCAGTACGGTTATGAGGGCTCGCATATCATTGGGACTGTTTCCAAAGCTCATGTATCCACCATTGAGGCACATAGCCTCTTGTAATAACTTGCTTTTTCACAATTTTCTAGAAAAAAACTAACTAGGAGCTAAATACAAAATTTAATATCTGAGACACAATTCCTTGCATGGAATGTCTTAAACACATATCGAACGTTTCCAATGGGTACCCAAAACAAATAGTGAAATGTCCACTTTAGAGAAATCACATTTGTGTTTCGGTAATTCATCTACTCAAGCAATTTTGAACAACCTAAAAGCCATATCATATATACAAATACCAGCAAAACACTAAATTAACTCCTTACTATCTTTAAACCAAACCAATATGTAAAAATAGATAAATATATCAGTTATATGTATGAGCAGGATTATTTCCTTAATATTAATGGCATATCAGATACTTAGTTGTGATTATTTCTTTGACATATATAATTATTATATTAAGTATAAAACAGTTTACCTCTGAAGAGCGGACACAGGTTCCAGACTCCCACTGGTCCCCGGCGGCCATATTGTCCCAGGGTCAACTCAAAGGTCACCAGCGGAAAGCCTAGGACAATGCTGAAGAAGATGAACGGGATGAGGAAGGCACCTGAAATAGGAAGTTTGTTATGACTTAATTAGGCCTCAGATGAGAAAAACAAGCTGAAAGATGACATTGTTCATTTATGCATAATTTTAACAAAAGCATTGCTCATTCCTCAAACCTCATGGATTAGAAATATAGAGAAATTTACAAACACCTTCATACCGGGAATTGAGAAACATCTTTATTGAGTGCTTGTCCCATAATTAAGAGAAATGGAGCCTGACACCAGAATTTTAGAAGTCCATTTCCATGAAATTTTGTCTAGCTAGGAATTGACATTTATACTTGCAGGGGTCAAAACAATGTATAAGAACTCTGGGCCAGTCGGGCCTTTTACATGTACGGGCCAAAATAAAGGTTTAAGGGTCTTTCCCCTTATGCCAAGTTAAAATTGCATATTTTTGGGGGGTCATTCAGGCCGGCTGGACTTGGAATCTAGGGGCCCCACACATTTATAAGGGGCCTTTTGGCCCCAGGCCCCGTGTTATTTCTACCCTGACTCGTGATTTGGGACTTGTCGCCTGTCAGTATGCTACATTGAAATGAACAGGTTTGATAAAATTGCCAGGCAATTCACCTGGCGATTTTCCCAGCAATTCGGATCAAACATGTTTATTTCAATACACCATACTGATGGGTGATCAGGGGGAAATATGATCTCCAAGGCCCAAATGACCTAGTGGGTATGGGGCTTAATTCTAAATGCAACAGACTACTTTCAATCATATTTTGTTTTCAACAAACTCCATGTCAAGCATTGGGACTTTTATGATATAAAGAGGGTGTGAGGCATGTCTCCCCTTCTGTGTATACATAAACCATAACACTAGACATTAAGCAATATTTCTACTGGGGCATACAAATAGTTGGGCAACCCCATGTAATGTAGGATCCCGTGGGGATACCAGGGTGGGGCTTAGGCATGAGGTACAGCAAAAGATGATTTCCAGGTTTTGATCCCCTGCAGTTTGCCTGCCCTGTCACCTTCATCTCATAGATACGATCACCAAAGAGAGATTTCGTCCCAATCATTTTTTGCTGTGAAAATTACCCTAGCTGTCGGTACAGTGTAAAATGTCCATCACTCACTCACTTATATAATGTAGGTGGAATTGGAATTGTGAGAAAAATGATACTAGGAGGGGATGTGATGTTTATCTAATATACTCCAGCACTCTCCAGACCACTCATCAATAATACATTGGGATAGATAATGTGTTTAGAGGCAGTGCACTGCATTCATACCATTTCTAGGACATAGGTCCAAATGAAGACATATTGTACAATACAAGATAGGTATTGTTTGGTTCTATTCATTGATACATTTATAAAAATGATCAGCCTACAACTCTTTTCCAAATTCCCAGATCCTCCCTTGGTAATATAAAATTTTTAGAACCTTTCCAAGTGTAAATTTCTTAATCACGTTTATTCACGTGTGTCTCTTTTAAAAATCAAAAATTTCTCTTTAACATCATTTTTCATCTTTACCCAGTTCATTCTCTATCATTTAATTTGTGTAAACATTGTTAAGTCTACCTTCCCTCCACCACCATTTTCCTAATGGGGAATATTTGATCAATTCCGATGTATCATAAATATTGATGCGAATAGATTACCATGAAATTGGGGATGTTTGGGGATGCCTCCCTTGTATGTGTGACGTAAAGTAAGCATGATATATCTTTATTTGTATAAAAAAAAATCTAAAAAGAAAAAATCTGTATGTGTGTACTATACTGTTATGCCTCTATCCTGCAATATGCATTTGTTTTAATCACCAAACTGTACTCTTAGACCCTTATATATATATATATATATATATATATATATATATATATATGGAATTTTGAAAACACCTTATATATATATATATATATATATATATACATCATATTTATTTATATCATATTTCTTTATATCATACAGTAGATAAGAGACAGGTTGCCGTATCCAGATGCGTCGTGGCATCTGAAACTCCCTATCTTCAGGACTTCCTTGTCTCCCGACCCTCGGTGCTGACGTAATAGACAGAGAGCCCCTATCTGCCTGTGGAATGTCCGATCACGTAATTAGCCACTTACAACCAGTAAATGTGTCAAAGTGTATACATGACCATCTCCAGAGCTGGGCAAGTTTACAGAACTAGCCAGCCTGACCCAGGCCATTTTAAGTACGCACGGGCCAGGGGTGGATCCAACCATTTGAAAAGGTGGGGCCGTGCTTAAAGAAATGTGAGGGGGGTGGGGGGGACTTCCCCCCTTTTCTAGAATCGTTCATTGAGGAAAACAAAATTCTGTCCAAAATAAGGAGGAGGGGGCGCCCATCCCCCTGCCTCTCCCTAATTCTGTGAAACCAATGAATTTAATCAAAAACTTGGAATTTTGAAAATACAAAAGGCTACTAGTAGACAAAGTATTTTACATTATGCTCTGATAAGATGCTAACACACGGGAACTTAAATCATGTGTAAATATGCTTGTTATATCTCTTTATATAATAGGGGTCCGCCCAGGCAACTGCAGGGGTCGGGATAGAGGCCTAGAATTCAGGGGAAGTCGGGCCCCTTTACTTTACGGCTTTAGGGTCCCAAACACGTTATAGTGGCCCTAATACGCATTACCTGTAAAAATATTAAGTTTTCTAGGGGCCCTCACAGAGACAATGTGGGGGCCCGACGGATTTTTTAGGGGCCTCGGGCCTCCGGGCCCGTGTTATTTCGACCCCTCCAATGAACAATACATTTCCTAAGCTGTGTGGCCCGCGGGGCCTCTGGTACCAGGCAACCCCCCACCCCTACCCCACCTTTGTTGGCCAAAACTCAATTCCCGCGGCCAGAAGGTTTTGATCAACCCCTGAGTGGAGAAAAGATATTTGGCAATCTGCATTGTGATACTTGATTTGTCGCTGATGAGATGAATGTACGCTGACTAAAAGACCCTATACTGACAAGACTCTGAACTATGTGTGGAGGAATCTATAACTTTCTATTCATTGCCCATCAATCCATGTAAAATTCATGCTCAGGGGCGGATCCTGGAATTTTCAAGAAAGAAAAGGGGGGGAGGGGGGCGTGCAATTTTGAAAATTTTTACATTAAAAAACTTCAAATTTTGGCCCAAAAAGAGGGGGTGTTCGCCCTCCACACCACTCACAAATCCATGACTGATGTTACATTGTTATACCATAATATTGTTGAATTCATCTAACCTCTAGAAGATCATGTGTGACTAGTGAAGAAGGTAATCACATTTTAAAAACAAACCGACTTACCCCCTCCATTCTTGTAGCAGAGATACGGGAACCTCCAGAGGGCGCTGAAGCCAACAGCATAACTGAGGGCGGCCATAAGAAAGTCGGCCTTGTTGGACCATACCTCTGGGGGTGCCATCACGTCTCCACGCTGTGGGACTGCGGGTGACAACTTGTAGGACTCCGGGTGACAATGCTAACTTGGGTCTCAGTGGGTCTGTCCAAAGGGGCTGGATTGCAGGTTAAAACCCCTGGGTTAGGTACGTCCCGGGCTGTAAGGCTGAGCCAGGAACAGAGCGTAGCTGTATGTGAGGGTGTGTGGGTGTGGGCTACTAGAATACCACTCTAAGGGATACTGGGCAGGGGAAGGGAAGGGTGGTGCTGCTCTGAGTTGTAGGGTGGTTACTCCAGCGTCAGGGCTCCTACTATGAGAGTACACCCCTGGACGAAGTGAAGTGACTGGTGGTAGCGGGGAGTGGGTCCCTGATATATATGTGATGGTAGGGTCAGCTTCAGAGGACGACCCCCGCTGTCGTGGGATGGGTATAGACTGTGTCACACTAGGCCAGTTTCACAATCGAAAATTGGGTATTTCTCGCAGCCGAAAACTTTGCTATAGCACGCCCCCTCCCCCCTTCCCCCTTTTTTTTCTTCAGAATCCTGGATCCACCCCTTGCTTGGAAAAGAATCAAACCATACTTTCTAGTGGTAATGATTAGCCGTTACTCTCACTCACAACCTTGGACTGATTTTGACCACCTGCTATTGGGTGATTCAATAGTGTTAAAACCAGGAATACGACAACAGGCTATACATCCTATGGCATTTGAAGGAGAATTTAAATCCTTTCTAAGGATCTATATAACATGTTTTTGATGAACCAGTATTCCAGCTACCGTTTCTACTACATTAGTCGTTGTCATATAGCATGTCATAATTATAGTATCATCAATGGGAATAAAGATTGTTTATAGTCATGTTACATGTCATTAGAACAGGTTTTCAATTCTCTTTCAAAATGGTATGTGGGATTCATGGTCCCCTGTCTGTTTTTTTTTTTTTTGGGGGGGGGGGGGGGGGGGAGTAAAATGTCTGAATTGCGGCCAGTGCGAATCGCTGAGTGTTACCCAGGCTGAGGTCGTTGTGGTGTGTTTGGGTCGGCCTAGTTGTGGGTGACGCTGAGCGACACCGAGTCGGTGTGTTGGGGAGGGGGGGGTGACCCAGATACGTACATACGGGCAGAAGGTGCTCCCGAAGTGGGGCTGCTGTAGGGGGGGGGGGGGAGTAGGGGAAGGCGGTGGCGGGGGGGGTAATATACCTTACTATACAATCTAATCAATATGAGAGTCGAATTCAGGGGGACGCGCCCCTCCTTTTTTCCGGAAAATTTGCGCTTTTTAATGTAAAATTTGGCAAAAGGTCATGGAGAAAACGTATTTCCAACGACATCCCCCACTCTTGTAATTCCTGATCCCGCCACTAATGTATATTTAAGCGAGCGTCTTAGCTGAGGGCCGGAGCCCCAGACGGCTTGGTCCAGGTCGGAGATGTGGGAGGGGGGGGGGGGAGGAGGGGGGAGTTAATTGTCAAATCGGGTTTCCCAGAGAGGGCGCATTTAGGTCCCTCCCACCTTGAAAATCCTGGACTCTCCCCTGTCATTGGATCCAGTGGCGGATTTAGAGAGAGGGGGTCGTTTATTTGCACGCACCTTTTTTGGTCAAATTTTAGACTTTTATAATGTAAAATTTGCCCAAAAGGTTACAAAGGCTGAGATCTCCTGAGCCGATGTTAAATGTGCAGCATATATATATGTCTTATATAGGAATTTCTTATTCTATCACTTTACAAGATATATACCTTCCGTAGATGTGGTCACGTGATGACGTTTAAGTTGGGGATCACGTTGCTATCAAATAAATTTAAAGATTTTCAATACTAAGATGAATGTTGATTATGATTTGGTGAGTTGGATGAAGCGAACGTCACAAAAAGGTTTTTGACGCACGGATCGGAGTGTAAATGACAATGATAACAAATTAATCACCAATATGGCGATCAGACGTAATCTACACGTCTACAGCCATATAAGATAGGTCATCGGAAATTTAGTCACATTGTAGCACTTTTTACAAACAGACGTATAACTACTATTTATAGAACTCGTGGCATATCCTGATGACACTGGGGTTAGATTCTGATGTTTGTCACACTAGGATCTCAGTCTCAGAGTATAACACCAAAAGTTGGTCATTATCACTCCCGGGTGAGTCATTTGAACGATCCTTTTTAAAAACACAAACTCAACCTTTCTGGGAACATGAGACATTCGCCCAGATGTGTAAACAGCTGGGTGGTACTGTCTACGTCTGATGGTGAGACACAGCCCAGGCAGGCAGCGATGGAACAAGCACGTTCTTCGACCATACTTTCGGCCATACTGTCTGTAACCTGCCCAATTATTATGTAACATTTTTATTATTTTAGGTAAAGTTGAGACTTACTTAAAAAGAATGTTATGATAACATTATATTTTAGTGAAGTTGAAACCTTACTAATAAAGAACATTATATTCACGTTATTATAACGTGAAATAACGTTATAAGATGTCATAATAATGTCACAGTGCAACGTCTCAATGTTAGGTTCTAAAGACGATTATTTTTTGGTGCCATCAAAATAACGTAACAAGAACCAAAGCAGACCTAAACAGAACGTCATAATAACATCATATTTTTTGCTTGGGAGGCGTCATACGGGAGTTACCAGTGGCAGGTCCAGGGTTTGAAGCAAGGAGGGTCGCTATTTGAACATATCCTTCATTTATTGTTGGCAGAATTATAGAAAACACACTTTATCTAAGATGGGAAAGACTTGCCTGCATAGAGGGGTGGGGGTGGAAGAAAGTATTTTTGAAAAAGGTAAACAACAGTTGATGGCACCCAAAAGATAATGAGAAAATGTTGAAAAGTCGAGGCTTGGCTGTACCACCTCGCTTTGCCGTCGTTTACATCCCCATGGATACTATCGTAGTACTTTGTATAAGCTAAAACCTGTGAGTTGGTCCTGATGTAGATGATATACTGTTGAATGGAATCATAAGAATGAGATCCACCTTCGTGCCTTGGTCCTTCTTCTTGACTATTCATTTTATCAACAACAAAAACTGTCATATCTTATTATGTTATGAAAAGATTAGGATACTAACATTATATATTCATACTAAGGTATACCATAAGAACTATGTACTATATTCATTTCCTTCTACATAACATTCTATACACAAGGATCCATATCTTTCATAACAGTATGTGATAACCACTACCACTAATTAAGCACCAGGTATGCAGGCATATTTACCCATATTAAGGTTCTACCACTTGTTATCAGAATCCATACTCAGCTTGTCTAATAAAATAAGTTGGTCATTCACAGTCACACAATTTTGTCATTCTCACGACTTGACACGACAGTGTAGTTGTATCACATTTTATCGTCGTGGGTCCCGTCAAGCCCCACTCGCCGTGGTGAATGATCCCATCGCAGACCCCAGTGAAAATTCTGTCTCATTCCTACGATAATAATCTCACGGGAGAGAAAATGATCGCAGGCTAGAGACAATTATCGTATAGCATTCACACTAAGAATTGAGGTCCCTTGCGATTTTTTTCGTAAGCAATCTCCTTCTGAATCGCCCAGGATCTCTACGAAAATATTAAACATGTTGAATAATTTTGCAAGGGATTGGATCGCAGAGGGCTACGATAATGCAACGTTGCCAACGTTCACAGATCGCAGAGCTCTACGACGCCACGGCGAGTGGGGCTTCAAGTTGGTCAAAGTACACCCTCCTGTTGTGGTGCTCCACATGCCCCCCTCCCCCAGCCCCCCTACCCCACTGACCCAGTATTGTTTCTTTAACTTTGTGGGTCGCGGGAGGGCTATTTCTTAAAGTCTACATGTTTTAGGGGCTTAGCAAGGGCGGATCCAAGGGGGGGGGGCCCTGCCTTTTTCAGGGACGGGTTTATTTTTGCCCAAATTTAGATTTTTTTTTATGTAAAACTCTTGGCCCCAGAGGGGGCGCTGGGACTTTTTTTAATATAGGCTCCCCACTGTCTTGAATTACTGGATCCGCCCCTGTTTTTCCTGGAAAATCAATCAATGTAAACTTTAGCCAGAAAACCTTTAAGGTAACTTTATTTGTCTTCTAAAACCTTGATTTGTGTTCGTCCTCTGCCCTCCACTAATAGAAGGGTCGGAGGCTGGGTAAGAGCGGGGTGTTAGGACTCTATCCTACAAACAGATGCTATGCCACAAATGTTTGTGGTTTAGTGACTTTTTGTAGGATAGCATCACCACAGGATGCTAAGCTACAAACAGATGCTAAACCAAAAATATTTTAAGGATAGCATCTTTCCAAAAATAGACACTAAGTCATAAATATTTGTAGCTTAACATCCTTTTGTGACTTAGCATCACCACAAGCTGCTAAGCTACAAACAGATCTGCTAAGTCACAAATATTTGTGGGATAGCATCTCTGCACTAACACATGTTAGGACGCTATCCTACAAACAGATGCTATCCCACAAATACAACCTAATTGTCACTTAACATCCATGTCAGGACGCTGTTAAGACGCTATCCTACAAAAGACGCTATCCAACAAAATTTTGTCACTTAGCATCTTTTTGTAGGATAGCATCACCACAAGCTGCTAAGCTACAAAAATGCTGCTATGTGACAAAAGTTTTGTCACTTAGCATGTGCCAAAGATGCTAAGCTACAAAACAGCTGCTAAGTTACAAAATCTGTCTTTTAGACACTATCTTACAAAATACACGATCCAATCTGATGCTAATTGACAACATTTTGTTGGATAGCGTCACTAGAAGCTGCTAAGCTACAAAAAGTGACAAACAGTTTAATTGTGTCATTATTAATTAATGACAAAAAACACAATATGATTTATCATGAATAAAAAAACTGAAGATCTATCAATAAAAAATATTAATAATTGATAACTAAATAATTCATAAATAATCATATTATCACAAAAATTTTGTCACTTAGCATCTGTCAAAGATGCTAAGTGACAAAACTGCTGCTAAGTTACAAAATCTGCCTTTTAGACACTATCCTACAAAGTACACTATCCAAAAAAAACTTGGCCCATATGTTAAGAAATATGCTATCCTACAAAAGACGCTATCCAACAAAATTTTGTCACTTAGCATCTTTTTGTAGGATAGCATCACCACAAGCTGCTAAGCTACAAAACAGCTGCTAAGTTACAAAAGTACCCACACATTTTCTGGAAACACACCCCCCTTTTTCAAAATCCTGTAACTGCCCCTGCATTATGACATTACTTAGATCAACTCAGAATGTCATTTATGATGCTAAATGATGAATTATAAACTTTTTGTAGGCTAGCGTCCTTTTGAAGGATAGCAGCATGACCAGGACGCTATCCAACAAACAGGTTTTGTTGGATAGCGTCCTTTTGTAGGATAGCATCTTTAGCCTGACTCTAAGTGACAAATGTAACCTTTTTGTTGGATAGCGTCTTTTTGTAGGATAGTGTCTTAACAGACGCTATCATGCAAACATTCACTAAACCACAAAGCACTTTGTCAGTTAGCAGCACCCATATGCTGCTAAGCTACAATCAAATGCTATCCAACAAGATGCTATCCTACCAATGGATGCTATCCTACAGATTTATGCTGAAAAATAGCAAACCAATTTTGAAGATTATTTCATTTGGGTTTGGAAGAGAGGTGTACTGCAAACTCCTAGGACATAGGACTAACCTTTTAGAATTTTCAAATATATGATTTATTTAGGAAAATTACATCACACTTTCATTTTGCAATTTCTATTTCATATATAAAAAAATTGAATATTGATAAACTATTAACAAAATAAATTCAAGAAGCAAAAATAAGACTTCAGTTGTTCAGCCCCTTAAGCTTTTCACTTCATAGCAGTGAAGGACAATAGATATAGATAAACAAACATCGGTTGGTTTAGAATGATAAATCACTGATCTTAATTGATTCTCCCATTTGTAGGATATAATACCTATTTTTGTATACATTTTTTTTATATATATATATATATATATATTTTTTACAAATTCTGTCAATATTCTTTGAAGATCGTACTAAAAAGACCAAAGTATCAGAAAAAGGTTATTGTCTATCACCTCTCATATAGGGATTACTAGAAATTGTCCCCTGAATCAATTCTACAGAAAAGGTAACTTTGCTGTATAATACTTTAATATAGCTTTGTGCAGAGATGCTATCCCACAAATATTTGTGACTTAGCAGATCTGTTTGTAGCTTAGCAGCTTGTGGTGATGCTAAGTCACAAAAGGATGTTAAGCTACAAATATTTATGACTTAGTGTCTATTTTTGGAAAGATGCTATCCTTAAAATATTTTTGGTTTAGCATCTGTTTGTAGCTTAGCATCCTGTGGTGATGCTATCCTGCAAAAAGTCACTAAACCACAAACATTTGTGGCATAGCATCTGTTTGTAGGATAGAGTCCTAACATTTGTCCTATGTCCTAGGAGTTTGCAGTACACCTCTCTTCCAAACCCAAATGAAATAATCTTCAAAATTGGTTTGCTATTTTTCAGCATAAATCTGTAGGATAGCATCCATTGGTAGGATAGCATCTTGTTGGATAGCATTTGATTGTAGCTTAGCAGCATATGGGTGCTGCTAACTGACAAAGTGATTTGTAATTTAGTGTGTGTTTGCATGATAGCGTCCTGACATGGATGTTAAGTGACAATTAGGTTGTATTTGTGGGATAGCATCTGTTTGTAGGATAGCGTCCTAACAGTGGGGCCTTTGCGGGTCGTATCTATGGTAAGAAACGTTAATGTCGGCTCTCACTTACCAGTTAGGCTACCTCCCCACTTGGGGATCAAGGGTTTAAAAAAAAGAGGAGGGGGGAAGGGGCGCGCTATTGAAAAAAAAATTCCCCTAATTACTTTTGGTCAAATTTTACATTAAAAGAATGCAAAAGTTTCCCAAAAAAAAATAGGGGCGCGCACCCCTGCGTCCCCCCTTTGGATCCGCCACTGCTCCCATGTGACACGTCTTTAGGGGCTGTCATGCTGGTAACACACATTCTGTTTCTGATCTGTGAAAATAAATCACCACTGGCCTTTACAGGGTACACACCCACATTCCTCAGCCTTAACTTGTGGGTCCCTCCTCCCAGAAAACGGGCCCCAGACACACCCCTGACCCAGTCTCCTGTCTTTGGGACTTAAGCCCCATACCCACTAGGCTATTTTACCGGCGATTGGCGATGGGCAACTGGGAGAGTCCGCCAATTCTTATAGGTTGCCTGTGAGTATAATATTATTGGAATGTGCAGGTTTGATCTGAATCGCCGGTAAACTCAGCCGATTCTGCCCTTAGAATCGGCCGATTTTAGGGGCAACGAGTTGTCCAACTCAGCCAAAATCGCCTAATGGGTATGGCGCTTTACCGCGGACGGCTATATGAGCCACGTCGCACAATCGACGTGCAAGAAAGTATACACGACGGCCATAAACTTCGCCCACATAGTATAATATGTTAAATATCCTAAACCTAACATGAACAATAATATAAAAAAAGGTATTTAGAATTATATCTAAGTGATGTGGGAAAGAGTATCGTGCTAGAAGTAGGAAATCCTATAAGGGGGCACCCTGTAGTTTGGTACTTATCTCCTGTACGAGGGATTATGTAACAATTCCCTGCCTGGTCCAGACGACCGTGATTAGTAGGGGTTTTATAACTCTATTCAAGTAGGAAGGACATTGACATGTTTATTGTCTTAGGAGGCAATTTGATAGGTATAGACCCTTAAAATCAACATCGCGACATGGCCATATCTTATAATCGACATCAGGCACGGCTTTAGGGGGGCGGGACGTGCCAGGCGCATGCCCCCCCCCCCCCCCTCTATTTTTGCCCAAATATTTATTTTTTAGTGTAAAATTCATGGGCCTGGAGGGCCCGGGAAAATGTTTTGCTATAGCCCCCCCCCCCCCCCCCCCCACCCCCCCTTTTTTTTTTTTTTTTTTTTTTTGCAAATTCCTGGATCTGACCCTGAACATGCCACATGGGAGATTCTTAAAATCCTGAATCTGACATTTCAAAAGCACAAAAATTCCTTCCTTGCAATACAAACAGTATTGTTTTAGACATCAGTAACACTAACAGAGATACTAGAATGATTGGAAGTCAATTTTGAGTAAAACGTTAATGCGGTTTTTTTTTGTCACCGTAAGGTCCATTTCTTTACGTAGCGCAACGTACAGTGCCTCCCCCTGGTGTAGAAATTAAACACCACCACAATTGATACCACAACACACGCACCGCCAGCTGGTGGCCAATGACGGAACTAAGTAAGGGTGGAATATGTCTCTTAGCATAGGGATCCTCGACTGGGTGGGGTTGACAATTATGTCACATGTCCAATTTTAAAATAGCGCGTGTCTTTCTCATTTAGGATTCTAAAATTAATAAACATGTTGCAGATAACATTAAATCCCCGTGTCACTGTGTCGATTTTAGGGGTAGGCCTATAAGGGTATAGATTATTACATATTTCTTTCTAGGTGTCTAAGAATTAATAATAATACATTTGAGGCCACATTGTTATATTTTGAAGGGGAAAACCCTCGAAAATAGTCCTATATTACTATTGTGTTAGACAGAAGGATGATCACGATTCTGTTTCTGTGTCCTCTTGGTGTGTCTGTTTCATTTATGTGCCATGCCATTAACTCATTTGACGCTGTCCATTTGGGGATGTGTGCCGTCATCTGCACAAGGTCTACAGCGTAGTACATGGACTTAGATGGTCCAGAAAGTGTGTGTGTGTGTGTGGGGGGGGGGGGGTCTGCCATGAGGGGGGTTGTAGGAGGTTCTCCCTCCTGGTGTGCTGTTTCTCAGTGCCTGTCCTTTGGCAAGCCGAATGGGTGAAATACAAAAAAAAAAAAACCACAAACAAACAAACAAACATTGTTTCCCAACCAATCCAGAAAACAATGTTTTGAACCGGAAAACAATGATTTCTGTGAAAACACCGACCATCCCCTAACCCACCCACTGCTTTCTTATGGGAATCAAAGTTAAGGCCCGGACACATATACCAACTCAACTCAACTGTTGAGTCGGGTTGGGATGAGTTGGTATATGTGTCATAGGATTACGACTGGTTTGTCCCAACGGATCCGTCGGGTCTGTAGGTCCCATAATTGATTGTTTTCAGTCTTTTTATTTATCTGAAAATAAATCCGATTTTCCAAAGCTTACATAAAACTATCATTCAAATGGTATACTTTCTGTTTTTCTACGACCATTATTTCTATAGTTCCTACAATGATTATTTCTATAATACAAATATTTACTTTCATAAATCTGATAGAAAGGGCCATAACACACTTACCTATCTGAAAAGCAATCTATTATACATATATTTTAAAGTATATACTTTGTTTATAACTATAAACATATCCCAATGCCAAGACCATTTGGTCATTATATGTGACACCACCCATGAATATCTCCCCGACTAATCAGTCCCCAACAGTCGGGTCTGAAGCACTACCGACGATCGAGTTGGTATATGTGTCCGGGCCTTAAGTCTTTGCATATCCAGTATGTATGTGAACACACAACTGGTTGCCCTTGCTGATTTTTACTGACCATGGGCGGATCCAAAGGGAGGCTCGGAGGTGCATGGCCCTCCCTTTTTTCGGAAGATTTTGTGTCTTTTTGATGTAAAACTCCGCCAAAACATAATAAAGGAAAGATTTTTCCAATAACGCCCCCCCCCCCCCCCACCCCTTTTTCAAAATCCTAGAACCGCCAGTGGACTCTTTACATCAATCTGGCATAACCATTTGATATTGGTACTCTTACCTTATTCTTTGCGATTAATTGATAGGGTGGACAGACAGAGCTTATGCGCACTCAAATACAAGACAATATATTTCTCAGCTTACCCCACCTTTCTAATTCCACCATCTACGCCTGCCAATCTCCTACTTTTCTGACTCCTGATTAGTAGACAACAATATTTGGGTTTGAAAAGTCTTAACAGATTGGTTCTGGTATATTAGTACAATAAGCCTCACCTTTACCATGAAACAGTATGCAACAGTTCTAGGGTTATAATGTGTAAACGTTATCCTAGACAGCCATAATAAATATCTAACCTAAATCATCTTCCAGCGAAGTACCCCTTAATCTTGCATACGATTTAGAATATGAAAGTAACGTATGAATTGTGCCAATTTTGTCACCAAGAAGAAAAATAAACTATGGAAAAGAAATACAATTATTGTTTGCTATATATTTATTTTTAATGAATGAGTTCTCACACCACCTTGAGATATCAAATATATACAGATACAAAATGAAAAACGTCAATGCTAGTCTTAAATGTTGAGGCAGAAATACTTAAGCCTTTCAGCCTCTCAACATATATATACATGTATCCCAGACTGAAGTTCCATCCTAGTCTGCTAGTTGCTCAAACTAGAAAAAAATGTATCTAAGGAAGGACTACGTATTTCCCACCATGCATCTTGATCACAGCTAGTCTGCAGGTCAAACACAGGGAAAAAGCTATCCTTGGCGGGGGGAACTGAAATACCAAAGGGTCTCCAGATTCATCAGGTATTTGATCAGGAGACGCTGAGAGCAGGCCGCCATCTCTGTGGTACCCAAAGGGGGCTCCCCTAGGGGTGTCGTAAAAGCAGGGGGTCCTAATTGCGACACTGGGGACGAACCCACTCTCTACCACAAAATGAGGTTTGGCGTTGCTAAGCAACCAGGACACCAATTCCTTGAAGCAGCTGTCGGGCAGAGCCTGGCCTCTGTTGGCATAGCAACAGCTGTGTAGGGAGCCAATAAGAGGTAGCCTCTCTCAGAGGGATTAGGCCCAGCCCAGAGGCAGATGAGACGGGGAATGTCATTGGTGGAGGGAAGGAAGTCTGTGTTGGTTGGTCGGCTGGGTGTCGGCTGTGTTTGGAGAATGTCTGATTGTCGCTGACTGTGTTTGGAAAATGTCTGATTGTCGCTGACAATCGGGCGATGAAACCTTTCATGTGTTCGCTTGTAAATAGCAGGCAATGTGACACGTAATATACTTTTAATCCAGCAGAGGAACTGGTTCCTCAGTGGTTCTACACAACCGAAGACAAGGCCCTAGACCAATGAATCCTTGACGGTGACATGACTACTTTTAAAATAAAGGGGGAACCAATTCTCCCTACCATTGATAGCTGATTTTCAGTATTTATGAACCTGCAGGTTGATACTGCCTCATGTTAATGACAACACAGGAAAGTCTATGGAAAAATACAAATATTTGCTATATGTCTATCTAAAATAGATGAATTTTCAAACCAACTTAAAAAAAGAATTAATGTAATTAAACATACACAAAATGAAAATTAGTCCAAAAATGTTTTCCATTATTTTCAATCACAAATCATGCCATGATTAATTACACTTTCTTTACTTAAGCCGTGGTTTGTCGAAATATTTCCCAGAATGCACCATGATTTAGGATAGTCTGGCTATCCGTGGTAGGGTGAAGAATTGATGTGACTGATATTCTGTTATCACAGATCACTAGCAACCAGAACTATAGATGTGGTCAGCAAGAAACAGCTCATTTTGTGTTCCTTTCATGGACATGTAGAATAGAATATGAGTTCTGGCTATATATTATAAATGTTATTTTATATGAAGTGTTGTACATTAACAGGACACATATTTTTATCACACTTTGAACATACCATTAGAGTCACATTTTGGTGAATTTATGAGAACATAGCAATAGATGAACAAACAGAAGTTGACAGAAAATGTTTTGGTTTTTGAGTTGTTTCTTGCATCCCAGACCTACAGTAAATAAGAGTGTTTCTTTTGAGCATTTTAAAATGGCCAATCCAATGCAAGCACTTTAAAAATTTAAAAAAAAATTATTGTTGGATATTGGTTGCTGCTGATGGCTAAAGGCCGTATTACACTATGCGTCGGGTGTATGTTCGCGTTGAGTGATATTGCCCAACGTGAACAGTTCGCATTGGAGCTATATTACACTACGCGTCAGTCACAATGCAAAGTATATTATACTAAGCGTTTTGGCACACATTAGTACGTGCTGGCGCACGTTGGTACGCGTTTTTATATATATCATACTTCGCGTTTGGCAACAAGATTCGCGTTTGCTATTCGCGTTAGCAAAAGCGCATATGAAAATGCCCCAACGCGTACCAGCCGACGCATAGTATAATACGGCCTTAATTCAACCTGCCAGTATTGGCATTCAAAATTAGTATTCTATAAATATATTCCAAATTACCTTTACGCTAATAGTCAAGCATTCGTGGTGGTCACAGCTATTGAATCATGTCTTAAACCTATCTGCTTGTGTTTGGTTTTATATTACCTCTTAAAGCTCCTATAGTTTAAAGACACAATCATAGAGAAACAAAATAAAGCAACCATCCTCACGTAAAGATTACACCTAGAAAAACCATCATAAACTTTACATTAGTTTATGCTTATTAAGAAAGGTTGCATTTGTGTCACACCAAATTCATCATGACAAATCTGTGTCCTAACAGTGTGTTGATACCAAATACATTAGGTGTAGGGCCTATAATGTGTTATAACGAGAATAATCAAAACAAGTATTACACATTCCACACCATGTACAGGAGACCAAACACTCTGCCTCCCCTAGAGCTCGAGTGGTCTGGAGCTGACTGAGAGGGCTGGGTTCTCTCCTCCTTGGTGAGGGGGGGGGGGGGGGAGGCACTCAGCGTATGAGGGTAGGTACCAACTGTGAAACTACAGCCCCCCTTTTGGGGGATTTTACAGCCCTCAGAAAAAACTGTCATACTCCGACAACCCCCCTTTTTCAGCATCCCTCATGGACAGTCCCTGCAAATAAGCATTAACCTACACATTTATTGGTCACAATCCAGCTCCGGAAGGTGATGATTTGTTTGAAAGCTATTATGAAGGAATTTTTATAACCTATACAATTGATTGTTAATCTAGTATAATATATAATCTATTATTAACAGCTATCCTAAAAGGTGGTTTGAAGATTTGACAGCCCCTCTTTTTAAGTGAAATTTGCGATGGACAGCAATATATGTATTCAGCCCCTTGATGGTATGATCACGTTGGTACTCATTTCTAGACCAAGTAACCCCCCCCCCCCCAGGTTCCCTCCCTGCGCACCCTCGACCACTGGGTTGGAGGGTGGAGGGAGGGGGGCTTAGGAGGGGCTCTGGAACCACTCCAACACCTCCTGACGTGACGTCAAGGGGCCGCCGTGACCGAGTGACGTCACCAATGACGTCATATCGCGCCGTGACGTGAATGTTGTTCTGAGTGTGCTTGGAGAGTTTAAGAGTGGCGCCGCCCTGGTGGGATGTGTCGGAGGTACTAAATCAACAGGGGCCGGATCCTTCAGGTCAGAAAGGGGGACAAGGAGCGGTGAACTGATGGAATCGGCACTATTTCCAGGGGGGTCCAGGGGGTCCTGACCCCCCCCCCCACTCCCCGCCCCCACCTTGTGTGAGGTCTCAAACTTTTTTTAAAAATTTATTATTTTATTTTTACTGACACAAGTTAGCGCAAGCGCTAGTTTACATCTTCTGCCAATTTAATAAGGCAGTTATGAAGTACATAAAATCTGTTATACGCACACTTGATAAAGAACACGAAACACGCCACTCAAGGGCTTGCAAATGTCCAACGCTTTAGTACCCTGATATACGGACCCCTTTCCAAAGCTGTATCCGCCCTTGAATAGGTTGCGTTTACATATTATTATACCTTAAGGTGATACACGTTTAGTAGTTAAGAGTTTAATGCACGCCGTATCAGACTGGGGTGGTAACCTACTGTGTATCACACTACAGTGTGATACAGAAAGTACTTCGCGTGGGAAAGGCTCATGAATACAAAATTCGCATCGCGTGAACGGCCGCGAAAATGTAGTCCGTCAAGATGCGTTATTTAATTCATATTTTTTCACAAAGGATGCAATATTTGGGATTAGAATGCATAAATCTATGCGTATGTATTTAAAATATCGCATGAAAACGCATAGAAACGCATAGAAAAACGTATTTTCCCGACGTGATAGATGGGCGATAATGGGGGCCGCTACAGACGGCCGCTACAGACGTTGACGGCCAGTACAGACGGCTGTAGTGGCCAAGAATGATCGGTTAATGATGGAATTTAACAGAGAATGTTTTGTAAATTATGGAGAATATCAGGGGCTAAGGTATAATAAATCCATAACCAACCTCAAAGGGGGTCCTCGGGCAGTTACCACCCCTCGCCTGGACCAGGCTCGGGGTGGTAACCACCCTCGTACCCCCTTCTCGGTTGGTTATATGTAATTTCCTTGCATGCATCTAGGCTAGTATGCAAGTACAGTACAGTAAAAATGCTAGCTGTTTTGGGGAGAACTGTTGTCCCAATGATTGCAATTATAAATTGAAATTAAGTAAACACAAAACGATAAGGAATATATCACAAGGATATTACCCCAGTACACATTATTATAAAGAGGCCGCCTATATTAAAGGGGCTTTCTTGTCCGTGAGGCAGCCGTATTTTGATACGTTGTAACCCCCTGCCTGACCCGTGACGGACCAATCACATCGCAGGATTACGTTCTAACGTCACAAAACACGTCGCCAGCCGTCACGCCGTTAGGCTTACGTCGGCGGATGTATCTCTAAGGATTGAAGGATGAGAACGTCCCTTTAAACAAGGTTCCGCCAATATCGCCTTTCAAAAATCTAATCTGAATCAGCTCCTTACCAGTTGGGTATACCACTTCAGTACATGTTTATGAAATAAAAGAACGATAAATGATTTTAACAGAAATGCCTCCTGAAGTGAGGTGAGACTCTCAATATAAGAAGACCCTCGGTGCAATCGTCAGAGGGCAGAAGGACGACCAGCCGGGCAGCGTACGGCCCAAGGGCAAGACCCTCGGTGCAATCCAGAGGGATTTGTGATGACCTGAAGAAGAAGCTCAAGGGTCGCACAAGCCCCATGGGTCGTACGGTCACCTGAGGACGACCCCAGAGGGTCTTCTTTATCTTAACACCCAAGAAAAGCTCCAACTATGTTGAAAATGTTGAACACGAGGGAGGGGTACGTAACGAAGGAGGTAGTTACAGCCTGTCCCTTCACACTACTCCTTTTGTCACCTGCATAGCCGAGGAGCAGTACGTACTAATATGAGAAGACCCTTAGGGGTCGTCAGAGGGCAGGAGGACGACCCGATGGGCAGCGTACAACCCAAGGGCAAAGCCTTCAGGTCGTATGCTGCCCAGAGGGTCGTCTGTATGCCCGAGGACGACCCCTTAAGCTACAAATATGCTAAAAATAGGATAAATGAGGAGCGGTACATACAGCCTGTTTATACTCACTGGCATCTGTACGCAGCGCTCACCGGCCGAGCGGGTGATAAAATGGGTGCCGTGTAGTGACAGGCTGTACATACCGCTCGTTGTTTTCACTATTTGAAACATATTTGGATCATTGCTTGGGTGATGAAATAAAGAAGACCCTTTTGGGTCATCCTCGGGTGTCTGTATTACCCATGGGGATCGTATGTATTTCGAGCTTTGCCTTCGGTACATGACAAAACCCTCGGGGTCGTGCAGACACCCTCTGACGACCCCCGCGGGTCTTCTTATATTAGTATGTACCGCTCTTCAGCCGTGAGGATTCCATGGCTAAGTTCCCTTAAAGAGGGGCTACGTAAAGGTCCACTATTTTGTTGCTGTTATTTATCTTTAGATGTTTTGAACTACCTGCCATAGTGTTTCTGGATAAAGACCATCAGGAAAAGGCAATTATCTCCTGATCTAAAGAGGCGCCCAATCCGGCCATCAGCGACAAGATTAATTAATTTAATAAAAAATAAAATGAGGCAGGCGGTTTATGAGAGTATTGCGTGTCGTAGTGTTTAGAACAAAAGGAGGGGAAAAGGGCATAAGAAAAGAAAAAAAAGAAAATGGAAGACAGCAAAACCTGCTGATGACGTTGCTGTCGGTGGTTAGTGTTAAACATGGCATCTGTGCAGGGAGTAGCGGGGTGGAACACACATTGGGATTTAGTGAAGGGTGGCACCCTCTGGTGTTGGTACAGTAATACATATATAAAGATACTTTATATACTCCATATAGTGACTAACCCAAGGACTCTAGAAAGTACGAGATATAAGTAGCACCACATTGCAAGAAAAAGATTTTTCCTAATAGGAATATACTGAAGCTACCACATTTTGAAGACTCAATAGACTGTAGTAGTCTAATGCCATTGGTCACTTTTATGTTCAGGAAACATTCAATGGTACATGCACCTGCTCACTGTGCATAGTCCGAGAAAAGCTCTGCCTGTCGTTCCCACTATGTTACCACTGACAATGAGAGTAATGTGTTACTCGACCATCTTGGTTGAGTAGACCTCTCTCTGCATATACTCCATGTTTGAACTGAACACACACCTTCTTAGTGATCCCGTCATCTAAATCTGATATTATTTGATGGGTATTCTTCTCAGGATATCAAGGATTCAAGAGTTTGTTTAGCCTCAGTGTCCTGACAAACCTGAGCCTGTCCACCATGACAGTCTGCTGGTACCCAGCCTGAGCATAGGCACAAGCAGGAACCAGCTAATCTAAGTTTGAAAAGCAACTGACAGGGGCTGCGTAAGTCAAGAGGATACATTCTTGGAGAATTGCTTTCACAATTGTGGGGTAAGACATAGTTTTAGTGTATTTCAGGCGGGTTGAAAAGGGGGTCTATGGAGAATAGCCATAAGTTCTCTCTGACCGTCTTGGACTAAAGGCCGTATGCTAGATACCGAAAGTATGCTGCAGATTTTCAGCTGTATATTTTTGGCATTGCCGATATACAATCGACAGCCTTGCTGATAGAATATTACGAACATGTTGGTAATTTTTTCCTGTAAATTTTTGTACGGGCCGCAGATATTACACTTTTGGCCACCGATAACACACTTTCGCTGCCGGTATAGAACGTGACCATGGCGAGGGTAAATATCGGCGGCCTGCACTTTTGGTATTTGGAATACGGCCTTCACTCTACACTAACTATTTTATCTGAGGAAAAAATAACATCTTTTCCCACAACCTCCTCGCCATATGACCTTCTCTCTCGCCTTCCCTGACCTTCTCCTCCCACCCCCAGCGCCAATCCCAAGTATCTGATGTCCTTAGCGCCGTCCCTGACCTTCTCCTCCCACCCCCAGTATCTGATGTCCTTAACTCCCATCCCCAGTATCTGATGTCCTTAGCATCGTCCCTGACCTTCTCCTCCCACCCCCAGTATCTGATGTCCTTAGCGTCGTCCCTGACCCTCTCCTCCCATCCCCAGTATCTGATGTCCTTAGCACCGTCCCTGACCTTCTCCTCCCATCCCCAGTATCTGATGTCCTTAGTGCCGTCCCTGACCTTCTCCTCCCATCCCCAGTATCTGATGTCCTTAACTCCCATCCCCAGTATCAGATGTCCTTAGCGCCGTCCCTGACTCTCTCCTCCCATCCCCAGTACCTGATGTCCTTAGTGCCATCCCTGACCCTCTCCTCCCATCCCCAGTACCTGATGTCCTTAGGTTTGCCCTGACCTTCTTCTCCCATCCCCAGTATCTCATGCCCTTAGTGCCGTCCCTGACCTTCTCCTCCCATCCCCAGTACCTGATGTCCTTAGGTTTGTCCTGACCTTCTTCTCCCATCCCCAGTACCTGATGTCCTTAGCGTCGTCCCTGACCTTCTCCTCCCATCCCAAGTATCTGATGTCCTTAGCGCCGTCCCTGACCTTCTCCTCCCACCCCCAGTACCTGATGTCCAAAGCGTCGTCCCTGACCCTCTCCTCCCATCCCCAGTATCTGATGTCCTTAGCGTCGTCCCTGACCTTCTCCTCCCATCCCCAGTATCTGATGTCCTTAGTGTCGTCCCTGACCTTCTCCTCCCATCCCCAGTATCTGATGTCCAAAGCGTCGTCCCTGACCTTCTCCTCCCATCCCCAGTACCTGATGTCCTTAGGTCCGTCCCTGACCTTCTCCTCCCATCCCCAGTATCTGATATCCTTAGCACCGTCCCTGACCCTCTCCTCCCATCCTCAGTATCTGATGTCCTCAGTGTAGTCCCTGACCCTCTCCTCCCATCCCCAGTACCTGATGTCCTTAGCGTCGTCCCTGACCTTCTCCTCCCATCCCAAGTATCTGATGTCCTTAGCGCCGTCCCTGACCTTCTCCTCCCACCCCCAGTACCTGATGTCCAAAGCGTCGTCCCTGACCCTCTCCTCCCATCCCCAGTATCTGATGTCCTTAGCGTCGTCCCTGACCTTCTCCTCCCATCCCCAGTATCTGATGTCCTTAGTGCCGTCCCTGATCCTCTCCTCCCATCCCCAGTATCTGATGTCCTTAGCGTCTTCCCTGACCTTCTCCTCCCATCCCCAGTATCTGATGTCCTTAGCGTCGTCCCTGACCTTCTCCTCCCATCCCCAGTATCTGATGTCCTTAGCGTCGTCCCTGACCTTCTCCTCCCATCCCCAGTATCTGATGTCCTTAGCCCCGTCCCTGACCCTCTCCTCCCATCCCCAGTATCTGATGTCCTTAGCGTCGTCCCTGACCTTCTCCTCCCATCCCCAGTATCTGATGTCCTTAGCGTCATCCCTGACCTTCTCCTCCCATCCCCAGTATCTGATGTCCTTAGCCCCGTCCCTGACCCTCTCCTCCCATCCCCAGTATCTGATGTCCTTAGCGTCTTCCCTGACCTTCTCCTCCCATCCCCAGTATCTGATGTCCTTAGCGTCGTCCCTGACCTTCTCCTCCCATCCCCAGTATCTGATGTCCTTAGCGTCATCCCTGACCTTCTCCTCCCATCCCCAGTATCTGATGTCCTTAGCCCCGTCCCTGACCCTCTCCTCCCATCCCCAGTATCTGATGTCCTTAGCGTCATCCCTGACCTTCTCCTCCCATCCCCAGTATCTGATGTCCTTAGCCCCGTCCCTGACCCTCTCCTCCCATCCCCAGTATCTGATGCCCCTAGCGCCGTCCCTGACCTGCAGGAACCCCTAATTCTACCCCAATCACCGGCTGAATCGGCCCGCCCCAACCCGCTGCAACCATCGCCCGGGATTGGTTCCTGTCGATCCTGCCAGGAGGAGGGGGGACACGTGCATTGCATGCCGGGAGGGTGGCCCTGGGGCTGATCGGGAAACCCCGTAGGGGTGAGGGGGATGAGGGTGACTTGAGGAATAGCAGAGAGGGCATTTCTATAAAGGGTCCCTCAACAACTAAATATATAGCATGTAGATTATAACTATGTCACTCAATTCACCATGTCCCATGTTGGCTATAGAATATGTTTATAACGTAAACCTAGAATATCCAGGTGATACTATTTAAGATAATCTACGAATCGCTCTAAATAGGCAATTTAGTATTTTATTTCTCCAAGAAATGAGCCAATAAGGTTTTATGAGAAAATTTCATAATGTGTTTTAAATTTCCATCTGCTTCTTACAACGTCATATTCAAGAATAAGACACTGATCGCGAGATACCCAATTTCGATAGCAGGAGATGTTCATCAGACTCGTGAGGTGGTTGTGGGTTTTCAGCTTTCAGTAAATAGTCTAAGATAGGTAAGTTTGAGCTTCCCACAGATCCCACTAGCTAGGGTTATCCTCCCGTACTACCTAAACTGAAACTTACCAATTTAGCTAAAGGCCCTATCCCACTAGTTGGTTCTCAGCAATCAGTAGATATGTAATATCTACAGAATAGACTCGACCAATCAGAGGGATATATCATTTTTTGGTACCTATGCTATACTAAAGCGTGCATGTGACAGTGTTATCTGAATAGTCCGACGATTCGACCAGCCATTGGATGTGACATTCACGTCTATAATATATAGCATATCGACAGGCGAACGGATGGAAATATCATTGCTGGGGACCAAACTGTCCTAGCACATACGGGGCTTAAGAAAAACAAGCATGGTTACAGAGTTGTATTGGATTTACTTTGTTTATAGAGGACTGGAAGTTACATTTAAATGTTAATTTCCCCATATCTCCCAAAGGAATAGACAATTCTGAAAAGGGAGTGTCCACTTTTGGGCTAAGTCAGTACTACAACATTGCACAACGTGTTTTCTCTATGTGAAGTGTACATTTCAAAAGGGTCCCGATGGCGGGTATACCCATGCAATGGTCCCCTTGTATAGACCGACACGCGGAGACAACAAACATAGGCCCATTGAGACCCAGGTGAGAACGGTTCACTTCTGAGTCGCGCGGTAACCCCGACCACCCAGAGGTACACAGGAAGTCGTGGGATAGCCCCTGACTCCGGCCGGTTAGATCAGGGTTTGACTCTCACTAAGTCACAGGTCTAGTGTGTATACACTGGGCGACTATTTATTTACCTTTTCATGGAAACCACGACACCTACACCTACACTTAGCATTGACTTAGCCAAGTTAACTACCAGAGGTGCTAAGAGGCTCCTGATCCACAGGGTCCTTAGTGAAATGTTAGGTCTGAAGGACAACCAAGTTAACTAAAAGGCATGGTTATTGACCTCTATAGAACGTATGCTGATGGACTAAATAAAAATAGAGGTAATTTCAGAACGGGAAAATGAGACTTGACCGTGTAGTATTGGAATCTGTGTTTCTGATATTAAGGGGAAATATGGAGCCTGTGGTCTAATACATTATAGTGGAGGCCTGCCAACTGGCAAATAAAACAAGAGCACCTTTTGATTGTAATCTTTAGTTTTGTTTAATTGGTGAAAACAATATAGCTTGAATTAGACACCTTTCCCATGATCATGCGCAATCCCCCGCATTGCCGACCTTTTGGGGCTTTTGGAAACTGGGTCACACCACTTTATGTGGGTTAACTATAGGGAAAACCCTAAATGATGTTTCAAGTGCAATCCACCATCACAGAGTCACTTTAATGAAAGAGATGTATAGTTCCCTTTATGTAATCATATATGCGTGTCTCTTCAAACTTGTTGGAATGAGGGGGCCCGATACTTGTCTGGGCGGTCAGGTCCTGGCCATAGGTTATGACTGTAATGGTCACAGTATGGGGTACGTTACGGAGTAATAAGTCATGATATAACATGGCATAAGTTATGGTTAACACGATGGAAACCTTCTCTGCCTCTGGTTCCCAGCTGCAGGACGGTGCCCTGACAGGCAACAGCTGGTACGAAGTGGTGCAGAATTAGGACTTGGGCTCCTCAGTGCAGGGTAAAGCTCCATATTACATAGATACCAGGATACGTTATGAATACTAACTGGACACTGCCATTCAGTATTTTTAGTGTATTTGCACAGTGGTTAGTATTTGTGTATACTGCCCACTTTGCTGCGCTGTGTAAAATGTTTTTCTCTTTACTTTGTGAATTCTGAGTCCTCATGTCTAAAGAAAGTTTTCCAATATTCCAGGCATTTCACTTTTGCCACTAGGGGGTGCATGAGTGCCTAATTCAGTTGATATTAATTATCCTCCAAATTTTCTGATTTTCTTAATTTTTCATTTTAATTCAACTGTTATTAATCTATTATTTCAGATTTTAATATTTGAGGATATTGAAATTTTGCCACAAGGGGGCACAGCTGTGAACAGTACGTTATCCCTTTAATTCGCAAAATATGGTATATCATATGAGGAAAACCAACCTAGGTCAATAACATGACCCTGAATACCCAGAGAAATGACACACCTCAGCCTAACGGCCTCGGGCAGTAACTTTTCAATACCCACCTCGTATTCAGGGTCTACTTTTGACCTCAGACAGTTTTCCCTTAACACTGAATAGGACAGTCTGCCCACTGCTGTCACAGAGTTTGTTTGGGTATGTGTCAGCATGAGGTATTAACATCTTCAAGATCTATGTGAATCCACGTGAAACCCGGCTGATTATTATGGAAGAATCAATCAGTTATAGTACTGATACGTACACCGACTCTTGGGCAATTGAACTTTCATGGCCTTTCGGAGACTTGGCTGGGATGTACATGATAAATACGGGTGAACATCACACTCATGTCTGTAAGAGTTCACTTTGTACATGAGGTGGTACCCTTTTGAAAGCTGGCAGGAATCCAGGGACCCAGAGTTACATTTGCTGCTGTAAGCAGAGAGCACTGCTAGGATACAAACCAGGGTCAGCCTTGGAGATTAGCAGCAGTAAGTCCCTCACTGATACTGAGTGGCCAGTTTGACAGATAGACAGGCGAGTTCAGATAGAGGGGGCAGGCATGCAGGTCATTAGAGTTAGCAGCACGGGCAGATGTAAATGCATGACTTCTTAGAACTTAGCCTATATGCGGACTCCCCTCTTTTTGAAATCTTGTATCTGTTCTTGTATAGAGAGCATACAATGGTAAATACACAATAAAAAGAGGGTAACTACCCCCCTCTACATGAGGTCTGACACAGGTGGTACGTGGCTGGTACCCAGACTGTCAGAAGGGTAAGGAGAGTACTTCAGAATGTACCCCAGACTCCACTGTGATGAGTAGGAGCGGTATGTCCCTCACGTACATGGACCAGCAAAGTGGAGCTAATTTGACAGACAGAAGGAAGACCTGAGATATATATGGACTCTTTAGCACACTGAAGCCCCACGTTATGCACTGACTAAAGGCCCTATTACACTACACGACTTGTGCTGTGATATTGGTGGGATATTATGATATAACAGACTAATTTCCTTATGTAAGTCATACATTTATCGAAAAATGGCAATTTTGAGTATTTTACACCTGCGTAAGAAGGAATTGTATCTCCATTATGTGCGGCTTCTCTACGATATTCTCATATCGCGGCTCAAGTTGTGTACTGTAATATCAATACGGCTTTGACCCACAGGCCCCTCATACACACAGACCCCAAGTCTCCGAGTGTGAACAAGAAACATTTTGCATAGAAATCTAAATGTTCAAAATAAGAAGTAATGATGCAAAGCAATAGAACATTAGATAATATTAGTGACACTAGCGACATGGCTTTTCCTTTAGTGACGGCCATTTCTTAAATTCGACATGCGACATGAGGACCCCCCCCCCCCACAGGAGGTCATGACCCCTCCCTTTTGGTCGAGACGTATACGTCACATCGAGATAAAATAACTGCACAGGCATAAGTAAATGCATGACATCTTAGAACTTAGCCTATATATGCGGACTCCCCTCTTTTTGAAATCTTGTATCTGTTCTTGTATAGAGAATATACAACGGTAAATACACAGTATATAAGGGTAACTACCCCTTCATGTGTCTACATAAGGTCTGACACAGGTGGTACGTGGCTGGTACCCAGTCTCCCAGAGGGGTCAGTAGAGTACTTCAGAATGTACCCCAGACTCCACTGTGATGAGTAAGAGCGGTATGTCCCTCACGTACATGAACCAGCAAAGTGGAGCTAATTTGACAGATAGAAGGAAGACCTGAGATATATATGGACTCTTTAGCACACTGAAGCCCCACGTTATGCACTGACTAAAGGCCCTATTACACTACACAACTTGTGCTGCGATATCGGTGCAATAATATGATATTACAGATGAATATGATGAATATGCATATATATACTAATATAAGAGGACCCGATGGGGGCGTCCTCCGGTACCTGTACCTGTTATTTTATCACCCAAACAATTGTCCAAACATTCTAAAAAAAATAGTGAAAATGAGGATCGGTACGTACAGCCCATTTATACGCACTGGCCTCTGTACGGCCCACTGCTCGGCTGTGCGGGTGATAAATATATATAAGTCATACACTTATTGAAATTGGCAGTTTGGAGTATTTTACACCTGTGTAACAAAGAATTTTATATCAATATGTGCGGCTTCTCTGCATCATTGTCATATCGCAGATCAAGTCGTGTAGTGTAATACGGCTTTTACCCATGGACCGCCCCCCCCCCCCCGCCCTCATACTTGCCAAACCCAAGTCTCCAAATGTGAACCTAACTGGAGACTATGCACATACACAGTTCTTTGAAAGCTAAGAACAATATTAATTTAATAGAAAATCCGGCACGGAGTAGCCTTTTCCCTCGTTGGGTCACGGTTACCTCTACGCCTATGCTGAAGCAGCGGAGAGATGTAGTCAACATGACAAACGTTGCAGCTCTAAAACAGTATTCTGAAAGGCTCGTACTCTCTTTTTTATTGACACATCTCTTTAAATACATAAAGTTCTTCCGATGTTGATGGTACATGTGAAATATACATTAATAAAAACATGAATATACAATATGTGGTATCATAATAAATACAAACCATTCAAATTGAAGCATTGTTCACTTATATCACCAATTCAATCCGTTTTTTAAATACACTTATATTCTCAGATTTATGTACATTTTCTTTCAAATCATTCCATAATCTAACTCCTCTATAATACAGACTTTTCCGTACTCTTTCTCTTATTGAATTTTCCGCATATAACATAATTTTATTACTACTACGAAGACACGTGTCATCAGTTCTCCTCATTACATTAACAGAATCCCTACTTAGCTTACACATCATTCGTAACAAAATCAATTTTCTCCTTCTATCCAAAAATTGAGTTGTACATCTTTTTGTAAATGTCCCATTTCCTCCATTGAAACATATCTGGGGGCCATTCCACAAAATGTTACAAACTTTTAAGATTTACATTTCATTCCAGAAACGAGATACGCACAAAACATGTATCCCTGCGTCCTGTACGCAGGTATGCAAAAGTGTGCATACCTCCATATAACCTGCGACAGGTAATTTAGGGTTCGTAAGTCATTTTTAGTATTCAAATATTATTTTCATCATGAAATTTTAAGGCCACAATATTATATAGGGTATCACTAAAAAAACTTATTTTATAAGATATTCATTAATGAAAACCAAATTAAAATCGGATGAAAATTCACGCAGCTATCAAAGAAAAGAGAGAAAATCAATTGAAATCAATTTTTTTGTCATATGTTCAAATTTGTGTACGTAAGTGACGTTACAAACACTTTTCCTTAAGCCCCATACCCACTAAGCGAATTTAGGAGCGGCGGGCGGCGGGCGACTGGGGGAATTGGCTGATTCTGTGGGTCGCCTGTAAGTATAGTATATTAGAAAGTGCAAGTTTGATCTGAGTCGCTGGTAAAATCGGCTGATTCTAAGGGCAGAATTGGCCGATTTTAATGGCAATCTGTCCGCTGACTCAGGGATAATCGCCTAGTGGGTATGGTCCTTAACTTACACTATTTGCGCACATTTCAAAGAGAAAAGGCATCACCTACAAACACTTTTTGTGGAACAACGCCCAGCTGGTCGTCAAAAAAAGAGAGATTGTTTTGGACAACGATCATGTTCGCTGTTGACCAAGCACCCGTTGTTCTGATCAGGTATTCTGCAACAAACCACATGGGACAGTTCACTGGATAACATCACATCACCAAATGACAAATACATATAACCAACCAAGAAGGGAGTACAAGGGTGGTTATCACCCCGAGCCGGGACCCCGATATCAGCCCGAGGCCAGGGCCCGAAGGACCGGCCGAGGGCTGATATCGGGGTCCCGGCGAGGGGTGAAAACTGCCCGAGTACTCCCTTCGTGGTTGGTTATGGATTTATTATACCTTTTCTGTTAGATCTGAGCTCCCCAGAAAGGATGCACAGCAATCAGTGATGGTGGGACTGTGATGCTGCACATTTTTTTGTTTTTTTTCATATAACTCTTTTGATATCCATCAAATCTACAAACAGTAAGCAGTAAAATGTAGCTAGGAACGTTGTGCAGATAATGTAAATGTTAGATTTTTTAATTCTTAATAATTTCATTTTTCATGAATTTTAGAAAAATAAAAAGTTTCTGTATCACACTGCAGTGTGATACAAGGCTGGTTATCACCCAGGTTTGTATCACCCTGAGTTAAACTCTTAACTACTAACCTTGTATCACACTAAGGTATAATAACTGATTATCTCGACTAGGGCAGACAGAGTCAAAGTGAACGTATACACGTATTTCCACTGGTAGCATTGGACCCACTTTGGTTTTCTTTATAATATAACCAAAATATCCCTGCCCTAACAATTCATTAGTTGGAAAGACATAAAACAGAAAGTTAAAAATCTACAGAAAATTGCACATTAGGAAAAGGGGTAATTCCTACATCCTGGCTGTCGTTTATCACTAATCAGAAACATCATTGGAAGGCATGAATCAATGATTATTCAAAATTTCGACACAAATATGCTAACAATCCCTCGAGCTCCTCACAGTGTTTGCAATGCAGTCTGTCCTCTCCAACAGCTTCAAGCTGACGTAGAGACTGTTTGATTTAGCTGTAAGGGTGTCCCTAGTGATAGGCCGGGAGATGGTTTTGTATGAGAGTAGTGGACGGACAGGAAACATGATCGACTCAAATCGAACTCATCCCCTCTACAGACGCCGTGCACATAATGTCTGTAATTTGCAAAAAATTCAAGTAACAATAACGTTATTTTTCATGAGGTTGCAACTCACCAAACAGAAAGTTGAAATTGCATTTCAGTTAAGGTTGAGACTCAACCGATAGCAAAATGATATATTACTCTTATCTTTTAGTGAAAAAACATAACCACAATGTTATAGTACCATCACAATACATCTTCACAATGTAAGGTGGCATCTGAATAATTGGGAGCCTATAAAATAGCATAGCCAGAACCAAAACATAATTAAACAGAACATTATTGCAACGTTGCATGCTTGCCTGGGTAGACAGTGGCAGGCTTAGGAATAGGGCGCTCACCCCCCACACCCCCTGTTCTTTTGAAACCATTATTTTTTTAGACTTGCCATAGTTTTGTGTAGATGTTTCTATTGTGAAACTTTGTTATTTCATTATAGATTCACACTGAAAAGGTTTGAAAAAAATGGGAAAACGAGACTGTGTTTTCATAGAGTGAAGTGATCAGAAGTAGGCCATCACTTGGAGATTATCTGACAAAGCTAGAAACCAAAAAAAAAAGTATGGACATTTGATGGATGACTGAAGGTCTGCCGGTAAGGACTGTTGATGACTTTCGATGACTTTCGATGGGTATCCTGTGGTCTGGACGAAACCCATTGAAGGCTTCTATCATGTAGAGTATCCTCTTCAGTAGTGGGCTTTGCATAAGATTACCGCTGAATATTGCAATTGTTAAAGTTGGTGTGTTTGTGTTTTTAAGTACATAATAGCATATCAATAAATCTACAGAAGAATTGTGCTGAATGGACGAGTTATTGAGCAGAACAGTTGCATCTTGTCTTGGTTGCATAGGGACCGAATACGTGCTCTTGTTATCTTGTATTTCTTTGCACAAATATGATGTAGTTGCGTGCCAAGGTTAAAGGAAACAGCAGTATGAACGAATACAAGTGAACTGGGCCCCGAGGTGATCTGGGCCCCAGGTGAACTGGGCCCCCAGGTGAACTGGGCCCCTGCATACCAAAGTGAACTGGGCCCCCAGGTGAACTGGGCCCCCAGGTGGACTGGGCCCCCTGAGTGAACTGGGCCCCCAGGTGAACTGGGCCCCCTGAGTGAACTGGGCCCCCAGGTGAACTGGGCCCCCTGAGTGAACTGGGCCCCCAGGTGAACTGGGCCCCCTGAGAGAACTGGGCCCCCAGGTGAACCAGCCTGAGCGCTGGGGGCTTAGTATTATTAATATATTTACATACAATTATATTATTTTCTTTTGTAAAATGTACTGTACTAAATGGAATAAGGTCCCTGAAAATAATCATTAGAAAATATATTTCAATATGAAAATACCTTTGTGAAAATGTTCTAATGCTTCTGACATTCTGTAGTAAGTTTTCGTGCATACGCATATTTGTGCATTTTCATTATTTGACATAGTGATAAATTCCCTTCTACAGAAGGAAATAATGCATTCAAAGAATCATGGCTTATCATAATTTTGGGACGATGTATGGACCATTTTTTAAAAATTATTTTTCGTATTTTTATGGAAAATAGAGAAAATTAGGAAATTTATAGAGATGTAACTAGAACTAATGACTTAGCAGATGATGCATATGGCGAAATTATTGATGACGTAAAAATGACTGGATGAATTTCTCTCAGCTAGTGAGGCCCGTACACAGTGGGAGGTGGTGACGTTCCTTAATTGGAACTTTTGTGTATGATTTCAATAATTTCTACTCAAAAAAAAAAGGGGGGGGGGCGATGTTCCCTAAGTGGAACTTTTCAACATTTTGTTGCGCAGAATTTTTGGCGAGCCACCCACTCCACATTATCCTCTTTAATAACAATCACGCAGGATCCTACCAAATACCTTTGGCTTCAACGATGGATCTAGATGCCTTGATTTGGCACAACTACAGGGCCATTTTGGGGTTTAGCCAAGGACACAATAGCAAATTATATATCTTTGGTTCAGTGACAGGCAACAGTAACTAATGATTAATATCATAATAATCATTGACAGGACTTTTAAGTTTTAGAAATATAATGTAATGTGACAAAAAAATTCTTTACTTGACATATCTGACATTGGGACCCCTATCTAGACCCTCTCAGAAAATTATTTCCCGTTGATAGAGTATGGGTGCTAGTTTTCAAACAACAATCAATTTCAAACATTTTATGCATTTTTATCAACACATGTTTTTTCTTGAGACAAGGAGGGTGTGGTGGTGCTGGTTTGGGGCCAGAAATTAAGTACTAATAGAATATTTAGAGAAGAAATTAAATCATTTATTCTTTCTTTAACATAAACGTAGTGGAATAATGTCAGTACATATAATCATCATGAAAAGAAATATTTTTTGAAAATATTTTTGTAGTATCTTGCACTTTCAATTTCTCAGGTTAATTCTTCAGTTTTTGCACAGGTGGTGCCTATTTCTGTGCATTTTATTGTCAGTTTTCATGCATTTAACCATATTTTAGCTTTGAAATGATTATAGAAATTATAGCTAATAGAAAATATTATCAATGGTGCATCAGAAGCATCAAAAAGGTTAGATTAATTCGCAGGAAGAGCAACGTTGTTCAATCAGCATGCAATAGCGTTGTGCGTTTTTCATTTATAGAATTGAAACCTATATTTTCGGATTCCCCAAATCATCCTCTGTCGAAATATGTAAGGTTTTTTATGCTCACACGTTCTGGTCAGCTGCTATGACATATTTTGTAAGTGCCCTTTTTCGTGCAAGTGCCACAAATATGACGGCCATGTGCACAAGAAAAACGGCATTGTTCAGCACGCAATTACGTCGCGTATGTTTCATTTACAGAATCAAAACATGCATTTTCGGATTTCTCAAATCGTCCTCTTTCCAAATATGTAAAGATTTTGATGCTCCCACGTTCAGGTCAGCTTCTACAACTTATTTTGTAAGTGCTCTTTTTCGCGAAAGTTCCGCGAATTTGACGGCCATGTGCGAAAATGTTCACATGTTGGCACCTCCTCAGATTAAAGGGAGAGGCTTTTTCACACTTCTTTTGAAGTCCAGTGGCGAGGATGGATGAAAGAAACAGGCTTTCTGACACCTCTCTTTGATGTTGAGCACTCAGCCAGCCTTGAGTGGTGGGCCAATGGGTTTAAAACAGGGGCAGTCCCACCAGTCAGGCACTCACTCCTGAGCAGCTGTCCTGGACACACCTCCTGATCTACCTACCACTCCAACCATGCCAGCTATCAGCCATCACAACCACATTCCATTGCCTGAAGATGTCTGTGTCTACTGCAGAAAGGAAGTTCGTCCTCGCCAGCAGTTCTTCCAGTGTGATGCTTGTCACCAGTGGCAGCACCGTACCTGCAACACTGGTATCTCCCAGGCTGATTACAGAAAAATTATTAAGGGTGAAGTCCAGCTCTTCAAGTGGCACTGCTACCATTGTCCCCTGGTCAATCCACAAGCTGAATCAACACGCCTGTCTGATACTGACACCACATTTGACCCTGAACCTATGGAGGTCACCCTGCCTGCCCCTGAGCCTGCCCCTGAGCCTGCCCCTGAGCCTGTTCCTGAGCCTGCCCCTGAGCCTGCCCCTGAGCCTGCCCCTGAGCCTGTCCCTGAGCCTGTCCCTGAGCCTACACCTGAGCCAGCGCTCGGCATGCTGTCCTTCCACATTACTGCCTCCTTTGCTGAGCCTGCACCGGAGCCCAGTCCTGTCCGGCCTTCCGTTGTTACGACTGTACCTGACCTGTCATCTTACCTTGGCCAGCCAGCTGACATCCAGTATGAAGTAATCCAGGGGGCGACGCAGCGTGGAGGTGATCTCCTGTGTGACAGCCAGGGCTACAGCTACACCAAGAAAGCTGGACGTTCTGCCTGGCGGTGCTCACTCCGAACCTGCAAGGCTAAAGTTCTCCAGGATGGTGATGTCTACACTCGGGGTGCCATCAGTCATAGTCATCCCAGCAACCCCGGTGTGGCTGAAAAGGCCAAAGTCACTAAGAAGGTCTACGAGATAGCTGGTCGTAACGTGTTCAAGTCAGCAGCAGCCATCGTCGAAGAAGTGATGTCTACCGACCTGCAGCCCAACATGCCAGCTGGGAGTCGTCCCAATCCAGCCTACCTCGCCAGAAGCAGCAACTGGCAGCGACAGCAGAAACGTCCAGATGATCCCACTGACCTGCGGTTCTCGGTAGAGGAGAGCCACATGCCTGACGACTTCCTCAAAGCTGATGTTAAGGTTGACGATGAGGGGCGCCACCTCATCTTTGCCACCTCTCACCAGCTGTCCCTGCTGAGCCAGGCCACCTCCATCTACCTTGACGGCACCTTCAAAGTGGTGAAGAAGCCGTTCTACCAACTCTTCAGCTTCCATGCCTTCATCGGGGATGAGAGCGGTGACAACGTGAAGCAGGTGCCTCTCTGCTTCTCCCTGATGAGCAAGAGGCGGGAGCGTGACTACAGTGCAGTCTTCTGTGCAGTGAAAGACCTCACCCCGAATCTCCAGAACCTGACCCTAACTACTGACTTCGAACGTGCTATCTGGTGTGCAGCCAAGGCTGTCTTCCCTGGTGTCACACTCCGGGGCTGCAGTTTCCACTGGGCCCAGGCAGTGTGGCGGAAAGTTCAAGATCTGGGCCTGGCCACGGCTTACATGGGCTGTGGTCCAGCCCACGACTACATCCGCCTGATCTTCGCCCTCCCCTACATCCCTGCCGAGCACATCCGTCCATCATTTGCCCATCTAGCTGCACAGGCAAATGACCAGCTGCGACCCTTGACCAACTACATCCGGGACAGCTGGATCAGTGGTCCGTTTCCTCCAGAGACATGGTGCGTCTACAAGAGAGCCATCCGTACCAACAACGATGTGGAGGGATGGCACAACCGTCTCAACACCAAAGCACAGCGTGGAAACCTGCCCATGATCCTCCTAGTCCAGCTCCTCAATGCTGAAGCCACCCTCATCCCACTGACCCAGCAGCTGATAGAAGAGGACAAGTTACGGAAGTACCAGAGACGGCAGACCAAAGCACTTCAGGGTAGACTCTCTCAGCTCTGGCAGCAGTACCAGTCTGAAGACATCACTACCAGTCAGCTCCTGAAGTTTGTGTCTCGCCTTGCTGCTCCACCGGTTGAGTAGAATGAAAGATGTGTATTGAGTACATGTATTGATGATTTTGGCTAATCACTGTATGTTAAAGATATTGCATGTACTATAATGTCAAGTAATACATGTGTTCATACTTTTGGCTAATTACTGAATATCAAAGACTACATGTACTATGATGTCAGCTGATATGATCTGGTCTGAAGATTAATCAAATAAAGAAACCTTGTTCAGATACAATGTATTTTTTGTTGTTTTTTTACTTTAAGAAACTATAATTGGAAAAAAAACATAATAACAACTGCCAAAATAGTAATAATGACAACAATGATAAATTATTCTTTTTCCTTACATATTCTATTATTACTTAATTTCCTATCCTATTCTATATTCATCTACTCTATATCATGCATAGATATACATATGCACACTCCAGGAATATATATATACTTAAGTATTAGGGCCCAGTTCACCTGGGGGCCCAGTTCACTTAGGGGGCCCAGATCACTCAGGGGGCCCAGTTCACCTGGGGGCCCAGTTCACCTGGGGGCCCAGTTCACTAAGGGGGCCCAGTTCACCTGGGGCCCCAGTTCATTCAGGGGCCCCAGATCACTTGGGGGGCCCAGTTCACCTAGGGGCCCAGTTCACTTAGGGGCCCAGATCACTCAGGGGCCCAGATCACTCAGGGGGCCCAGTTCACCTGGGGGCCCAGTTCACCTGGGGCCCAGATCACTTCGGGGCCCAGTTCACCTGTAACCGTATGAACTGTATCTAAAAAGCCCAGAATGGAGATGTGTACAAATCTGGGAGATGAATTCAAGTGTAGTAAATATATCCAACTCGACGACTGACTGGTGGACAGGTGTTGATAAACTTTTTATTATAATCAGTAAAATCGTGGCGTGATCAACATGTTTCGACTGGTCAAAGTCTTCTTCAGGATCTGATAGCTACAGTGTACAATTTGTTTATATAGTCAAGAATCAACAGTGTAGATGGTTGAGTGTTAAACGCAGTTGATTTCTACAGGTGGACATCCACAGTGTTAAGCGTTGAAATTGTCTTTGGAAAATAAAAGTCCACTTTTTTGAGATTTATATTTATAACTTTTTTTACTTATTTCAAATACTTCTAAAATTTGTCCGTAATAGTTAGGGAAACGTCTTTGAGTCTAGATTATATTAATACAACTTCAGATTGAACAACATCAACAGTAAATCCGCATGTCTGGGATGAATAAAAACATCTGGGAGATGTTTAACGTGGAGGACTATTTCGAAAGTCAAATCTAATAGTCCAGGAGCCAAATCCTGAAATCTGTCAAAATAAGGATTTACCCTCCGCGGTGAGCCCCCTGGATTTTTTTGATTTTTTTCAACTTATAGCATCCTAGGGACCATGAATCAAGACGGTTCCGAAGAATTTAGGTATGCGAACACTCTGTAATTACGCGATTTATGGTTAATTAGCAAAAATTGAAAAATGCGTTATTTCTTAATTTCTCTGGAACTATGTAAGATATGATAACATGCTATATGTCATCTGAAAGGTAATTTTTTTCCTGATTTTTTGGTATATTGTTTGCTATTGTCATTTCTCATGGCAATGAGTAATTAAAGAAAAACTGTTGTTTTAGTCAAAATCATTAGAACTTAAGGATCCAAGGTTAAACTTTGGAATTGATAAACCAAGTCCTAGGTATAGTTAGAGGGGATCTTTGGGCAGTTTTTAAAAAGAGTTGCATCTGATTTCATTAGAAATATAATGTAGAAATCATTTTTTGCTGATTAAATTCTAACCGACTACTGGTTCATTTTGCACTTATATTCTAAAAGGAGAGATGATATCATGAAAACAACACCATATATCCTAAAGTGAGGTGGAAATGATAATCACTATCTCCTTAAGCTGGTATTTCAGTGCTTTCTGAGCCATTTGGGCACATGCATGTAATATAGTGGCTGTTTGGAGAGCATTTTGGCTCACAGTGAGAGATGTGTCACAATAAAACTATGGTTTGAGTAAGATTTCTTTCCTCAGTAAAATACCATGATTATGTCTCAGTTTTATTATAAACCATCTTATTAGGGGTATTGCAATGCATTAAGTATGTATGCATAAAGGGGGGAAGGAGGTATGAAACTTTTGAAAATGTGCATACTTTATAGTACAAATCTAATGCATACTTTTGCCCAAAGGGGGTGGGGGTCTGAGATTTTTGAAAATGTATGTACTTACTAAATAGAAGGCCCCATATAGTTCTCTCTATTTCATGCTGACAAAAAGAAAAGAATAGCCCATAGTAGACTCACCCATTACCTGACCCAAAGCCATGTTTCTCAGGGTATATATATGGGGAGCCTCCAAGTATTACTTTAGAGAAGAGATGAGTCCCAAAAAGACTGTTGTCATATATCAAGGGTTCTGAATTTTAAAAAAACAGTCCTTGTATCAATATGCCAATTGCAAAAAGACCAGGAATGCTATTTGCTAAACTTGATAGGTGTGCTACCTCTTTCAAATTGTTGGTTTTAACAAATTACTAGATTGTTCTTTAAACTCTAGGATTCTAGACCCATGTGCTTATATAAATGAGTAGCTTGGCTTGACCCTACACAAAATGGATATCTTATATTTTATGGGTTACTGGTATTAGTAATTTTATATCAAATTATGACCAGCCTATGATCATGCTTCACTCAGATTCATCCTACCAACTAATAGGATTCTGCCATATATCTAATTTTATCAGGAGGTGTACCAGGGGGACTGAGACCTCTGAGTGTGTATATACATATCAATATCATTGGCAAGTCCTCAAACAAATATCAAGCCCTGAAACAATACAGAAGTTCCTGATATAGCTTTCTATTTCAAAATTACAAGTTCTTGGTATGGCCATTACTGGTTTCCCAATATTATCTAGTAGCATTACTACATTGAGCAGCATGTGCACAGCACCCTTGATTTGACACCATAACCACGGCACTATGGTATTAGGAGATTATACAAGAGCAACAAATTGCTGTGATTCTGGTTGTTGCCTCAAACTTTCAGTTCTTTAAGCCCCAGAAACAACATTATTCCCTTATCAAAATAAAACCATTTTCATTTCTAAACTGCTATGAACAAGGATCTAATTTCCTTAACCTACAGCAAGACACAGTTTATAGGTACTAAGGGAAAGGTCAATCATGGTAAATACTCAGAGACCAAGAACTAAGGGAGTGATTACTCAAATACATAAATAATTTTCTAATCTATGATCAGTTCTAATAATCCAACACTGAATACTTAGTCTTTGATACACAAGGGTATAAAGCTAACTGAGCACTGAACCCATACAGCCTGGATTTGCTCTCAAGTAGAAGCAAAAGGATGACAAAGTTTAATTAGGTAGATTGGTGGGAGGATGTTAACAAAAGTACAGCAGGTGGTCAGCAATCCCACAATTTACAGCACACTATATAGGTCTGTAGTGTGTTGTACCATGGGGGCTCCCCTTAACCCTCAGTGCAGGTCACTCTGGGGAAAGGCTATACCTCTCCACCACTGATAAGTTTCTAAAGATCCACTACCTTCATTTCACTGCTGTAAGAGAGCATTGTCTAAACAGTTAAAGTTATCATTTTACTTCACCAGTTGCAGTGATGAATCCCATGCTCCTTTTGGAATTATGTGATAAAATGGAAAAATAAGACGGTAATAAGTAGCCAAAATTTAAGCCTGCCCCACCCGCTGAGGGATCCTTTATTAGGTTGTGCACAGTGTTAAACCATTAGTGTTTTATCAATGGGTTAACTCACACAACAGGGAGATAAGAACCCTAGTCTGCCATCTTTATCATTCCTCTGTCTTTCCAGGCCCTATCTGTTCCCAGGTATGAGGTAAACATTGGACACTGGGGCCAGCAATGGGGAGATTTAAAAGTATTATGGCCTACAACTCCCACCCTCCCTATAGGAATAGGGTTTAATGATGAGTGGGTACAGGGATATGTAAATAGAAGTTTGCAGCACATTGTTATGTCAATTTGTGAATCTTTGGCAATATAAGGAGCCATCCATACCTTTTTGAGTAAATAAATCAATGACTATCCTAATTTGATCAGGCAACCAAAATGAGCTTGGCTGCAAATTACATGGACAAATATTTCTTGCTAATGTAAACTTATTTTACAGCTCCAATGTTGTCTACAGTGGACCAAATAGCTCAGAAAGCACTGAAATACCAGCTTAGGGAGACAATGATTATTCTTTTCCCATCTCTTTAGGATATATTGTATTGTTTTCATGATATCATCTCTCCTTTTAGAATATAAGTGCAAAATGAACCAGTAGTCGGTTAGAATTTAATCAGCAAAAAATGATTTCTACATTATATTTCTAATCAAATCAGATGCAACTTTTTTTAAGAAACTGCCCAAAGATCCCTTCTAACTATACCTAGGACTTGGTTTATCAATTCCAAAGTTTAACCTTGGATCCTTAAGTTCTAATGATTTTGACTAAAACAACAGTTTTTCTTTAATTACTCATTGCCATGAGAAATGACAATAGCAAACAATATACCAAAAAATCAGGGAAAGAATTACCTTTCAGATGACATATAGCATGTTATCATATCTTACATAGTTCCAGAGAAATTAAGAAATAATGCGTTTTTCAATTTTTGCTAATTAACCATAAATCGCGTAATTACAGAGTGTTCGCATACCTAAATTCTTCGGAACCGTCTTGATTCATGGTCCCTAGGATGCTATAAGTTGAAAAAAATCAAAAAAATCCAGGGGGCTCACCGCGGAGGGTAAATCAAGATTTTCAGGTTTGGCTCCTGGACTACTAAAGGTTTTATGAAAAAGATATGCACCATGATTTGATGCTGACCATTGCTACTGCCTGGGATATCGAACTGACTGCGTTGATCATGAATATTGACTTGATTGCTCATCTTCATGTATTATTGTCATGTCCATTTACACATATAGATATACAAGATAATACACACACTTAAGTGCCACTGGAAAATTATGTATCTGCGTGCAGTTGCCAAATAAACATTTACATACACAGAGAAAATTTAGAGTCCTAGAATCCAATCACAGTCAGCAAACATATAAAGTATTCCAGTGTTGAATGAAGCATCGCAATTGTACATGTATAATCAAAAATACATGACGCTGATATAATCAGGGATATCGATAGTTTTCAGATGTGTGTGCTCAAATTTTACCCAGGAAGAGACTTTTATAGCGGGCATGGGGATTAAGAATGTTCGTTTATGCTCTGCAATAGGTACGGAGAGCGTTCCTTTAAAGTAGAGAGAGCTATTTGAACAGCTTAAAGGCTATATTCCACTATGTGGTACTTGCTTGTGGTACCCTGAAAAAACGCCAGCAAACAACTGAAATCAAATTTTGTGGTAGGGTGCCATAAGGCGGAATACAGCTATTTGCAGTGGCTACTTGCAGCGGCTGCTTGCGATGGCTGCCATTTTATATAGGTTATGTATGGATTGCTTGCCGGACCAGATACCAATATGTTGGTATCAAAATAGCAAATTGCTAGTGGCACCAAGAAATAACGACCAGAAATGCCACTTACTGCAAAGCGGAATATAGGCTTATTTCTCCTTTTACACAGAGAGTGTTCCCTTAAAGTAGAGAGAGGTGTTTGAACAGCTATACTCTGCTCTTAACACGCCTCAGGGTTGTTGGTATTACAGATGCTATAAGTTCATTCGCTGCTGACCAAACGTTTACTCAATATTGGGAAACCTTTACGCACTATGGGGAAACAGTGGTTCTATCCCTGATACTATTCCTGATGCCAAGTAAAATAGTTCACAGTAAATCAGTAAACACCAATATACTGGACAGATCAATGTTTATATAACCAGCATGTTCTACAACTGTACAGTTTACTTACCAGAAAGTGGTACTTTATGACTGAGTCAATGTTTGAATAAAGCAAGCAAAGCGTGTGGTTGCAGTTCCTGCCAAGTGAATTACTGAAGGGTGCATAACGGGTTAAGAAAACGTAGCATGCCCCTCATACAAGGTCTGATGCACTTCACTCTTTTTAAAACTTTTTCTTTGGAAAATACATTAACCAGACATTAACCAACCAGTTACAGAAAATGATAAAACTGTTTGAACTGCTCATAACATTCAACCACAAATAGTATCCGGATTTAATAGCTCTCTATGAATCAGTCAAATACTGGAATAACTGGCAATCACTATTCTTAAATCAGTATCCATATACGTTAATATTTCCTGTGTTGTTTGAGAATTCATTCATTGTAAATGGATATTGTAACAATTATTTGTTAATTTTCTATTGTTTTTCCAAAGATGTTGCCGACAAAAACAAACCAAATTAGCCTGCAGGTCCTTAAAACACTGTAAATCAGCTATCTAGCTAGGGAGAATTGAACAGGACTAGATTTATCAGTTTCCTTAGAGGCAACTGCACTAAGAAAAGGAGCGTAATGAACAATTTTGCTTTTGATGTGAAGATGTGAAGATGTTGATAATCATTGGCCTGTTCATGATTTCACCATGACATTTCACACCGTCGCGTGGTGGTGCGGTGGTTAGCGCGATCCTCTCACATGCAGGCGGCCCGTGTTCAACTCCCGGCTGGGGCTGGGGTGCTGCGCCACTCTGCGTTCCCCCCTGTGACAACGACAGGGATATCAAAGGTCCCAAGTGGGCCACCGGCTGTTGTGTGTGTGGCCCTGTCTATGGGACCATGCACATTAAAGAACACCTGCCTCGGTAAATGTGTAGGGATATGGTCTCTACCTTCTCATAGATCCGTTCATTCCATAGATTCTATCATCACAAGACAGAATTGTCAAAACCTTGTTCTCGCCGTGATATGACCTCAGATGTTGCTACGGCGTTAAACCCCAATAACCAACCAACCAACCATTTCACACCGTTACCACACATTAGTAAAAGTATGGCCGCCTGAGTGGCTCTATTTCACTGCAAGTAGGCTGGGAGGCCCCCACAAAACGTGGTCCCTTTACTGTAGGTACCCCACACTAGGAGTTAAGATCGTTCTTGGGGATACAATGGTATCACCTAGATTGCAGCCACAGATACTTAAAGGACTATATCGTTCATTTATAACCTCATACAATAACTTTTCTAATTCCGTGTGCCAAATCATTTCACAAATTCCGTACATTTTATTGAGGTATATGGACTCGGAGAACACCGGGTCAAATGGCCGACAGGTAAACTGACACGCATGAAGGTACCCGATACAAAAACACGTCTCTGTTTACTTGTCCTCATTTTCCACACACAAAAAAACATACTGGACACACCCAACCAGTTTTGATACATCATATGATTGAAGGAAATCATTTAAAAGCGGGATGCACTGGCTACCTTTGACCATCTAAAAGGGGTGGTCCATGATGGGATTTTGTGTCAATCACGAACAATATTAGATGGTTAGAAATTCTTATTCTTATGAAATACGTAATCCATCTCTTGTTCATAGAAAAGGCATCACAAACATACAGATTCCAAACAATTATATATATGAGAATCGTGGATTGCTAGGGGTTTGGATGACAAACATACTGTTATGTAGTTTTTAACGCTGATTTAACAGATTCAACTATATAAATACATCATACTGGGTCAAGTCCCAAAGGTTATAGCAATATATGTGTTTTTCAAACAGTTGCCATCTCGACAGTTTATCCATAAAATACCAAAGGTTCCTATAGATCCATGCACTAAGGAAGGTTGACTTTTCATCCTTTTACAGCCATTTATAAAGCATGTAAAAACACGTCAGAGGAGCTCTAGATTCATTTATTGAATAGCTCAGAATGTAGAGGACATCATATTTCTTTTAAGTGGTCATAGAATATTGTAGGCCAGTTTTCCATGATTTCATGCTCAAAAGTCCTTTCAAGTCATGAATTAGCACATTGAACAACCAAATCCTATGGTAAATCCCTGTAGGAAATCTACGAAAACGATCACTTTTTTTGCACTTTTTGACCATTTTGAATTTTTATGGCTTTAGCGGTAAAATTGTAACAATGCTTAACAGGCATTAACATTATATACCATTGTAATCTTAAAGTGATGAAGGATGTGATAAATCTATTGATTTTTAACATATCTCAATCATTAAATTCTTTCTATAGAGCCTCAGATTAGATCATACCCCTTTACCATTTTATTGTAAAGGTTTTTTCTATTTTTCAGACTTTAATTCTGAATAGAATGTTTACATTCTATGATATGCTTTCCAAAACCAGTCCAGATTGATTGTTTAATGTGTTCTTAATCCTATGATATTTGAAGTAGCACTGTATCTCATTTATCTACAAAGTTTTAGCTGTTTGATGAAAATGTATTTTTCCATAACTTTTAAAGTCATCCTTTCTTGGTGCATAGGTCTATAACTGTTCCAATTTTCAAGATACACATAGGATTAACCGAAGTCTTAAGATTCGCCAGATAGTACCTTCATAGATGTGGTGCAGACAGTTTCTTCTATACTTCTATTGAACTGGTATGACTCAATGGGTTTGCATAAGCCATCAGAGTTGATACGATGGACTCCCAATAATTACCATTGTCAGGCTTACAATAGCCCGTACAATAGATGTAAGCATTACGAAAGCCCGTCAATGGACTCTCTACCCAGGTAAACCGATTTACATCCAACTGTTAAGCTTCAAGTCATCTGGATGTAGACATGGCTACTAGTGATCTTTCACAATGGTCTTGGCTCTAAGACTAAATTTCTCGAATACGATATTTTGACTTTCAGAAATTGAAATTTCAGACTAATGGTCAAAAGGTTCTGCTTTTGGCTATCGCCTGAGGGAAGGGCAGGGAGGTTAATCTCCCAGACCAACCTGTACCCACCACCTGAGGGGAGGGGAGGGAGGTTAATCTCCCAAACCAACCTGTACCCACCACCTGAGGGGAGGGGAGGGAGGTTAATCTCCCAGACCAACCTGTACCCACCAACTGAGGGGAGGGGGGTTAATCTCCCAAACCAACCTGTACCCACCACCTGAGGGGAGGGGAGGGAGGTTAATCTCCCAGACCGACCTGTACCCACCACCTGAGGGGAGGGAGGTTAATCTCCCAAACCAACCTGTACCCACCACCTGAGGGGAGGGGAGGGAGGTTAATCTCCCAGACCAACCTGTACCCACCACCTGAGGGGAGGGAGGTTAATCTCCCAAACCAACCTGTACCCACCACCTGAGGGGAGGGGAGGGAGGTTAATCTCCCAGACCAACCTGTACCCACCAACTGAGGGGAGGGGGGTTAATCTCCCAGACCAACCTGTACCCACCACCTGAGGGGAGGGGAGGGAGGTTAATCTCCCAGACCGACCTGTACCCACCACCTGAGGGGAGGGGAGGGAGGTTAATCTCCCAGACCAACCTGTACCCACCCCCTGAGGGGATGGAGGTTAATCTCCCAGACCAACCTGTACCCACCACCTGAGGGGAGGGGAGGGAGGTTAATCTCCCAGACCAACCTGTACCCACCACCTGAGGGGAGGGGAGGGAGGTTAATCTCCCAGACCAACCTGTACCCGCCACCTGAGGGGAGGGGAGGGAGGTTAATCTCCCAGACCAACTTGTACCCACCACCTGAGGGGAGGGGAGGGAGGTTAATCTCCCAGACCAACCTGTACCCACCACCTGAGGGGATGGAGGTTAATCTCCCAGACCAACCTGTACCCACCACCTGAGGGGAGGGGAGGGAGGTTAATCTCCCAGACCAACCTGTACCCACCACCTGAGGGGAGGGGAGGGAGGTTAATCTCCCAGACCAACCTGTACCCACCACCTGAGGGGAGGGGAGGGAGGTTAATCTCCCAGACCAACTTGTACCCACCACCTGAGGGGAGGGGAGGGAGGTTAATCTCCCAGACCAACCTGTACCCACCACCTGAGGTGAGGGGAGGGAGGTTAATCTCCCAGACCGACCTGTACCCACCACATGAGGGGAGGGGAGTAAGGTTAATCTCCCAGACCAACCTGTACCCACCACCTGAGGTGAGGGGAGGGAGGTTAATCTCCCAGACCAACCTGTACCCACCACCTGAGGGGAGGGGAGGGAGGTTAATCTCCCAGACCAACCTGTACCCACCACCTGAGGGGAGGGGAGGGAGGTTAATCTCCCAGACCAACCTGTACCCACCACCTGAGGGGAGGGGAGGGAGGTTAATCTCCCAGACCAATCTGTACCCACCACCTGAGGGGAGGGGAGGGAGGTTAATCTCCAAGACCAACCTGTACCCACCACCTGAGGGGAGGGGAGGGAGGTTAATCTCCCAGACCAACCTGTACCCACCACCTGAGGGGAGGGAGGTTAATCTCCCAGACCAACCTGTACCCACCACCTGAGGGGAGGGGAGGGAGGTTAATCTCCCAGACCGACCTGTACCCACCACCTGAGGGGAGGGAAGGGAGGTTAATCTCCCAGACCAACCTGTACCCACCACCTGAGGGGAGGGGAGGGAGGTTAATCTCCCAGACCAACCTGTACCCACCACCTGAGGGGAGGGAGGGAGGTTAATCTCCCAGACCAACCTGTACCCACCCCCTGAGGGGAGGGGAGGGGGTTAATCTCCCAGACCAACCTGTACCCACCACCTGAGGGGAGGGAGGTTAATCTCCCAGACCAACCTGTACCCACCACCTGAGGGGAGGGGAGGGAGGTTAATCTCCCAGACCAACCTGTACCCACCACCTGAGGGGAGGGAGGGAGGTTAATCTCCCAGACCAACCTGTACCCACCACCTGAGGGGAGGGGAGGGAGGTTAATCTCCCAGACCAACCTGTACCCACCACCTGAGGGGAGGGGAGGGAGGTTAATCTCCCAGACCAACCTGTACCCACCACCTGAGGGGAGGGAGGTTAATCTCCCAGACCAACCTGTACCCACCACCTGAGGGGAGGGGGAGGCAGGTTAATCTCCCAGACCAACCTGTACCCACCACCTGAGGGGAGGGGAGGCAGGTTAATCTCCCAGACCAACCTGTACCCACCACCTGAGGGGAGGGAGGGAGGTTAATCTCCCAGACCAACCTGTACCCACCACCTGAGGGGAGGGAGGGAGGTTAATCTCCCAGACCAACCTGTACCCACCACCTGAGGGGAGGGGAGGCAGGTTAATCTCCCAGACCAACCTGTACCCACCACCTGAGGGGAGGGAGGGAGGTTAATCTCCCAGACCAACCTGTACCCACCACCTGAGGGGAGGGGAGGGAGGTTAATCTCCCAGACCAACCTGTACCCACCACCTGAGGGGAGGGGAGGGAAGTTAATCTCCCAGACCAACCTATACCCACCACCTGAGGGGAGGGGAGGCAGGTTAATCTCCCAGACCAACCTGTACCCACCACCTGAGGGGAGGGAGGGAGGTTAATCTCCCAGACCAACCTGTACCCACCACCTGAGGGGAGGGGACGGAGGTTAATCTCCCAGACCAACCTATACCCACCACCTGAGGGGAGGGAGGTTAATCTCCCAGACCAACCTATACCCACCACCTGAGGGGAGGGAGGGAGGTTAATCTCCCAGACCAACCTGTACCCACCACCTGAGGGGAGGGAGGGAGGTTAATCTCCCAGACCAACCTGAACCCACCACCTGAGGGGAGGGGAGGGAGGTAAATCTCCCAGACCAACCTGTACCCACCACCTGAGGGGAGGCGGGGGGGTTAATCTCCCAGACCAACCTGTACCCACCACCTGAGGGGAGGGAGGTTAATCTCCCAGACCAACCTGTACCCACCACCTGAGGGGAGGGGAGGGAGGTTAATCTCCCAGACCAACCTGTACCCACCACCTGAGGGGAGGGGAGGGAGGTAAATCTCCCAGACCAACCTGTACCCACCACCTGAGGGGAGGGGGGGGGTTAATCTCCCAGACCAACCTGTACCCACCACCTGAGGGGAGGGAGGTTAATCTCCCAGACCAACCTGTACCCACCCCCTGAGGGGAGGGGAGGGAGGTTAATCTCCCAGACCAACCTGTACCCACCACCTGAGGGGAGGGGAGGGAGGTTAATCTCCCAGACCAACCTGTACCCACCCCCTGAGGGGAGGGGAGGGAGGTTAATCTCCCAGACCAACCTGTACCCACCCCCTGAGGGGAGGGGAGGGAGGTTAATCTCCCAGACCAACCTGTACCCACCACCTGAGGGGAGGGAGGGAGGTTAATCTCCCAGACCAACCTGTACCCACCACCTGAGGGGAGGGGAGGGAGGTTAATCTCCCAGACCAACCTGTACCCACCACCTGAGGGGAGGGAGGTTAATCTCCCAGACCAACCTGTACCCACCACCTGAGGGGAGGGAGGGAGGTTAATCTCCCAGACCAACCTGTACCCGCCACCTGAGGGGAGGGGAGGGAGGTTAATCTCCCAGACCAACCTGTACCCACCACCTGAGGGGAGGGGAGGGAGGTTAATCTCCCAGACCAACCTGTACCCACCACCTGAGGGGAGGGAGGTTAATCTCCCAGACCAACCTGTACCCACCACCTGAGGGGAGGGGAAGGAGGTTAATCTCCCAGACCAACCTGTACCCACCACCTGAGGGGAGGGAGGTTAATCTCCCAGACCAACCTGTACCCACCACCTGAGGGGAGGGGAGGGAGGTTAATCTCCCAGACCAACCTGTACCCACCACCTGAGGGGAGGGGAGGGAGGTAAATCTCCCAGACCAACCTGTACCCACCACCTGAGGGGAGGGAGGTTAATCTCCCAGACCAACCTGTACCCACCACCTGAGGGGAGGGGAGGGAGGTTAATCTCCCAGACCAACCTGTACCCACCACCTGAGGGGAGGGGACGGAGGTTAATCTCCCAGACCAATCTGTACCCACCACCTGGGGGGAGGGAGGTTAATCTCCAAGACCAACCTGTACCCACCACCTGAGGGGAGGGAGGTTAATCTCCAAGACCAACCTGTACCCACCACCTGAGGGGGGGGAGGGAGGTTAATCTCCCAGACCAACCTGTACCCACCACCTGAGGGGTGGGAGGGAGGTTAATCTCCCAGACCAACCTGTACCCACCACCTGAGGGGAGGGGAGGGAAGTTAATCTCCCAGACCAACCTGTACCCATCACCTGAGGGGAGGGGAGGGAGGTTAATCTCCCAGACCAACCTGTACCCACCACCTGAGGGGAGGGGAGGGAGGTTAATCTCCCAGACCAACCTGTACCCACCACCTGAGGGGAGGGGAGGGAGGTTAATCTCCCAGACCAACCTGTACCCACCACCTGAGGGGAGGGGAGGGAGGTTAATCTCCCAGACCAACCTGTACCCACCACCTGAGGGGAGGGAGGGAGGTTAATCTCCCAGACCGACCTGTACCCACCACCTGAGGGGAGGGAAGGGAGGTTAATCTCCCAGACCAACCTGTACCCACCACCTGAGGGGAGGGGAGGGAGGTTAATCTCCCAGACCAACCTGTACCCGCCACCTGAGGGGAGAGGAGGGAGGTTAATCTCCCAGACCAACCTGTACCCACCACCTGAGGGGAGGGAGGGAGGTTAATCTCCCAGACCGACCTGTACCCACCACCTGAGGGGAGGGGAGGGAGGTTAATCTCCCAGACCGACCTGTACCCACCACCTGAGGGGAGGGGAGGGGGGTTAATCAGACCAACCTCTATAACCTGCCTCCCATCCTGTCTGAGCCCAAGAGATATTCTTTTGACATGGGCTGAATTCTGTATAGTCTGTCTTTGTCTTTTTATCACCCCATCAGGAGAGAGTTTAGCTCCTTCGCCGAGAAGTGAGCCCTGGCCCTGAGCCCACCTTGGGGGTCACTCAGTTTCTGAATGTTACTTCCTATTACTTAACTACAGCCACCACTTTTCTTGACTTACCACTTCTTTGTTTTGAATGACTGCCCCTCATTTTAGAGGATACCAATCACCACCCCAAAAAAGTCTTTGAAGTGGAAAAATGAAATGCTTCCACAAATGTAACGTGTCAAAAAATGCTCCTTGTTTAGTGACATGATGTGACAGAACTAACAGACTAAGTTTCATGATATTACTCTATTGTTCTATGAAAGTAAAAATCCTTTTCATGTTGAAAACATAGGTTACTTAGCCCCCTGTATTTTTGTTTAATGTACATGTGATATACATCATTTTAATTTATTTTCAATAATATCATGTTCTTTTGGTCAATAAAGTTAAAAGAAGTTATTGACCCTATATTGTTCTACAGAAGTATTTAACCATGCCATTTTTTGTCTAACAAGGGGCTGACCTCCCCTCGATTTTGATGTTTGCCACTTGTTTTTTAAAGTGTTTAGGCAGTAGGTACCATTTAAGACCCATGTACCCCCCTCTCCCCTGTCCTTAGCCTGCGTCCCCCCCCCCCCCGTATGTGAGAGATGTCAGGTTGCCGTATGGTGAGATAAACCCCTTCTTTACAGTGTCCCCCCCCACTGTATGTGTGAAGTGTCAGGTTGATGTATGGTGAGATAAACCCCCTCTTTACAGTGTACCCCCCCCCCCCCCTGTATGTGAGAGATGACAGGTCAACGTATGGTGAGATAAATCCCCTCTTTACAGTGTACCCCCCCCCCCTGTATGTGAGAGATGTCAGGTTGACGTATGTTGAGATAAACCCCCTCTTTACAGTGTACCCCCCCCCTGTATGTGAGAGACGTCAGGTTTATGTATGGTGAGATAAGCTCCCTCTTTACAGTGTATCACCCCCCCTGTATGTGAGAGATGTCAGGTTGACATATGGTGAGATAGACTCCCTCTTTACAGTGTACCCCCCCCCCCCCTTTATGTGAGAGACGTCAGGTTGACGCATGTTGAGATAAACCCCCTCTTTACAGTGTACCCCCCCCCCTGTATGTGAGAGATGTCAGGTTGACGTATGGTGAGATAAACTCCCTCTGTACAGTGTACCCCCCCCCCCCGGTATGTGAGACATGTCAGGTTGACGTATGGTAAGATAAACTCCCTCTTTACAGTGTACCCCCCCCCCCTGTATTTGAGAGATGTCAGGTTGACGTATGGTGAGATAAACTCCCTCTTTACAGTGTACCCACCCTCCTGTATGTGAGAGATGTCAGGTTGATGTATGGTGAGATAAACCCCTTCTTTACAGTGTACCCCCCCCCCCCCCTGTATGTGAGAGATGTCAGGTTGATGTATGGTGAGATAAACCCCTTCTTTACAGTGTACATCCCCCCCCCTGTATGTGAGAGATGTCAGGTTGATGTATGGTGAGATAAACGCCCTCTTTACAGTGTATCCCCCCCCCTGTATGTGAGAGATGTCAGGTTGATGTATGGTGAGATAAAAGCCCTCTTTACAGTGTACCCCCCCCCCCTGTATGTGAGAGATGTCAGGTTGACGTATGGTGAGATTAACCCCCTCTTTACAGTGTACCCCCCCCAGTATGTGAGAGATGTCAGGTTGACGTATGGTGAGATAAACTCCCTCTTTACAGTGTACCCACCCTGCTGTATGTGAGAGATGTCAGGTTGACGTATGGTGAGATAAACTCCCTCCTTACAGTGTACCCCCCCCCCTCCTGTATGTGAGAGATGTCAGGTTGACGTATGGTGAGATAAACCCCCTCTTTACAGTGTACCCCCCCCCCCCCTGTATGTGAGAGATGTCAGGTTGATGTATGGTGAGATGAACCCCTTCTTTACAGTGTATCCCCCCCCCTTGTATGTGAGAGATGTCAGGTTGACGTATGGTGAGATAAACCCCTTCTTTACAGTGTATCCCCCCCCCTGTATGTGAGAGATGACAGGTCAACGTATGGTGAGATAAACCCCCTCTTTACAGTGTACCCCCCCCCCTGTATGTGAGAGATGACAGGTCAACGTATGGTGAGATAAACTCCCTCTTTACAGTGTACCCACCCTCCTGTATGTGAGAGATGTCAGGTTGACGTATGGTGAGATAAACTCCCTCCTTACAGTGTACCCCCCCCTCCTGTATGTGAGAGATGTCAGGTTGACGTTTGGTGAGATAAACCCCCTCTTTGCAGTGTACCCCCCCCCCCTGTATGTTAGAGATGTCAGACTGATGTATGGTGAGGTAAACTCCCTCTTTACAGTGTACCCCCCCCCCCCCTGTATGCGAGAGATGCCAGGTTGACGTATGGTGAGATAAACTCCCTCTTTACTGTGTACCCCCCCTTCCTGTATGTGAGAGATGTCAGGTTGACGTATGGTGTGATAAACCCCCCCTTTACAGTGTACCCCCCCCCCCTGTATGTGAGAGATGTAAGGTTGATGTATGGTGAGATAAACTCCCTCTGTACAGTGTACCCCCCCCCCCCTCCTGTATGTGAGAGATGTCAGGTTGACGTATGGTGAGATAACCCCCTCTTTACAGTGTACCCCCCCCCCCCTGTATGCGAGAGATGTCAGGTTGATGTACGGTGTGATAAACTCCCTCTTTACAGTGTACCCCCCCCCCTGTATGCGAGAGATGTCAGGTTGATGTATGGTGTGATAAACCCCCTCTTTACAGTGTACCCCCCCCCCCTATATGTGAGAGATGTCAGGTTGATGTATGGTGTGATAAACCCCCTCTTTACAGTGTACCCCCCCCCCTATATGTGAGAGATGTCAGGTCAACGTATAGTGAGATAAACCCCCTCTTTACAGTGTACCCCCCCCCCCCTATATTTGAGAGATGTCAGGTTGATGTATGGTGAGATAAACCCCCTCTTTACAGTGTACCCCCCCCTCCCCCCTGTATGTGAGAGATGTCAGGTTGATGTATGGTGAGATAAACCCCCTCTTTACAGTGTACCCCCCCTGTATGTGAGAGATGTCAGGTTGATGTATGGTGAGATAAACCCCATCTTTAAATGTGTAATTGCTCCAGGAGAAGCGCCGGGGTCCCTGTGGGGGGTTCGTATGTCACATGTCAAATTTTAGAATTTATTGTGTTGTTGTCATGTACCAGGGGCGGCATATGACTTGGAACAATTAATATCTTTATTAATATCTGGGTCAAAATATGGTGCACCTGACATGATCCCCATTAAAACCATGGAAGCTTTCAATGTTACATCTCTAATAACTCTATTAACCTCTAGCAGTTAGCATGCTGTCATCGATTGCGGCTTGCCCGGGTTCGTTTACCATGCAGTGCTGCCTGTTAGACCACCTTACCTTGCCGTTGTTCTCACCCCCATAGATAAAATCATAGTATTGGAAGTCAACAAAGCGAGTGGTCCTGATATAGCTGAGTAATTGCTCCATCATAATCATCGTTATCAAGGGGGTCAAGGGAGTCATTATATGCTCACCCCTCCCTCTTTGGAAATCCTCTATGCGCCCCTCATACTCCCACCTTATCTCACATATGTTGGATGCCAAAATAAAAATAAAACGGTAAGTCCTTGTTTCAGATATATTTTAAGGGTAAGGAGCCCCAGTGTCTTCAAGCCTCCGGATCTCTGATACTTCGCCAAGCATGCGCAGAGACTGTATCATCCGTGTACTACATCACTCTGCTACATGTCAAACAGGCTCAGCGCAGAGTGACGGCTGGGATTTGGAGTAGGGCCATTCTCATTTGGCTGTTGGATTACCCCTTGGAGTTCCAATGACAGACATGTTCAAAGGTACCCCGTTGGGGTACTTGGGTGGGGCTTCTGCTCCTGGGAAGAATATAAGCCCCAGCATCCCCTCCAGATTGTAAAAGGAGATAGAGGGGACCCAGCACTGACCAAGTTGTTCTTTGCGTTCAATCCCTGATTGGTGTCTGGGTTCATTAAGGTACAGCAAAAATGATGAGGTACAGCAAAAATGATTTCCAGGTTTAGACCCCCTGCTGTTTGCCTACCTTGTCACCTTCATCTCATAGATATGATCACAAAAGACAGAATTCGTCCCAACTTCTTTTCGCCATGAAAATGACCCTGACTGTCAGTACGGTGTAAAATATCCATCACTCACTCACTCACATTCAAAGATGGTTAACATGGCTTTGGCATATCTACACTAAAACATAGTACATGAATGGTACTAGAGTCAACTGTGTGAAGGTACATGTGCACTTCGCTGTCGATATATTACAATTGGTAAAACCTAAAATGCAGGTATCCTCAATAATTTTACCAAGATGTAGGTAAGGTTCTTGTGTTTTATTTGCACAAAGTGTTTAGAATATAATGTTTCCTTCTCCCAAAATGTTGGCAAAAACAAGAGGAAAAACATAGCAATGTTGGTTGTACATAAAGATAGAAAAGTAAATGTTGGTTGTACATAAAGATAGAAAAATTATCTACATTCCCTTCCATGTTTAGAGAAAGAGCAAGGACAAACTTGAAGTACTTTGAGTTTGTGGTGAAGTACTTTCAGTGTATGGATGTTAAGGGGAGTTATGAAGATGAAGACAAGAGTAGTGTTGTGATGAAGTATTAATTCTTCAATCACAGGTTATTAACCATAGGCCTCAGCCTAGGCTCTTAGACAAAGAATATGTGTTCTGCTGCCCTCACAGCAGGGGTGCACTTCCCCACCTAACTTTTGGCCTTTGACCTTATTACATTAATTAGGCCAGTTACCACTAGGGGGAGGGGGAGCGCTAACAAAGGTTTTACCATAAACTCTATGAAGTATCATATACATATTCGACATGTCTTTTGAGTATTGTTTATGGAATTGTGTTATTTACATATTCTATACTTGTAGTTGTTAGAGGGAGGATATGCCATGACTAAACCTAGGTATGACAAACTCAAGAGTAAGTTTGAAAATTGATTAGAATAAAAAAATGCTTGATAGTTGTGAAAATGAGGGCCTCCATAAGCCAGTGTAGAACCCTGCTGTTGGTGATGGGAGGTATTAAGGGATAGATACCTAACCCAAACAAACCTTTCTGTTTCGGTCAATGAAACACTGGTGCTCCCTGATAGTCCACAAATTGTAGGTTATAAAGAATTTCTTTGAACCATTCCCTACCACTGGAATTTTCATAGATGTAAGCAATTTTAAGAGGCCTTTTGTGTTCATAGTAGTAGAATAGGCCAATCTCTCATATCGTCGTGAGTTATGTCCTAGGCTTCTAAAAATCTTATACTGAGCTATTTTTTTTTTTTAAATCTTTTATTTATCCTGGATTTGTACACAAGATCGGTCTATGACCGTTTTTCACTTGCTTCCAGCATGTTATGAATACAAATTGATATATGTAATAATAAAACGACAGTTGAGTTTTGATTCAATATAAGAAAGGTGTAAAATATATACAGGTGATGATACACAATAAACCAACATTAAGTACACTCTAGTTTCAAGACTTATTGAGTTATTAGAAAATAGCTGTAATTCATTGTAGTTATAATACTAATTTGGCTACATACTGGCTGTCAAAAGACATGGATATGTAATGTAGACTATAGCATACAATACCTACATTGGAATCATTGACTGTAACCATTTCTTTTGTGTATACCTAAACTTGGAGTAATTTTCAATGTTACGTATATCAACATCTAGGCTATTCCACTCTCTAGCCCCTTTGGCAATTACACTTCTATCAAAAGCAGCTAGATCTGAGTGATATGTTTTGAGCACAGGTGCATTATGAATTCTGGTAGGAATATTTCTTACATCTAGGTACTCAATGTTGCGGGATCTCTTATACATGTAATTTCTTAAATGTACAGTTCTTCTAAAAGCAAGCATCGGTACATAAGCTTCTGCTAACAATTCTAGGCGAGCTTTTCTGGGTTCAGCATTTAAACAAATACGAAGAGCTCTATATTGGATCTTGTTGATCTTTTCCAAAACCTCTTGCCCTGCTGACATGTAGAAGATATCCCCATAGTCAATATATGGTATTATTTTCATTTTATAAATCTTAAGGGCCGTATCAGTATTTATATATGGTCTAATCCTCATGAGGGTAGTGACTTTATGAGATGCAAGTTTTACAACGTTTTTAGCATGCAAATTAAATTTTAGTTCACAATCTAAAGTCACTCCCAGATATTTATAAGAATCAACAGTTTCCAGACATTGCCCATTAATTTTCAATAACGGCTGGATTTTAAGTCTAGTGTATCTCCTGGTGCCAAAGACCATACACTTCGTTTTGGCAACATTCACAGTTAGCTCATTCCTACTACACCAGGAAGCAACATTATCAAGACAGTTTTGCATTACAGTTACAGCCGCATCTGGAGATTTGTCACTTATATAAATAGCAGTATCATCTGCGTAGAACCTAGCTGAACAATTTGCAATTTTGTGGTTTAAGTCATTGATGTAGATTATAAAAAACAAAGGTCCGAGTATACTTCCTTGGGGGACACCACATGGTATTATATGATCAGACGACTTAGTAGAGTTGGCCCAAGTACACTGAAATCTATTTGTTAGGTAACTAGAAATTAAGGTATGCATTCTTCCAGTAATACCCAATTCTTTTAACTTGTCTAGGAGAATTTTATGATTAACGGTATCAAACGCTTTCTTAAAGTCTATAAAGGTTGTTATTGTACATTTTTCATCTTTCATGGCTATAAAAATATCATCAGTTAGGCAAGAAATCGTATCTATTGTTGAAAAGCCTTTACGAAAACCTGTTTGACTATTGTTCAAAAGTACATTGGTTTCTAGGTATGTTTCTAAATGCGAATGAATAAGTTTCTCAAAGATTTTTCCCGGTAAGGGGAGCAGGGAAATCGGTCTATAATTAGATACATTAGAACGATCACCACCTTTAAATAAAGGGATGACAGTTGCCATTTTCCAAGCTGATGGATAATTGCCAATTTTTACAATAAGATTAAAAAGGTAACATAATTGCTTTGTAATGACTTGGAAGGCATCTTTCAAAATTCGAGTTGACAAATTACTAACAGATGAGGCCTTATAGACTCTAATATCCTGACAAAGTTTTTCAATATCAGCTTCAACAATCGTTAATTCTGATATAATGCTATCTTGTATGGGTCCATCATAAGTCCATGTATCATTGTAATTTGTGGCTAGTTTAATTCCAATTGTACTGAAAAAGTCATTTATATAATTGGCAGTATCTTTTGTTTCAATAGTCTCCCCTGTCTCATGATTTATCAAGTTAATAGTTGCATTTGGTTTTTTATCTGGGGCCAAGGAATTTATATGTTCCCAAAATTTCTTAGGGTCATTATCATGCCTTTGTAGGTTATCAATTACAAAGTCAGCTCTAGCCTGCTTCACCATATTCTTCGCATGGTTCTTAGCCTCTCTAGCTCTTGTTAGGTCATCCAAATCTTTGCTTTTGTTAGCCCTGTCTCTTAGAACTATCTTGTCATTTATCATTTCAATAATTTCAGGGGTTATCCATGGTGCTTCCATATTCTTAATTCTGATATTTCTGATGGGGCAGTATGTATCAATGGTATTAGTAATTTTTGTTTCAATAAAGTCCCAGGCCTCATCTGTATCCTTCAGATCATACAGTGGTTCCCAGTCGCTGTTCACAAGATCATTTTGAAAGACTTGTTTATTGTAATTGACATACGACCTGGCTTTAGTTATTATTGTATGGCACTTATCCTTTGCCTTCTTCCTAGTCAGGAAAATAGCTTCGTGATCACTTATATTCAATGGAATAGTACCACTTTCTTTAATATGAATACAGTTAGTAAATATAAGGTCTATGGTAGTGTCTATTTGTTGTGAGTAACGCGTTGGGGATTTGATTAATTGTGTTAAGCCAAACTGCCGTTCAAAGTCCTTAAGATGTTTCCTACCTTGACTTCTAGTGTCTTGGTAGTTGATATTCATATCACCAAGAATGAAGATATCATTCTTTTGTAAGCCTGGTATTTGATTTAGAGATTCCTCCAATGTATTTGTGAACTGCAGCGTATTGCCTTGAGGGGGCCTATAAGTAACACCAATGATATAGTCTTTGTGATTAGGATTATGGATTTTAACCCATATCAGTTCAACATGTTCATTACTATGATTAATGTCTTCAAATTCTATAGTTGAGAAGGAAATACTATTCTTAATATATAGTAGAATTCCACCTCCCTTTTTTGGTATGTCAGTATCCGGTCTACACCACTTCCTATCGTGTCTAATAGTGTTATAACCATCTATATCTAAAAGTGTGTCCGAATAATCAAGGTCAAGCCAGGTTTCTGACAGAGTAAAAATGTCTAGGTTTGCATCTATTATTTGTTGTTTAACAATATCAAGTTTATTTCTTATACTCTGACAGTTTTGATGTGCCAGATGAAAGCCCCTATGTTGTGTTATTTTAATCATGGTTCATAATCAATTTGCCTATTATATTGGTAGAGTGTGTTAAAGTTGGATTTAGGCACATCATTGTGCAATTAATACATAGAAAAGTAAGAAAAAAATATGTACAAGTCATTTCTGTAAAAGGTCTTCTCGCAGATTATGCTGCCTTTTAGAAAAAAAAATGACTATGACTGAAAAGTATGTTCTCCATAAAGCAAAAAGGTGGGACAATTTTATCCCATTTTAGTCCTCAACAATTTAGCGTCTACAGGCATGTGAATAATAAAAAGCTAAAGTCTACAAAAGGGGTTTTACCCCGTGACCCTTTGGAATTCTTGTAATTTGTTTCAATATCCGAGCATGCAGTTTCACGTCTCAGAAAAAAAAAAAAAAAAAGAAGGGGGGGGGGGGGATGAGTATCATGTCTATTCAGATTTAATACAAGAGCGTGAGTGTCACGTCTCATTACCTAATTTTCTCAATCAGATATACAAACATATATACAAGGTAGCATGCATGTAACGTCTCCATTTTCAGATAATATATACTTTTTCTCATCCACGTGTGTATGGATTTGCATTTCCATGCTAAGTTGAATTACTGAGCGTGTGTGTCACGTCCCACTTTAATCCGAGAACGTAAAAATTCAAAGTCACGTGATTTACATATCTATACTGAAATAGGCTCTAGATTCAACCTATGATTGTCAAATAATAATTAATTACTGAGCGTGTGTGTCACATCTCACCATCATCCTCAAGCATCCTAGTTAAAGGTCGCATAATGTTGCATATCTATACTGAGTTTAATTCTAGACTCAACCAAAAATTGTCAAATAATTAATTAATGAGCGTGTGGGTCACGTCTCACCTTAATCCTGGCACCTCCTAATTACAGGTCGCATGGATGTTGTAGTAGAATGTGTCAGCTAGCCTGGCAGCAAGTTGGCCTCTGAGATGATCATTAAAGTGAATCCCGTCATATAATGTAGCATGATATCTATGTCCCAGCCGACCATGCCTCCATTTATGAGTGTAGCTTTGTAAATAGGGTCCAGCAACACCCTGCTTCCTGTTTAGTTCATTAATAAAGTCATTAACCTCCGGGATTGCATTATTTATTGCAATTTGTTCTGGTTCACCATTGTAGTCAGTACGATTATAGATGGAAAAGGAGAGACCAGTCAACTCACAAATCACTGCCTTCCTACATACTGTTTGTAGTTTAGTGGTGGCATTGTCAAATCTCGGAGTTAGATAATTGAAAATGTCTTGTGCTTCTGTAAATTTGGGTCTGATGTTTCTGTAACTAATGTACTCCGATAAGTCATTTATTCCGGCTGCGAAGTAGATAACGTCACATTCACTAGGCTTAATGCGTTTAATTGTATTGTCCAGAACCCGTTGTATGTCAGCTCCAGGGTAATTGAGCACTGTTGCATTTATATCAGTTATTCCTCTACCCTTAACTATCAGGTCAATAACTGGTTGCATGTCCCTTAACCTCGAATCCCCTGTGATATATATTTGGAATTTAGGCATGATTGGTGATGGGTCGCCTTACGGTGGTTAGGGAAATAGTTGTTTTACTTATCTTTGATTGTAGCGCTTTTTCAACTCAGATACCTCCTTGTTGTGCAGCAATGTATTTAGCCTTCAGTCTGGTAAGGATATCCCCTGCTTTGTTTTCACCTAGCTCCTTGTTTTGCGCATGAATGTCCTTGGCCTGATTTAGCACGTATCCTGTACCATATCTCCTATTTCTGGTAGCCTCATAGAACTTGTCAAACGGGTAGCTTATCAATTTCTGTTTGAGAGCCGGGTTTTGCTCATACTTAGAGTCCATGTACTCCTCTAGGATGATGTCACAGTTCTTTTTCCAGGCCTCCGTGGGTCTGATTTGCCGAGCTAGCCTGGTAAGTATGTATGGGTTCTCTTCAGTTTTGATCCGAGTGACAAGTGACTGACTTGCTCCACATTCCTGTGCCATGCGTATCCTATAGATGTGTTCGACTGAGCTGCCTTTACGTCCGTCTTTGTCTGTTATTTGACATTTGTAGAAGTTGCTCGGGGGGCTATTATGCCCCTGAAACGCGATTCCATCCGGTGTGGTTATGGTCGACGTATTTTCTAGTGTCATTCCATAGGGCAGATTTGCGAGGTCTGCTTTCTTGTAGAGTTTCCCGTCGATTATAATGTCAAGTCCGCGGGTTTGTGCCGATACGCCTTCCATCTGTTTTGCTGCTGTGTAGACTTGTTGCATGTCCCTGTGCGTCATCAGTTGATCTTCAGAATAATCGTTTGCCAGTCTAACATTTTTAAAGTTTTCTTGGTTCTTCCTTTCTTTCATTTTTCCGAACATTTCCGATTTCTGCTGTGTAGTAAGTAACCTGAGGATGATATTGCGTGGTGGGTTTTTTTCTGTCACAGAATCATTTCTTTTGCTGCCGATCCGATTTGCCCCATTGGTCATGCTGTACTGGAACGAGCAGTCTAACTCCTTAAGCAGCCACGTCATAGTTTCATACATTTTCTCATCCTTCTTAGTCTCAGGTATACCTCTGATTATAATGTTCAGTTTCCTTTTTTCGACTTCTAGTTTGTCTTTGTCATCCATAAGTATGACCACACTTTCATGTACCGTTTTAAGTTCAGCCTGAGTTTCATTGACTTCATTGCGCAGTTGGCAGATTTCGTCAAATTTTTGACTCAACTCACTACTGCTTTTCTCATTTTGCAATTTAATACAGGTGATTTCTGCTGCGTTATTGTCAGCCTTTTTATGTAGGGATTTCAATGATTTCTCAATCTCCGTAACACTCTTGGCAAGGCTAACCAGAAGTTCGGCGGATGTTTTGTTTTGAAGGTCTTCAACAGGGTCATTGGTCACGGCTGATTTACCGTCTGCAGGTGCAGGCATGGCGGCGGTTGCTATGTTTTTGTTTACAGTCAGGGCAGCCTGGTTACCACTGTGTGCTTGGTTTAGCATTGGTGAATCCGTGTTGGCACTTAATACAGCTGATCTGGTAATTCTACCAGCCATTTACAATTCTACTGTGGTCACGGGATATTAATGAAACTATTATATCAAAATTGTTTATCTCACATGCTTGTAGCACCGTCCCCAAGTCTGTTGTAGTAGGAGAACGTCTTTGTGTGTGCACTCAACCTGCCGCCATAATCCTATAATCCGCTATAGGGTTTTACTTTACGGTTATACATAGGGGTGCCAATTACCAGTAGTACCTATGAAATATTCCAATATACTAGCTCAGTTATATCGCAGTCTTACTTCCCAGCTGCAAGTCATCTCAAAATGTAGCTCATCATTAAGAGGTGACAGAACACTCGAATGAAAGGATAATGTTCATCAAGTCCAAGACATGTAATAAACGTCGTCATGCTCCCGTTGACAACTATCAATCCAGAGAGGCTTGTCCACTCAACCACATGCAACCAATGCCCCTGGCCTAATCCACCAGCTCAGCTCTACTCACTTGCCCAACAGTAACCTGAGTTCACAGTGCCGCTTACTTCACGAGATTATGCCTATCTGCTTACAGGTCACACTGTGAAACTACCAGCGCTCACGCTTCTGTTTTACCAACCCTATGACGTAGCCTCTGCGATCTCCACCTCCAGCAGAGAGTCAATCTGAGTTGCCCTGAGTATTACATTCTCAAGTTTAGGTAAGATTTTATACAGTTAACTGACACCCACCTCAGTACAATACATAATACCATAATGTCAATATCCTCTAATCCTGGACCCTGCCCAGGCAAACAGCAACGTAACAAGAACGTTCTGCGACTGTACTTTTTAAATTGGTCTGAGACCTGGTCAATTTTCACGTAACAATAACGTTATTTTAGGTAAGGTTTAGACTTACTGAAAAAGAACGTCATAATAACATTCTATTTTGGTAAAGTTGAGACCAAACTAATAAAGAACTTAAAATAACGGTACAAGAAGGTCACAACAACGATCTAGTGTGACGTCACAACGTTAGGTTCTAAAGACATTTTTGGGTGCCCTCAAAAGAACGTAACAAGAACCAAACCAGGTCTAAACAGAACGTTGCTGCAACGTTATTATAACATCATATTCTTGCTTGGGTGATATTGTTCTATCAACAGCTCCATTTCCATGACAGACATTTCTAATCAATGTAATTCTAGATCTATTTAAGAATAAACTGAATGATAAGTGTGACAACAATAATTTCAGAGTAGTTATTTTCACAGTGAGCATACTAATTAGACCTTTAAGTTGATGTCAGTCAAATTCATAATGTTTTAAAGTGGCTTCACAAACTAGTTCTGGTCAAAAACAGTGAAGTTCCAGAGACTGATATGGGAGTTTATAAAGGGTCTGCATATAAGCTACGCACTGAAACATTGCGCATTTGCATGCACACATGTGACGCTTTTTCTCTTTGAGTAGTATAACCCACCAAATGATCAGAATCCCCTTGGCTCTTCAAGCAAGAACATGACGTTATTACAACGATGCAGTAGCATCCTGTTTAGTTCTGTATTGGTTCTTATTGCATTCTTTTGATGGCACCCAAAAACGTCTTTAGAACCTCACAATGTGACGTCGCACTGTAACATTCTTGTGACATTCTCATCATATCCCCCATCCCCTACCGCCCACCCCTTACCACTCCCCACATATCCCTCTCTGTAATGGCCATGAGTTGCCCCACACACCCCAACCCCCCCCCCCCCCCCCCCCCAACCACTCCCCACATATCCCTCTCTGTAGTGGCCATGAGATGCCCCACACCCCCCTCCCCTCATCCTACACCCAACCCCCTCCCCAACCCCTCCCCACATATCCCTGTCTGTAGTGGCCATAAGATGCCCACTTTTCTGGTTGCTTTGAGCTCCTCTCAGAGACACATAAAACCATGCCAGCTGCACTTTATGGCCCCCTACACAGCTCTTTTTACTGCCTTCTCTTCCTCCTTTTACTTAATGCAGACTATCCTGCTTTCATCAAGCAAATAATGCTTTGATGCCGCTTTTATGACACCCCTGCTTACTTCGGAGTACGCATATGGAGGATGGCAATAGTTGCCATTGATTCTGGTTTATAATCTTTTAAGGGGTTTCTGTTATTACTTATTTGTTTTTACGAGAAGCGATTGAGGCTTGAGATGAGTACCTACAGGGAAGTTGGATATGATGATTATTTTATCATTTCACGTATTGATAGCAATAGATAGGGTTAAGTATACCTACAATACAATATCATTCTATATAGTTGCAGTATCATCCCTTTTGACTCACAGTCAATATTTTCATTTATCTTTACTTCTTAATATTACATGCCAATCATAGAATAAATTATGAATGCTTACTGGACACTGCCATTTTGTATTTTGGTGTATTTGCACAGTGGTCAGTATTTGTGTATACTGCCAACTTTGCTCCACTGGTAATTTCCTTTCTCTATTGTAGTTCCATTTGGTATCAAATCCTAATTGAATTCCCCTAATATCTGCCCTTTGATTATTTTAATTCATCCCTGTTCAGTCTTTTATTCATATCTTTTACTCAGAAAACCTATACTATAAATGCAACTCATGAATTCAGTTAGTATCAAATGATTATTTTAAATGCTAAACAGTTTTTCAAAGAGGGTAGAAATTTCAAATGTAACATTATTGCCTACAAGCAAGGCTGTGCAAATTTGTAAAACTTGAGCCTTTGTTTGAACAATCAAAACATTGGATATGGTGCAGACTGTAAGCCCCATACCCACCAAGTCATTATGAGCGGAAGATGTTCAATGTTTTACACTAAAATCAGTCAATTCTACCAGAATAAGCAGTTCATTTTAGCACTGATTCACATCAAATGTGTACTGGTATTATTTCAATATTGTATACTGATTGTTCGATCAATCAATACAAAATGAAGCAGATTCTTTGAGTAGCAGTGGGCCTATTTGTACACGGTCTCAGCTTAGTGGGAATAGGGTTAAAACCAACCTTGCCAGCTGCGTAAACTCTACTTCTGCACACATAAGCTGTGACCAAACAAAACAAGTCTCAGACTAGTGCCATTCAATTTGTAGTTTTGAAAAGACACGCATTTATATATGTAAGATTTTTTATATATATTTCACCAACAACTTTACCTACTAGTAGTAGTGTCCTCTTCCACTTGTCCAGCCCCGTGGGGGTACCGGGGTGAGGCTTCTGCCCCTGGGAAGAATAGAGGCCCCAAGTAGCCCCTGCTGATCGTAAAAGGTGACAATAGGGGGACCCAGCACTGACCAAGTGGTTCTTTGGGTTTGATTCCTGGTTGGTGTCTGAGTTCATTAAGGGATGAGGTTCAGCAAAATTGATTTGTAGGATTTGATCCCCTGCTGTTTGCCTGCCCTGTTACCTTCATCTCATAGAAATCACAAATGACAGACCAAGTCAAAACACTTGTCTGAAAAGTCGTCCTAACTTATTTTTGTCGTGAAAACGACCCTGGCTGTCGGTATGACGTAAAACATCCATCACTCACTCACTTACCATAGAGCACGCTTATATTGCATTTGCCTGAGGCCTTCATTCTCAATTTTAAACAGTATGCCTTTTAAAACAAAAAAAATCTAACCCATGCCATACTGAGTACACAGTAAGTGGTGCTGGCAGGTCTATGTATTAACCCCGGGCCTGTAGTGGATTAGAGGTCAGAGGTTAAAGGTCAGTGGGGTCAGACAGGGGGTGGTGATCAGGTGTAAGACCCCATTATGTCCCTCCTGGGTCAGTGCCCCAGACCATTCACCACTGGCGCCCAGACTGAGGAGTGATGGCTCGCGGAGTCTGGGGTCTGGGTCCAACTAGTCCTTCCGTAACCCACCCAGCCAAACATGTAACGTTATCATAACATTGCAGCAACGTTTGTTTGGTTCTGGATTGGTTCTTGTTACGCTATTGTGATGGCTCTCAATGATTTTGCTGCAACATACTGCTGTGAAGTTGCACTGTGATGTTATAATAACATTCTGATTATGTTCTTCAACCTAAACAGAATGTTCTCATAATGTTTTGTTTTAGTTTTGTCCCAACCTCACCAAAAAATAATGTCATAATAACATTCTGATTTGGTGAGGTTTCAACCTCACCATCAATAACATAATTGTCACATGCCATCTTAGTAAGTAACAGACTGACTAAAACAGGTTTTGTTGCAGAATGTTTCTGTTACATTGCAGGTTGGCTGGGTAGTTGTCTCTTGCACCATAGGTCCTTACACCTACACAGAGCCGATGGGCCTCTCTGGCCAGTTACAAATTTGCATATATTATGGTAGGATTGTTTCAATTGGCTAATCTATCCTGAGCATTGGCTACACCTCCACTGGTGAAGTAACTGCTGACTGTTTATGACAACATCCTACTATAACCCAGCAGCCCCAAAGCATGCTGGGATGCAGGGTGGAATTCTCTCTTTAAATGGTTGCTGCTTAACAGTCCTAGTTTGAGCGCCTAGCAGACTTGGACGTAACTACAGTCTAGGGCCCGGCTGCTGCAGTCGATGGGCATTGTTTTAACTGAGGCCCTGCACTCCTGAATAGGCCATAGTCCAAGAGAAGCGGCACTTTTATTCATGTGACTGCGGCCAAAAGGTTTGAAGGTGGTTTCCTGACCCATATTTTCCATAGAATTCAAAAATCCATTTCTTGGTTGCTAAAGCCTCCCGGTTTTGGGTGAAAAATGACGTTTTTCGATAAAAGATAACATTTTCTGAGCAAAAAGATAACCCCAGTATTTCCTCCCCAGCTACCCTTAAAACAATGTTGGAAACTTGCGTATGCCATCAAATGGAAGGGTAGGACAAAGTGAACAAGGGGAATGAGCAAAACTATAAAAATTGGTTGGTTACAATGGTAACAAGTGACAGTTTTGGTGGAAAATAGTCAAAAACTGATTAAAACTTTTTTTCCATTACCTATGGTGACCACCAAATGCAAGTTTTCAATCTAAATCCTCTGTCAGTCTGTATAACAATACTGCTACATTTTATTCTAGTAAGTAGGAGACTGACCACAGAAGCAACTACTGAAGTATGGCTGTAGTAAATTGCTGTTGAGGCTAGTTTCCACATACAGAGGTGTTTGAGTTCAACGTGAACGGTGACCAACTACAAATTGCAGCTGACGAACAAGCGTGTGAGTGTATTTCGCACCAACATAATCAAATTTGTTTGATCTGGCAAGTCAGCAGCCAACATGTGGGACTTGTGAGCCAACGTTTACCACCTTCAATGATTAATAGGTTGGTGCATTCTCTTGACGTTGGTGGTACCCAGGCAAGCAGTGACATAACACAAACATTCTATGGCCATACCTTTTTTTGGTTAGTCTGTAACCTGCCCAATTTTTATGCAATAGTTACTTTATTTTAGGTCAAGTTGAGACTTAACAAAAAAGAATGTTATAATAACATTATATTTTAGTGAATTGAGACCTTACTTATTAAAAATGTTATTATAACGTTATTTTAATGTGAAAGAACATTACAAGAATGTCACAAAAACATTACAGGAATGTCACAAGAACATTACAATAATGTCACCAGAACATTACAGTGCGACTTCACAATGTTAGGTTCTAAAGATGTTTTTGGGTTCCATCATAATAACATAACAAGTACCAAAGCAGAACCAAAGCAGAACTTAACAGAACGTTGCTGCAATGTTATATAATAATAACGTCATATTCTTGCTTGGGTATGTCAACCAGAGTAACCCTATGTGATCACAAAACATTAAATCAGCTGCATTGCAGTGGTCAACAACAGTATTTTAGCAAGTAATGGACTGAACGAAAACGTATGGTTGTAGAATTGTGCTGTTACAACTTGGGTGTAAAGTCACCCCCTCTCACAGGCCCGGGGACATGGGAGGGGAGACAGGGCTGGAGTGGTGGTAGTCAGAGCGGTAGTGGTGGTGGCTGGGGTGGTGGTAGTAGTAGGTTTGGTGGTGGCTCAGGTGGTGTCAGTGGTGGCGGTAGTGGTTCCCAGACCCTGGAGGTAGGAGGAGCGTCTCCAGCAGGGGGCGCGGGGAGTAGACTCACCTGACGGGGAACGCTGAGGGGACGCTGAGAGTGGACTGAGACAGAGCCTAGAGTCGGCCTAGGACAGGCCTAAGGGACGCTGTAGACAGGCCGCGGGTGCATAGGACGACCACCGTTATGTATAACTACAATCACATTTCAATCACATAACTACAATCACATGTTGCTTCCAGTAAGGATCAGCTGAGAACTATGACAACGCCAAATCAGCCTATGGTGGGCCTAGGCCTATGGAAGGCATGAAAAGGCCTAAGGAAAGCCTAAGAAAGGATTTATCATAAGGGTTAATGTACATTGGAAAGTTACCTTGATGATCCTCTTCAATTTGATATACGAAAGTTTAATACTATTGATTCTAGTGATGAACAACTGCGAACTCTGAGGTGTATGGGCACAGCCTATACCGACCTATGGTAAGCCAAAGACAGGCCTAGGACTCGAGAATTGATCGCGCAAAATGATCAGCGGAGGGGCACTTGTATGTATATCTGTAAGTTTCATCCACTTTATTCCTGATGAGCAATGATTGTGAACTATGGGGTTTCCCAGACACAGCCCCCATACCAGCCTAGGAGAGGCCTAGGAGAGGCCCAGGACATGCCTAAGACTATATAATGTCCAATGTGCATCTGAGTACTATATGTTCTTCTAAAAGTACCTAAGACTATATGTATACACAGTTTAATGTTCACCTTAGGGTTACATGTGCCTCTTCAACAAGTGGTTCGAGAAAAGTTGTATGGGCTTTATTCTCGTCACCCAACTACTGCTTACTGTGAGGTCTCTACAGGCCAGGAGTAGGCCCAGAACACAGGGCCGGGGGGAGGAGGCCTGGGAGAGGTGCATTATTTTAGTACGGGTGTGCAGCAGCCACTCAGAGGGTAGTATCAGCGGTATCAGAGTTAAACGGGGAACTCTGCCCGCCCAGCGGGGATCTGAGAGGGGGAAGACGTTATGTAAGGGGAATACATCTGGATCAGCTTCTGAGGGAGGAAAGGAGCCACATCTACGGAGAGGATCCACGAGGAGGTACTTTAATATGGTGCGATAGGCAGGTAACTTCAGAATGGACAACAATGTGTGTGTCGTTGGAACTAGGAGCTGGCTACATACAACATGAAATAGGTGGTTACTGTGTGATATACAGATAACTTCAAGATGCATTTGAATGAGGGTGTGTTGCTATTGGATCTTAGAGTTGGTTAGACACAACATGAATTAGGTGCTAATTGTGCGAAATGCTGACAACCTCCCAATGCAAAGAGTGAGTGTGTATTGTTGGAGTTTGGATACCGGTCGACCCCCCGGAGCACAGTGAGTCGACTGTAATACCTGAGAGACTTCTTATTTACAGTGCCAGGACTGTGTGAGTTTGACACCTGCTAGACTTGAGGACTCACACCCATTTTCTGTTCAGTTATACATACATACAGACTGGGGATATTCACCTAGAGCTGAAACTGGAAATACAGGGATTATTATCTACATTTAGCAGCTCCCTCGTGAACCACTATCAGTGCCGGAGAAAGGGGGTACATTCTGAAGGGGCCAGGACTCCCTAGACCTTGACATGATATTATTATCATTGCCAACCATTATTTGGCAACGTTACATAACTTATAAGACTTAGGGTAAATGAGTCACTCCCGTGGGAGACCAGGTCGACGCTGAACGCTCGACAAGTGAGCCGTAGATACACCTACTCACCCCCCACCAGCTGAGCCCACACCTACCCGCACCTACCCCACACACCCCCTCCTCGCCCACCTGACCCGGCGTCCTACAGGTGGGCAGACGCAGGGGAGGCGTCCACCCTGGAGGAGGCGCCCTCTACAGGAGGTCAGGGGTCAGACGCTGAGAGGATACCGTCATTCTGGAAAGTAGTCCGGAGGGCTGCAGACTGAGACTGGCGGCGCAGGGCGGCGGTTCATAGCTCTACCACCTAAGGATCGCACCTGAAGGGATTAGATCCAGATCTGTAACGTCTTAAGGATTACACATGAAGGGATGCCTAAAGGAGAGACGTTGTTATGATCTGGACCTCAGAAAGGCATGTTGCCTGGAGATCCATGGTCCGTGGGGGGTGAACAGGGAACAGCTCTAGGTAGGGGAGGCCGTGGTGTTAAAGACCGCTGGAGGTACCGGTATAAACGTGGAGCGACTTCTGTAAGGATCATAGCCACAGGTGCGACCTGGAGGTGGACATGGGATGCATTAACGACCTGAGGATTAACGACCTAACCAATATAGAGGTACCTAGAGATAATCCAGATGATGCTAACCCCAGGTGCGACATGAAGGTGGGCGACGTGGGCGACGTGGACATGGGATGGATCAATGGATGGATTAACGACCTAAGGATAAACCATCGAACCAACATGGATATACCTACAGATAATCCAGTTGTGTTTGTTGTACTGAATACTCATAGGATAGTTATTATGTGTGTGTCTGACCCGCAGGTAGTCGCTGTAAACAGTTTGTCAGGGGTGTGTAGGTGCCTGACTCAGAGAGGTCACACTGCCCGCCGCACTCCGTCTACAGGGGTCACCGCTAGGGGGAGCCACTCACCTGACAGGGGCTTCCGGTGCACGTGTACTTACAAGGACGCCCGTCAAGTTACAACACACCCCGCCTACCGCTCACCAAAAACAACCCCAACATGTAAACTACGGCCCGGTGTGGAGCCTCCTTTGACGGTCGGATTAAGACATGTACCCCCTCCCCCTCCCACTCCTCCCACCCCTCCCCCTCCCCCTCCCCATCCCACCCGTCCTCTGTCACCGCCTCCGTCCCTTAATCCTACCCAGTGTCAGCCCCATGTGCCCTCTATGTCGGACAGATCACACCTCTCAGGGTGTAGTAATCCCAACTCGCCCCCACCATGGCCTTGGGTCTGGGTGGTACTTCACTACAGGCTACATTCCACTCCGTCAGCCTGCTATGTCGAACCCCAATCATGTCTACCCCCACCCCCGCCCACTTCTAAACCCGATCAGCCCCGGCCGACTGCTGATTGGCCCGTCACTGGGTCACCTTGGAGAGGTGGGGGTAGGCCGTACCCTGGGTGTTGTGTACATCAGGGATGCCCTTCCATGTTTAAGGGATGCCCGTCCCTGTCTGGGGGATGCCCGTCGCTGTCTGGGGGATGCCCTTTCCTGTCCGGGGGATGCCCTTTCCTGTCGGGGGAATGCCCTTCCCTGTCGGGGAGATGCCCATCCCTGTCTGGGGGATGCCCTTCCCTGGCCGGGGGATGCCCTTCCCTGTCCGGGGGATGCCCTTCCCTGTCTGAGGGGTGCCCTTCCCTATCAGGGGGAAACCCTTCCCTGTCTGAGAAATGCCCTTCCCTATCGGGGGGACTCCCTTCCCTGTCGGGGGGATGCCCATCCCTGTCTGGGGAATGCCTGTCCCTGTCCGGGGGATGCCCTTTCCTGTCGGGGGAATGCCCTTCCCTGTCGGGGGGATGCCCATCCCTGTCCGGGGGATGCCCATCCCTGTCTGGGGGATGCCCTTCCCTATCAGGGGGAAACCCTTCTCTGTCTGAGGGATGCCCTTCCCTATTAGGGGGAAACCCTTCCCTGTCGGGGGGATGCCCATCCCTGTCGGGGGGATGCCCATCCCTGTCGGGGGGATGCCCATCCCTGTCTGGGGGATGCCCTTTCCTGTCCGGGGGATGCCCTTTCCTGTCTGGGGGATGCCCTTCCCTGTCCGGGGAATGCCCTTCCCTGTCTGGGGGATGCCCTTCCCTGTCTGGGAGATGCCCTTCCCTGTCCTGGGGATGCCCTTCCCTTTCCAGGGGATGCCCTCCCTCATCCGGGGGATGCCCTTCCCCGTCCAGGGGATGCCCTTCCCCGTCCAGTGGATGCCCTTCCCCGTCCAGGGGATGCCCTTCCCTGTCTGGGGGATACCCTTCCCCGTCAGTGGGATACCCTTTACCGATGCACTCTTGGTGCTGTCAACTCATCCCTCAGCCCTCACCTCAGCTCACCCCGTCACCTCCCCCTCCTAATCTCCAGTCTACACAAACCTGCCGCTCCACTCCTCCCTCAGCCTGCCCAACTGTCCCTCCTGATCTCCAGTTACCTTCATTTTCTCCTTTACTCCCAGTCCCATGCTGTTCCTCCCACTGTATGTGTCATCCTGAACCACTGGCTTCTCACTCGCTCTATCATACATCTTCATCCTCTTGCCCCTCTTCACTTCCTCCCCCCTTTTCCTTACCTCCCCCCTCTTTCCCCTTCTCCCCACCTTCACCTTCTTCCCCCTATTCCAATTCTTCCTCAACATACACAAGTGACACACAGACTCTCAGAGACTTCTCCCTTGGTCCCCTCTCCTGTTCTGTCCCTGTTTTACAAACACCATTGTCCCTCCAAAACCACATCCCTATCTCTCCCATGTCTTCCATTCCTCCCTTCTTGCTATCCACATCTGTCTCTTTATGTCCACTCCTCAATTCATCTTCTCAGACCCTCCAAGTCCAAGATGTGCCTTCCTTCCCATCCTTTGTTCCTGCTTCCCCATGTTCCCCACACTCTCCCACCTCCCCTCCCACCTCCTCCTTTATCCAACCCGGGAGCTCAGTATCAAAGCCTTCCCCGGATCCTCATCAGAGGAGGGCCAATTTAATCTGTGATCACGTGACCCCGCAGGGGATTTTATATAAACCCCGGAAGGGGGGAGCCCTGATGAAAAGGTCAAGGTCAGGCTGTGATGCCAAGCAGGCCGCTAGGTGGCAGGGCAGTTTACACAGCTGGTCACCTGACCTCAGGGGGGAGAGTGATAAGGAGTTACCTTACCTCAGGGTGGAGAATGATAAGGAGTTACCCTACCTCAGGGTGGAGAGTGATAAGGGGTTACCCTACCTCAGGGGGGAGAGTGATAGAGATTCACCCCACCTAAGGGGGGAGAGTGATAGGGAATTACCTTGCCCCAGGAAGGAGAGTGATAAGGATTCACCCTACCTTAGGGAGGAGAGTGACAAATATTCAACCTACCTCAGGGGGGAGAGCGATAGGGATTCACCCTTGCTTAGGGAGGAGAGTGATAAGGAGTTACCCTGCCTCAGGGTGGAGAGTGATAAAGATTTACCCTACTTCAGGGTGGAGAGTGATAAGGAGTTACCCTACCTCAGGGTGGAGAGTGATAAGGAGTTACCCTACCTCAGGGTGGAGAGTGATTCACTCCCTCTGAGAAACCTGGGATTACGATTAGCCAAGGATGCCCCAAGGGTTAACCCTTTGTCTGCTGGATTTACTACAATGTCCTGGGTACTTAACCCTTGGGCTGCTGGGGTCTGGGGGCTGGTGACCCGTGTTCTGATGTTGTTACTGGTTGTGTGTTCTCCCGTGGTGACGTCGTCAGAGGTGATCATCGAGGCCATGAAGGAGACACCAAAGATCCAGGCCTACGTTGACCTCGGCTTTGACCCCATGTCGGTGGAGGTTGTCCATGGACGGAGAGTGACAGAGACAGTCAATGTCTCCATCTCTGACATCTTCGCCCCTCTGCACATGCGCACCGGGACCACTTGGGTGTGGCCATGTTGCACCAACCCGGAAGTCGCCTCCTTAATCAGGCCCCAAACCATTGAATTATCGCCCACCGGAAACACAACCGCATTCCTCAAGGTCACTGTTGAAGGTCATGGCCTAGGGCGAACTTCCATCAAGTTCTTGGTCCGTAAGAATGTGTCGTCATCTGCAGACCGGGACGCCCAGCTGCTGGCTGACCTGCTCCGGGAGACCCACCGCCCCCCCGCCCCACTCCTCGCCCCAGGCCCCGTCACCCATGGCTACCTCCCGGACGACATCTCTGACCTTCAGACCTTGACCTTCAACACCAGTGGTGCCACCTGGTTGTTGCCATACGAGTACGAGGTGAAGGTGACTAATGGGGATGACCCGGCCCGCTTCTACCTGAGCGCGCTGCTCTTCGGGCTGGTGGCCGTCAACATGGTGGGAATCGGGGGCCAGGTGGACGGCGAGCTTATGATCTACCTGCTGAAGAAACCCATGGCCATCAGCATCTGCCTGCTCTGCCGCTTCGGGGTCATACCTGCCGTAAGTATACGCTTTTTCTAGTCAAATGATGATGGTTTGGGGGCATATCTGCAGTAAGTACATGCTTTACTCAGTCAAATGATGATGGTTTTGGGTCATACCTGCTTTAAGTAACTACTTTATTTAGTCAAATGATGGTTCAGGGTCATATCTGCAATAAGTAAACGCTCTAGTTACTAGTCTTTTGAGGGGTGTACCTGCCAGGAGTACATGCTTTATCTTCTCAAATGTTGGTGGGTATCGGCATTGTTTAGTCAATGATGATGGTTTGGGGTCATATCTGCCATGAGTACACATGTTAAATAATCAAATGATGATGGTTCGGGTCATACCTGCCACGAGTTAATGCTTTATTTAGTCAATGATAGTGGTTTGGGGTAATACCTTCCTTAAGTACATGCTTTATTTAGTTCAATGATGATGGTTGGGGTTATACCTGCCTTAAATGCACGCTTTATTTAGTCAAATGATGATGGGTACCAGCATTATTTAGTCAATACTGATGGTTTCGGGTCATATATGCTGTAAGTACCTGCTGTACTTAGTCAAATAATGATGGTTTGGGGTTATACCTGCCATGAATAAAATGCTTTATTTAGTCAAATGATCATGGGTAAGTATTATACCTGCTGTAATTAAAAACTTTACTTAGTCAAATGATGATGGTTTGGGGTAATATCTGCTGGGAGTACCTTTTTTTCAGTCAAATGATCATGGTTTGGGGTGATACCTACCATGCATACACACTTAACTTAGTCAAATGATGATGGCTGTTGTCGTTAACATCCTACATTCAGGCCTTTTGCTGTACCCCGAGTGGGGACTGTATTTACAAATTAACTTTTGTATCATTGTTCTCCTATTTAGACACAGTTTAAAAGAACCTTGAATTCTTGCTGTGTCCAGGGGAATTCACCTGCATTATCTATTGACGCTGCTTTTACCTTATTCATTTCATCGACACTTTAGGTCACATCGTATACAGGTCATTAACATGTATTTCATCCACCCAGCTTTGCATTTAAATCCACATTGAACAAATAAGTTTTAATCTTTCAAGTTAGAGACTCCTATTAACCATTAGTCCAGTGATGGTTAGAGGAATATTCATAATCCACTTTCTATTTCAGACCCGTATGAGTATTCTCACCAGTGTGTTCATGTTCGATTGTTTCAATATTCTTTTAAAACTAGTTCAGGAACAATATCAAGGTTAGGTCTTTTCAGTGAATGTAATTTATCTAATGAGCTTTCTATTGTCACTATTCTAATATTCATAACAAAAGGGGGCTGAGAAGAAAAGGGACCGTGGGCGTAAATGAGTAAAGGCATGAGGGATGCCTGATGGGTTGGAGGTATATTGGACAATATATCTACTATCGTTAAAGTTTTTATGCACAAGCAAATAAACTATTTCGATTACGACAAACAGGTATTTGTGTAAATGTGCACGTAGAACCAATACATGGATATTAGCTGATTTATGGTATAAAAGGCACAGGCAAACTTAATCTAGTTCACCTTAATCATAAGATGTCATGAAATAACTTCGATATAATGTCTAGGTAGGAGATTAAAGCTATAGCGAATATTGCCAGGTTGTTCAGAGAGTAATTAAACATTGGGATTTGGTATGGGACATCTGAAGATATGACTGTGTACCTCACCATAGACCCTGTTCCCAACTCCCTTATGACTCCACATCCCAAACATTTAGTTCAGGCCATTTTGCTAGAAGGGCGCCACACCATTGAAAAATGATAATATACTACCTTTTACACCTTTAAAGCTACAGTGAGAGTTTTAAAAACGATGATCCCACTCCCATGGGACCCAGCACTGACCACGTGGTTCTTTGGGTTCAATTCCCAGTTGGTGTCTGGGTTCACTAAGGGATGAGGTACAGCAAAAATGATTCGGGGTTTTGAATCCCCTGCTGTTTGCCTGCTCTGTCACCTTCATCTCATAGATATGATCACCAAAGACAGAATTCGTTCCAACTTGTTTTCATCGTGAAAATGACCTTGGCTGTCAGTACGGCATAAAACATACAGCACTCACTCTCTCACTCACTCTCACTTCCATGAAAGCTACATATGTATCCAGCCACTTTTCTTAAGCTAAATTGGCAATTTTACAGGTTATCTAGTAGGGTCTAGTGTTGTGAAAGATCAGTAAAAAATATGGTAAATCATAGAATACAAGGCATTTCATGTACCATAGTAGTGCAACGCATGCTCCGTACGACCTGCTTCTACTCGACTAATGAGTATGTGTACAATGGTGTTACCTAACCCCAGATAATATCACTTACCAGGGGGGAGTGGGGTCAGAAGGGGCAGGGGGATTATTAGATTTACATAGCTGTTTGCATACAATCTAATATGGTGAATAATGTGGCAGGGTGGGGAACTGTCATCTGGGAGTCACCAGGCAGAGTTATGACCTCACTTTTGTTATACACATTTGGCATATTTCATCGTGATGGAAAGGCGTAACAACATTGGGATTTTCCATTAAGTGCTTACAAATTTTGTCCTGAATGTTAGATCCCCTTTCCCCTAACCCTAACCCCTGAGGTCCATATTCCACTTTTTCACCCGCTCAGCCGACGAGCAGTGCGTATTGTGAGTGATGCATATTGCCAAGCCATACATACCGCTCGCTGTAGACTGCCTGTTCTTACTATCGTTAACATAATATAGAATATTGCTTGGGTGATACAAAAAAGAAGGACCTGAGGGGTTGTCCTCAGGTGGCCATTTGACCCATGGGGATTGTACAAACCTTAGGCTTCACCCTCAGTACGTGATGATCCCCTATGGATCATACGGCCACCCTCAGACGCCCTCCACAGTCCTTCTTATTATAATATGCATGTCCTGCCCGTTTTTAGGTATGACGCATGTGCACTAGCAAGGCATGGATTGTCCCTAACGTTCGGCCCTACCTGCCATCATACCCAGGCTGCTCTCAAGGCTATTACAGTTTACACAGAAGGAAATGTAGTGTATTTTACCAGGAGATTGCTGTTCCCTTTCAGGGGACAGCCTGGCCCGGCTTCCAGCCACAAGGGGATGGCCCAGGGAACAGAGGGCCTCTAGGCCCCTGGACGACCTCAGTAGAGGGTCCACAGTCCTATCTATCTACTTCCTTTATATTAAACAAGTGGCTTTGCCAGGATTCGAATCCACAACCCCTGGGTTTGGAGATGAGGGGCTTAACCACTACACCATGGAGGATGAGGCTGGAACTAAGAAATGGGGTCATGACCCAATTTGCTGGTTCCCACAGGTCCTTTTGAAAGCAGTTTAACAAAACAGCAGCCAGATGGACAGGTTGGTTATGGCCCAATTTGCTGGTTCTTGGTAAGACCTGAAGAAAGTTCAGTATGTAGGCAGCAACATGCGGAAGGACATCATTTTAGAAGAAGAAGGGTAAACAGCATTACTTCCAATCTCTACCCAAGCCCCACCTGTTTATTACTAGCTGCCATTGAATACAGAATATAGAGTGAGCCAGGGTCAGAATGCCAGTAGAGATAAATGCTGGTATATCAACTCGTGCGTGTAACTATAATTTAGGTGATTTTGCAATGGACTACACAAGCACCGTACAAGACATACATGTTTGTAATTAGTCAGTTAGGGGTTTTCATTAATAACAGATGGGGAATTTGGAGACTGGCGATGGTTAATAGTTTACGTCGTGATCTTATGTATGTAATTCGTTCACAATTAAACAGCGTATTGTTCGCACTTGTATAATTACTATTTCTTTTGTAAGAGAAAGTAATTATCCTGTCACGGAAACTATGCACGCCAAATTACTACTAGAATTACTCGTATCAGATTTTGTGCAACTATCTCTAATAAACAACGTTTTCTTTTATATATATGATTATTCACTTGTTTCAGTTAGATTATGATTCGAGCATATTCGCCTTCCAATAAATGTCAATAGATGGGCATATTATGCACGAGCGTAAATCTCCATAAACGATCACCATCTCAATAAAGGCCTGCCCAGACATTTATAATATGATTTATGGGAACAATAGTTTACTGCCAAAGGCCACGTCAGGAGTTTTACGGTAATGATTATTACTTCTGTGCATCCAGTTACATGTATAATTAAGCCGCATTGTGTTATTTATGGGATGGTACAAATTGACCTATATTGTGCACTTCTGTTAAACCTAGCCCTAAACTGAAACCTGGAGGTTTTTCTTATGGACTAGGAGAATGATCCGGGTATGAAACCTAGCTCTAAACTGAAACCTGGAGGTTTTTCTTATAGACCAGGAGAACAATCCTGGTATGAAACCTATCCCTAAACTTAAACCTGCAGGTTTTTCTTATAGACCGAGAGAACGATCGGGACGTGAAACCTAGCCCTAAACTGAAACCTGGAGGTTTTTCTCATTGCAGACCGGTGTTCCCTGGCTGGACCTTTCAGCCCGGTCACCTCCAGGGCGGGGCTGGGTCGGGCAGGTGTGGCCCTGGAGGGGGGCTTAATGCATTGTTAAGGACCCCCCCCCCTACCCCCACACCCAATCCTCAACCCTCAGTGGTCACCGGTCAGGGCAGGGGTTAAAGCCCATCCCCACTAAGCAACTTTTAGAGAGTCGGGCAACGGATTGGCGCTAAAGTCGGCCAATTCTTGCCAATTCAAGTTGCCTGTAAGTATATTATATTGCAATGTGCATTTTTGATCTGAGTCAGTGGACAAATCGGCAGATTCTACTCCTAGAATCGGCCAATTTTAGGGCCCATCGGTCGGCTGATTGTGTAAAAGTTGCCTAGTTGGTATGGGGATTAACACTGAGGGGTGAGGGTCGCCTGGGCTCTAATGCTAAGCCCCAATACTTCAGTCCTTTTTTTTTTAAAAAAAAAAAGCTTTATTTCTGATATAATGGAAAGGTTCGTGGAAAACTGAGGGAAAGTTCCAGGATTTAAAAAAAAGTGGAGGTATGGGGTGAGGGGTGGGGGTGTCTGCATAGATAGGCCATTGAATGAACTGCTGTACTAGTGGTGTTATTTCCTCTTTTCATTGATCAAGTCAGCACCAAAGAGAAAACATGCAATTCATACACCTTTATATACCTTTAATAAATGCAGTAGATTAATAACTTATCTTGATCATAACAACAAAATATCATCATGGGTCATACAGCTGCCAGAAGATGACCCAACTGCATGTGTCTTCTTTATTTCATCATCCTAACAAAATTCAAAATAATGTTGTAAAGATGAAAACAAGGAGCGGTATGTGCAACCTCTGAATATGCACAACCCCTTGTACACCCCACTCGTTGGCAGTGCGGGTGATATAATAATAATTTTGACCGTATGTGTATTATTGATGTGTATCGTAAATCCCTGCCCGTTCAAACATTGACGTGAGGTGCACTAAGTGGATGGTAAATACTCCATTCCCCCCACTGCCTCTAATTAGGCTGATATGCCCAGAGAGGCCTGCATGAGTTCAGACAGAGTGCAGCAACAACTGAAATACAAATCTGCACCCTGACATTTTGTCCTTGTCCTGGTCAAAACATAAACTTGTCATCAAGAAATCTTTGTCAAGGAAAAACAGGGTGACCTGTAAAGCTAACCGGGAGCGATAAGTTAACCACAGCAGGAAGAAAAAAATAGTTTCACCTAGATAGCAGTGAAGAGACGGGTAACTTCAGACACTAGGTGCATAAAGGTCATCGGAGGGTATCAGTCACTGTCAGCCTTACTCCTCAATGATCTTTATATAACCACACCTGGTCAACACTGACTGCAGGGGGACAGATCGTGGACAATGTTATAAGTCTCCTGTGTGGTCTTTGTTTAACCTCACCTCGTTGTCATGACTACTGGGGGACAGATCGTGGACGACGTTATAAGTCTCCTGTGTGGTCTTTGTTTACCTACACCTCGTTGTCATGACTACTTGGGGACAGAGCGTTGTCGACGTTATAAGTCTCCTGTGTGGTCTTTGTTTACCCACACCTCGTTGTCATGACTACAGGGGACAGATCGTGGATGACGTTATAAGTCTCCTGTGTGGTCTTTGTTTAACCACACCTCATTGTCATGACTACTGGGGGACAGATCGTGGACGACGTTATAAGTCTCCTGTGTGGTCTTTGTTTAACCTCACCTCGTTGTCATGACTACTGGGGGACAGATCGTGGATGACGTTATAAGTCTCCTGTGTGGTCTTTGTTTACCCACACCTCGTTGTCATGACTACAGGGGACAGATTGTGGACAACGTTATAAGTCTCCTGTGTGGTCTTTGTTTACCCACACCTCGTTGTCATGACTATGGGGGACAGATCGTGGATGACGTTATAAGTCTCCTTAAAGCTTTTTGATTGGCTGGTAAACCTGCAAGTCTATCGATTGGTACAATTGTAGAAATCATAATGTTATATCAATACTTGGAGATATAGGAAAACATATTCTTACTCATTTCAGTAACCCTAATTCTAGCAGACAAAGATGCTGAATACGTGAATTTTGTCCCACCCTTGTCCAACCCTGGAAATCCCTATTTGGGATTGGCTTATTGTAGCCTCATGTATAATCTAATATAACCCAGAGCCTATTCTTGTCATGGTTCAATCATTAACACGCGTTATAGTAATGCAATGTATGACCCCCTTGTCACCATGTTTGATTTACCAATGAGCCGAATTATCTGTGTCTAAGTCGGGCGAGTGTTCACCTCACAGGTTTGTATGGAGCAAAGAACCTGAATTAACATTCACCCAGAACCTATTTTTAGCCAGTCAACATTTCTATTTTCACCTATATTATAGTTAGAGTACATGCAACGCTTTGTTTCCTTGTTTGATGTACCAATGAGAGGGGTTGACTCCGTCTAACTTTATCTCCCAGGTTGTGGCTATAGGTGACCAGCAGAGGCCGACCGGATATTGTAATCTTAGGTCAGGGCCACTTCCGGTTCCTGTGGTGTCGCAGGCGGGAGTGTCCCCTGAATGTTTGGCGTGTACACAGTGTGGAGAGGTGTCGCGTCCAATATTAGGGGTCATAACAATGCCACACACCTGGCAGAACGCAATCAGGACCAGGGGCCGGTAAGGGAGGGACAAGGGCCGGGGGGTTGGGGTGGTTAAGGAAGGATAGGTGGAGGGGTAAGGGCGGGGCAAGGGTCGGGGGGGGGGGGGGGTTACGGATAAGACGAACGGTAAGGAAGGGGGGAGGGTCCACTTGGGATTTTAACAGAATAATCGGTCGACTATTTCGCTTAGTTATATCAAACTATGTTCAAACCTGTAGAATAGAACCACCTGACATTGAATATCTTTCTTTGACCAACGGTACATTTGGGTGCTGCCTTTACGCAACAATGCTATTTATATGTATAGCATTGTACCCATCCATTGACATTTCCCATTTAGATTATTGCATGACGTGCCTCACTGGGTTCTGCAGAAAGGAACCTGAATATGAAATCACCCCTGATAGCACTGGTCACTGAGATAGGGGTTGTCCCATTAAGGGGCCCATCTATGATGGATAATAAAGATTCTGTTACAGTTCACCCTCCTGGGCCCATTGCTGAGCTAAATTCCCACTTGTGTATTCATGGTGCGGGCCTCCCGCCCTGTTACCTGGATTACACGGCCCAGGGGAGGGCCTGGCTGAACTGTATATGCAATTAGATTAATGGGAGGTCTGCAGAGAGGTCTTCTAAATCCTCACCTCGGGCCCTGCTCGTATGGCAAACGGCCTCGCTGATTGGTTCCTGTGACTTTCTGCGCGGAGTATATGGTAATGATTATTACCCTCTGGTTAAGACGCGCCATACGTATGCACCTGGTACACCTGGTGGTCGTTTGGTGAATTAGGGGGACCGGTGTCCATGGTGACGGATCACGTGACCAATGAGAACGACAGGAGAAGACACTGGGAGACTTTATCTTAACGCGCAATGACACAAACCTACTCATTACAGGCTTATTTCATCTATTTGGTTCTTGAGGAATTACTTCTATATTCCCTTTTTATAGACCTGCGCAGTGAACCTTCTCATGGACGACCTGCTCCCGACCGTTTAAGCGGGGCATGTTATCGCTCGCTTCAGGTCCTTCTTTGCCAACTATTTTGTCCTGAAGTCTGCACAACTCAGAACCTGTCTGACCTGAGTTCTCCCTGGTACCTTTGTGACCTAAGTTCCCTTTTGAAGGCAATCAGATAATTTGATCTGAGGCCTCTGGGGAGATGACTCCTTTCTTATAAAGGTAAGATCGCCTTCTGATTTTGGCTCATCCATTTATGCCTTTGGCACCCAGGCAGTTACCACCGACCTACACCTGGTCTTTGGCAGGGCATTGAAGGGGGTATTTTTAGTAAGATGGATGAAGGAAGCAATCATTCATAGCTGTCAACAGCCATAGGTGGAGATGGAGGTTTAGAAACATGAATGGAGTAACTTGGAGTTGGGAGGCGATGACGAATAAAAGGGTCTTCCCTTCAGGTCATTTTCTACTATGTATCATTTAACTTGCGTTTGACATTTTACTTGTCCAAATTAACAGAAGTGCGAGCAATTTCAAAGAATGCACAGAAAGTATTTAGGAAAGCCATCATGCCTATGCCTTTCGTATGGGCACTTACATCAGCAGATAACTACATGTTGGTATCTGATATGCGAATCATTTGTGTTATCACATATCAGGTGACGTATTTAAGCTTCTGCCGTGGGGGTGGCGAGGTTCCCTAAGTGGAATTCTTTAGTATAATTTCAATATTTCAGTCTTAAAAGAGGGGGTAGCGATCGAGGAGTAATTAGTGGAGCATTACAAACTTTCCTCCCTATTTGTAGGCATTTCTCAATGATTAATCTAAGACCACCCAATGCCCAGTGGAATAACGTGTGTGTTCATTTAAAGCCCTCTACGGTATCCTGAAGAATCTGACAATACTGCTGCATATTCATTAATAAGGATGCATATTAACACAGGCAGGTCCCAAGTTAATTAACTTGTCATGCTTCATTCACCTCTGTGTGATTAACGTAGAACAACGTAGAGAGAAAACCAGAAAGCTGAATATACAATTGCTCGTAAGCAATTAATGTAGAGTATATATTTCTCAGCTTAACAGCATAATTAGCATGCTAATTGAAATTTGATTCACTATGACAAGAATTAAATTGTATCTATATGTTTAGTCTTGGAATTGATGGAAATGCCATGTCACTTTGATGAAACTTGTCATATCGGATGCTATCGGAGGCCTCCCTTTAGACCTTTTTCAGTAGGTTATCACACGAACTTCAAATATATCTAAACAGGATATCTCTTAGATACTTAGGTGTGAAGAATGTATTCGTTGTTGTTGCTGATGAACAAACCATTCAACTCCTTCATAAATAAGAGTAAGGAACAGTCCTGTGAAGGCAGGACGCACCAGTCATCATTCCTATGCCATTTTCAGAAGACAACAAAGTAATGTTCACCAACGCCCGCCAACGTGTATCAGTCTGCTACCTGATCCGTACTTGAAAGGAGCAAACTTTCTTAGAGCATGGGTCTATAGATGGTACTCATTAGCCTAGAATGAGGGACGGGACGGTAGGCGAAGAACGCTGCCGGATTGGGAATCGCTGTTGCATGGTTCTTTTAATTAGTTGTCTTCAAATTACCCAGAAATCTTTGAGGTATATAAGGCATTGCTTTCTTGGATTGCATGCATTATATTTATAGGCACTAGGGCTATACAGTTGATAATGAATGCATTACAATTCAATGCACTACTACCTATAAGCCCCATATCCCTCCGGTTGGGTGTGGTATTCTTGTTTTGTAGACATATTATAAATGGTCAAACAGCCATTGATCGTGGGCCAGTTGTATCCAGAATACACGGATATCTCATTACAGAAAGCCTTACTCTTGGGTTCGACAAAAGAAATGTAGGTCAGGCTTTCAGCCTCTGTGAGAGAAATCCTTATTTCCTCCTGTCTCTAAACGGTCTGAAGGGCGACCATGGGGACGGCACATTGAGAACTATTGTGATGATTGGTCATGTGACTAGTCACGTGGTGTAAAACTGGAATGTTCCCGTGGTCATGGTGAGCTAGGACAGACAACTGGACTGATTATAAACAAAATAAGAAAACGCAAGTTCGATACATCAAGGATAATTCTGTCCGCCCCAACCCATCTTGCTCAATAACAATTCTTATGACCTGTACTTCTCAGGACATTTATGCCAATTGAAAATAAAATGCATTTCCTGCAACATCAGAACCATGTTCTTTTGCCATTTATATCATCAGATATATATATGTTTTTTTGTCAATTTTGTGTTTCATAGTCCACCTGACTATTCAATAAACAGAACTAGTTTCATGGCTCCCTAATAGTCAAAGGCAGGTTCCTGTTTACGTAAAACCACACGCGATAACGCCAGGTCGCACGAGACTTCGTGATGACCACTTCCCAAGATGCAATATTCCCAATATGCCATCAGCGGCCGCTGGTGGCCGGCCTAAATCGACTGTTAATACCACGTCAGGAAGGCACCAGCGACCATTGGTGCCCTGCCCGTTACCATAACAACACGTCAGTGCGCATGATCAGCGCCGGGCCATTGTTTCCGGTCCTCTTCAGGGGTCACTATACAAAACGATCACGTCCAATATCTGGACTGATGAAGGACCCAAATGGGGCGCGGCGATGTAAGCGGCCTTCCCATTGGTCAGTTGCATTATGGGTAGGGGCGGCGGTCCAACACCGTTAGTTGATGTACTACCACCGACTGCTGACAGCCAGGGGAAAGCAGCCAATCATACCGGCCTATCGAGGAGGTTATTTTGCTGCGTCATCCTCATCTATTATCGCTCAAAGCGATATGCTGTTATACAAGTCAAACTGTGTTTCCTACTTTGGGAAAATAGCGCCATCAACGATCATAAGCTTTCCCTGAAGCAGGCCATTCGTCACATTTCTAACGTGATAGAAAAACGAAGTAAAGATGAGGGAGAAGAATTACCCATGTCACTGCTAAGAACTATGGATGAGCCTTCTCTAAGACTCCCGCCCTTTGGGGATGATGACAAAAGTCGTCTGCTCTGAGACCACCGCCGGAAGTGGGATCCACGCACGCGCACTGATCCCGTCGGCCGCTGGTTGTACTTCCGGGTCAGACGCTGACCCGATAGACGGCAATTTCCGGTGGACTTTCTCCAGGGCGAACGCTGAGGGAACTGAACGGCTTGGCGCAAAACATCTAAGGCGGGCGCTGATTGGCTGACGTCGATCACGTGTCATGCGAGAGGTGCTCTGATTGGCTGAGAAGAAGGAGTCACGTGGGGGAGAGGCGGTGTAAGGTTTCCTCCCTTCTTAAGGGCCGGGAAGTCCTCCCGGAGAGTCCGTTAATTACTGAGGGCCGGCCCAGCTGTAATTGAATATTAGACACGTCCTCCAGCACGTCAGAATCACATCAATTTAGAGTTAACAAAAACATGGAGTTATAAAACAGCAACCATTATCTGATGAGGAATGTCACGTGTAATTAATATGACGCGTTTATTTCATCAGGACCTAAGTCCCCTGTATCTAATGAAAATCCCTGGGCGCAGTCTATAATTGGTCCTTACAGCCATGTTACAATTGAATGGTACCATCTAATTGCCGTGTCCTGCATCCACTCATATTACATAATCCTACACTTATAGATTAATATATAATGTATACTATTCGTGGAGGATAGCTTTGTTGAATGCATCTAACAGAGGACCATGTCTTTACCGCTGCTGCTTTTCGATTTAATAGTTTATAATCATAGCTGTTGTGTTTATTCCATGATGGAATAGTAAGAGCCCATGTAGTTGCCCTGATCTCAAGTTGGGCGCCAAATCCTCACTTTAAAGTAACTGGGGAAAAGAACACTATAGCTCTCTTTTCTTTTTACCTTTTTTTTGGTGTGCGTTTCAGATTCACCTCCCCCTCTTTTTAGTTGCGTATTTTAAATCTGTTTCAATTGGCAATCGATCTTCTACACTCCATGCTCATAGTATAAAGCTTAAGAATAGCCTCCCCCACCCCTGACTCTGACTCTGTATCACCACACACCACTCCCTCACCCCTGGTCTCAGTTCCTGATCCCCCCCGGTAGGTGGCCTGCTCCTGTCCTTGTGGTATTCAACATGAAATGTCAGGTGGTTGGGGGGGGGGGGGGGGGTGTATAGTGGGGGTAAGGATGTTGGGTGGTGTGGGGGAGGTTATAGGGGGGGGGGGGGAGGGGGTGTGCTGGTAAGAGTTGGAGGGAGGCGGGACATCCGGGACCCCAGGGTGGGCGTATACTCACCGGAAGGACTGATATGTCTGACCCCAGTGCGCAGGTGCCAAGTGTAGATCAGCTGTGAAAAGTGGTGTATTTTTGTAAAAGTCAGGATCAGTCCGTTTGGTTTTATTCTATATTTTCTTTTTATTAGTAGCTCCTTTTGATTGAACATGAGAAATACAATATAAGAGTTTCGGAAACGTTAGATGAAATAATCTTAGAAGTGTCAAATTGAGTATTATTCTATGATTCTGAAGTGAACTCTACACAGTAAACCCAATGGGATAAGCCGAGGCCTGCTGTATTTTGGGCTATATCTACTCAGTGATTTAGTTACTGGTTGCGAAAATGTAGATAAACCAGTGTCAAAACTAATCTGAAATGTGTCAAACAGGTTGCGATTCTGTTATTTCATTGCTAGATGCACAATCTTTATAACTACCGAGAGAGCATGGTGTAATGTTTACTTAGCCGTACAGCCAGCCATTACATTTCTGTTTAACAACAAAAAGTGTACCCCTCAGTTAAAATCCAAGATATCTCAAGTACAAGCACGCTATAGCAAAATAATATAAATATGCTTATGTTTCTACTCGTTTTCGGGCATTGCAAGGAGCAATTACCTATCTATATGTCACAATATAGTCTGTGAAATGGAGTTTGTGTCCGTAAGTAAACTACCCAATAGAAGTTAAATATCACAATCACATTTTATTTCAACGCCCTCCCCTTTGCCACTTTCAGTGCCCAATTTTATCCCCTTGTGACATCATTACTTCCCCTCTGATGTCATTACCCTCCCCTCTGACGTCATTACCCTCCCCTCTGACGTCATTCCCCTCCCCTCTGACGTCATTACCTGCCCTCTGACGTCATTACCTCCCCTCTGACGTCATTACCCTCCCCTCAGCCGTCATTACCGTCTCCTCTGATGTCATTACCTGCCCTCTGACATCATTACCTCCCCTCTGACGTCATTACCCTCCCCTCTGACGTCATTACCCTCCCCTCTGACGTCATTACCCTCCCCTCTGACGTCATAACCTCCCCTCTGACATCATTACCTCCCCTCTGACGTCATTACCCTCCCCTCTGACGTCATTACCCTCCCCTCTGACGTCATTACCCTCCCCTCTGACATCATTACCCTCCCCTCTGATTTCATTACCTTCCCCCTGACATCATTACCCTCCCCACTGACGTCATTACCTCCCCTCTGAAGTCATTACCCTCCCCTCTGACGTCATTACCCTCCCCTATGACGTCATTACCTCCCCTCTGATGTTGTTACTCTCCCCTCTGATGTTATTATCCTCCCCTCTGACATCATATTCCTCCCCTCTGACGTCATTTCCTCCCCTATGATGTCATTACTCTCCCCTCTTACGTCATTACCCTCCCCTCTGACGTCATTCCCCTCCCCTCTGATGTCATTACCTCCCCTCTAATGTCATTACTCTCCGCTCTGACATCATTACCCTCTCCTCTGACATCATTACGCTTCCCTCTGACGTCTTTACCTCCCCTCTGATGTCTTTACTCTCCCCTCTGACGTCATTACCCTCCCCTCTGACATCATCACCATCCCCTCTGATGTCATAACCCTCTTATCTGACGTCATTACCCTCTCCTCTGACGTCATTACCCTCCCCTTTGACGTCATTACCCTCCTCTCTGACATCATTACCTCCCCTCTGACTTCATTAACCTCCCCTCTGACTTCATTACTCTCCCCTCTGACGTCATTACCCTCTCCTCTGATGTCATTACCCTCCCCTCTGACTTCATTACCGTCCTCTCTGACATCATTACCTCCCCTCTGACTTCATTAACCTCCCCTCTGACATCATTACCCTCCCCTCTGACATCATTACCCTCCCCTCTGACGTCATTACCCTCTCCTCTGACGTCATTACCCTCCCCTCTCACTTCATTACCCTCCTCTCTGACATCACTGCCTCCCCTTTGACTTCATTAACCTCGCCTCTGACATCATTACCCTGCCCTCTGACATCATTACCCTCCCCTCTGACGTCATGACCCTCCCCTCTGACATCATTACCCTCCCCTCTGACGTCATTACCCTCCTTTCTGACATCATAACCCTCCCCTCTGATGTCATTACACTCCCCTCTGATGTCATTACCCTACCCTCTGACGTCATTACCTCCCCTCTGACATCATTACCTCCCCCTGTGACGTCACTGTCCACTCCACGTCGCCCTCTCTCAACCTCCTGGCCCTCGGGTTGTCCCAATTCCTGCCGACATCCGGGTTGTTAGCCACCGGAAGTGCGGCCATTAGTGTGCCGACAGGAGGCGGCAGGCCCCGGGTCACGTGACTGCCCTAGGGGAGCGGCCATTAAGTGTGGGGGGAAAGGTAGAAGGTTTTTTCAGGTTTTCTATGACGCCCTGGAACTGACCAATCCGAGGTCAGGAAAAAAGTAGATAATGGTCGTAAAGGGACCTGTAAAGTCTGATTTATACAGGCCGTCAGCACGCTAGATTTCCCCTTAAGACTTCACAGAAAGAAAAATATAGGTTATAAGCACGCTAACATTTGAGTGAATGTTTTTTGAACTCCTAGATCCACCCCAGAAATTGTTAAATGCACATTACAAATGGTCGCCCCCTAAGTTAGGTCCCAGGTTAATCGTTCAAACCATCACCATTGGAACCGGCCGGAGCACTGACAGGGACGAGCAGTGCAACAGGGACGCAGACAGGGACGCTACTCCAGGGTCCCCACAGGTCACGTGACCAGTGTCCTCCAGGGGGCCGCGCATGCGCCGACGTAACTACGTGACCACGCAAGTGCGTGGAGAAAGCCGGAAGTGATTAGGGATGCTGATACAGCTGGCTCGTGGAAGGCTGGTGTACGGTGAGCAATCAGATAGTTATGACGGATATCAAGGACAGGAAAAAATTGTTGAAAACAATTAAAATTATGTCTCAACATCCTCGACTCAATGGAAACTCTGTCTGCACAATGCATTTACTGAATTAGGCCATTCAATTTTCTTTTATAAATTTTATTTGAAAATCAGTATGAAGGACAAGCATAGTCTCCTAGAATATAGTAACATGGCAGTCAGTGTGGAATAAAAAGAAATCCGTGTGACAATTAAGTGTCTAGCGCATTTAACAATGAATTTTGATATCATCATTTTTAATATTTCCATTTCTACTCTCTGAAGGACTCGTTCCTAAATCACTCCGTGACTTGGTGGTTCTGCTCTCCATGTCAATATACATACGCATATATATATATATACTTAAACATTGTGGTTTATAAGTCTAACGGTAAAGACAAAACCTGTTTACTGGTGGGGCCTTACACCCCTGTGGTGTATAACGGTAAAGACAAAACCTGTTTACTGGTGGGGCCTTACACCCCCGTGTTGTATAGGTGTAAAGGTAAAGACAAAACCTGTTTACTGGCGGGGCCTTACACCCCTGTGGTACAGCAGTGTAACGGTAAAGACAGAACCTGTTTACTGGTGGGGCCTTACACCCCTGTGGTACAGCAGTGTAACGGTAAAGACAGAACCTGTTTACTGGTGGGGCCTTACACCCCTGTGGTGTATAGGTGTATCGGTAAAGACAAAACCTGTTTACTGGTGGGGCCTTACACCCCTGTGGTGTATAGGTGTATCGGTAAAGACAAAACCTGTTTACTGGTGGGGCCTTACGCCCCTGTGGTGTATAACGGTAAAGACAAAACCTGTTTACTGGGGGGGCCTTACACCCCAGTGGTGTATAACGGTAAAGACAAAACCTGTTTACTGGTGGGGCCTTACACCCCTGTGGTGTATAGGTGTAACGGTAAAGACAAAACCTGTTTATTGGTGGGGCCTTACGCCCCTGTGGTGTATAACGGTAAAGACAAAACCTGTTTACTGGGGGGGCCTTACACCCCAGTGGTGTATAACGGTAAAGACAAAACCTGTTTACTGGTGGGGCCTTACACCCCTGTGGTGTATAGGTGTAACGGTAAAGACAAAACCTGTTTATTGGTGGGGCCTTACGCCCCTGTGGTGTATAACGGTAAAGACAAAACCTGTTTACTGGTGGGGCCTTACAGCCCTGTGGTGTATAAGTGTAACGGTAAAGACAAAACCTGTTTACTGGTGGGGCCTTACACCCCTGTGGTGTATAACGGTAAAGACAAAACCTGTTTACTGGTGGGGCCTTACAGCCCTGTGGTGTATAAGTGTAACGGTAAAGACAAAACCTGTTTACTGGTGGGGCCTTACACCCCTGTGGTGTATAATGGTAAAGACAAAACCTGTTTACTGGGGGGGCCTTACACCCCTGTGGTACATATGTGTAACGGTAAAGACAAAACCTGTTTACTGGGGGGGCCTTACACCCCTGTGGTGTACAACGGTAAAGACAAAACCTGAAAAAACAAAAACATAACAGTTTGGTTGTAGCAACGTTGCAAAATGACGTTGTTACAACATAAATTTGTGGACTCCCAGAAAGGTTGCAGCAACGTTGTACCCAACGTTGTACTGCAACCATTTCACAACTTTCCTACAACTTTGTTATTTTGCTCTTTTTCACACACTGTATATTCAATATTGATGAATATTATATAGGTTTGGAAATACATTTGCGCTGACATATTTCTGTTCCCTAGTGATGATACCATTTTATGATGTCCTTAAATCATTATACAAATTATAAAAAATGCTTTATAAAATATATGAAAAAAATCATAATAATTATGAAAATATGCGCAACCTTTATTTATCATTCTACCATTTTTATTTCATAGTGCATTTTGCATCTACAAATCAATATATTGATCAAATATATTGGATCATGTCAGGTTAATGACCTGTTGCATTTACAATCTAACACTCTCAAGACTAAAAACGTCTACCTTGTTGACAACATACAAAAAAGGTGTTTTACTTAAGTTTTTATTTCAGTTCCTCTCCTGATATCATAATATATTATAAAATTGTGACATAATATATATGGACAATGCTCCCTTATTCAGTCTATGTTATTGATGCATTTTATTTGAAAACAAACATCAAATTCTTGTTCAAATTTGCATAAAATAAAAAACGTTTTTCCAAATTTACACTTTTTAGACAGTGGTGCCACCTGTATGTTTATTTCATGTCTTCCTTACAACGTTGTGACAACATTGTGAAAGTTATGTTGTCAGAACGTTGTGAAAAAGACATTGTGACAACGTCACTTTGAAATGTTGCAAGTATGTTTTAATAAAACATTGTGAAATATATGTTGTGGCAACGTTGCTGCAACGTTTTCTATTTGAAGTTGTTAAAAGGTAATTTAGCAACGTGCAGGCAACGTTATTTTACTATGTTATTATCACGTTGTAATATAACGTTGTTCTTTGAGGTTGTAGCAACGTTGCCGGGAGGTACTCCAACAACATTACCAAAATACAACCTAAACACAACGTTGCATTCACGTTGTGTGTTTGCTGGGTAATTACACCCCTGTGGTGTATAACGGTAAAGACAAAACCTGTTTACTGGTGGGGCCTTACAGCCCTGTGGTGTATAACGGTAAAGACAAAACCTGTTTACTGGTGGGGCCTTACACCCCTGTGGTGTATAACGGTAAAGACTAAACCTGTTTACTGGTGGGGCCTTACAGCCCTGTGGTGTATAAGTGTAACGGTAAAGACAAAACCTGTTTACTGGTGGGGCCTTACACCCCTGTGGTGTATAACGGTAAAGACAAAACCTGTTTACTGGTGGGGCCTTACAGCCCTGTGGTGTATAGGTGTAACAGTGAAGACAAAACCTGTTTACTGGTGGGGCCTTACACCCCATGTGGTGTATAACGGTAAAGACAAAACCTGTTTACTGGTGGGGCCTTACAGCCCTGTGGTGTATAAGTGTAACGGTAAAGACAGAACCTGTTTATTGGTGGGGCCTTACACCCCTGTGGTGTATAACGGTAAAGACAAAACCTGTTTACTGGGGGGGCCTTACACCCCTGTGGTGTATAACGGTAAAGACAAAACCTGTTTACTGGGGGGGCCTTACACCCCTGTGGTGTACAACGGTAAAGACTAAACCTGTTTACTGGTGGGGCCTTACAGCCCTGTGGTGTATAACGGTAAAGACAAAACTTGTTTACTGGTGGGGCCTTACACCCCTGTGGTGTATAACGGTAAAGACAAAACCTGTTTACTGGGGGGGCCTTACACCCCTGTGGTGTACAACGGTAAAGACTAAACCTGTTTACTGGTGGGGCCTTACAGCCCTGTGGTGTATAACGGTAAAGACAAAACTTGTTTACTGGTGGGGCCTTACACCCCCGTGTTGTATAGGTGTAAAGGTAAAGACAAAACCTGTTTACTGGCGGGACCTTACTTGGCTAACCTATGGCGTCTGTACCACATGACCAACACATGTTCTGAGAACATAAACAAATATATATGCCATTATAAAAAGTTGGTACACAGACAATTGGCAACAGTTTGTACTTTATCACCCTGAGTCTATCAACATAAACAACAAAAAAACACAAGACTCATGTATAAAACAAAACGTGAGAGTGATCACGCCATAAATTCTGATTATCAAAACATAGTCTAACATAAGGTGCAGAAATGAAGCTTAACCCTTTCAAGACGCCACTCATTTGAGCATGTCTAGGCACTAACTTTATATAGGGTCTATGCAAGGAAAGAGTGGAAATTGGGCTTCTCATTGATGAAAAGATTTCTGGGGCTTCTGCTCCTGGGAAGAATATAGGACCCCAGTAGCTCCTGCTGATCGTAGAAGGCGATGATAGGGGGAATCCAGCACTGACGAAGTGGTTCTTTGGGAATGATTCCCGGTTGGTGTTTGGGTTCACTAAGGGATGAGGTACAGCAAAAATGATTCCCAGGTCTTGATCAAAACAGGTGTCTGAAAAGTCAGAATTTGTTCTGACTTGTTTTCGCCATGAAAATGACCCTGGCAGTTGGTACGGCGTAAACATCCATCACTCACTCACGCGATGTGTTACTTGGCGAAGGGTTTCCAATCCATACCGTATACCCACTAGGACCATTCATACCTCCCGGACTGTCAGTTTGTCAGTGGACCCCTGATTTACCAGCCGGCCCTACACTGATTTACCAGCCGACCCTACCAGTTGATTCATACACTCACAGGCCCACTCGGAATCTGTTGGCTGATAAAGCTTCTGCCAAATCCACTGGGATCACCATGTTAATATCAAACCTGCCCAATATCTTTGATTCACCAATCGATCGGAAAACGTTTCCAATGCAGGGGCTTACAGGTTCTAAGAGCGGGAGAGATTAACATATCAGGATATTGTTGTGCATTTTTATGCACGTGCGCGGCATTTCCCCCTTTTTTCTTAAGAAATACGGGGTCCACTAAAAGGCCTAGGGGGACTGCCCCCCCCCCCCCTCCACACACACACACACACTATAATAAGAAGCATCGTTGGAGGCATCCGAGGGTGGCCGTACGACCCATAGTTGAACATCACATACTGAGGGCAAAGCCCGAGGTTTGTACAATCCCCATGGGTCGTACGACCACCCGAGGACAGCCCCAAAGGTGCTTATTTATTTTATCACCCAAAGAATCCCCTAATTGTTTAGAAAACACTGAGAATGTGGATCTGTGTGTATGACCTATCACTTTGCCTTGTCCACAATTCGCACCACTTGCCGGCTGTCCGGGTGACAAACATGTTTCCGCCCCTGCAGCGCAGATTCAAGCAGCAGATTGCTCCATTGATATCGGCTTCTACTTTGATACATTTATTTTGCATCAAATCGGGCTGTTCAACTTTTCATAATTATGGTGGTTCCTTTGAAACAAGGTTCACCAGCGTCCTCTGAACCGCCCCCTTGGCTAGGCGCCTTCTGATAAACAGTAAACCCTGCTGTGCACTCTGTCAACAAATTAATACCTTGAACTGAGAGCGTCATGTCATTCTGAGAAGACAAATATGAGAGGGCCAAACGTACTAAAAGAATCAACAAGTCTCTCAGGGTTCAAGTGCCATGTAGGCCTGACAATAGTAAATGCGTGTTTCAAGTAAATGCGTATTTCAAAACACTACCCAGGGAAGGTTAAGGGATTCATCTAAGTGCTAGGGCCAAGGAAAGATAATTAGGTTTTTGATAATTTTGATTCCAGTTTCATATGCCTCCGTATATATCATTTTTCGTTGTATTTAATCATGTTAACAATATCAATAATTCCTCGATGAAATAATCGTTCAATTGATTCACTATAATGTTGATATTATTTATTCAAAGGTACTTACAGAAATAAATTCAATTTGAAATATCACTTGCAGGGTCTCAAATACGTGCTGTTCTCACATAATCACCAGGTGTGAGGACAACGAAGGTGATATCTGACAGCACTCATGGTTGATGGTAATCTTGACTGATTAGGGTTTATAATTCAATCCTTCAATGATTCACCTACCTTTCCTTTAATAATGCCAAAAAAGACCATGCAGGAAACATAGCTGGTTCTGTACGCCCCTACCATAACGCTTATTAGTTTTATTTTTATCATGAAAATGACACCCCCATAATCTGATAATCTATGAATGAAGGAATCACGTGATTATTTCGAGACAATGCATATTTAGTTGCAACTCAGGATGCAACCTAAAAAAAGGAAAAGCACATACTAGAAAAATACTTGGTAACACTTGAAATAGACAAAGATGTCATTCAGTCCATAAATCTGAATAGATATTTCTCTTCTTACCATACTTAGAGACAAAACTTTTATTCCACATACACATGATAATTGTAAGACCTTCCTTATGATATAATCATTACATGTTAATATCTAGACTTTTATAACCCTTGAAGATTCTAAAAATCGGCAGCAAGGTGGACAGGTGGCTGAAGGTTTTACCATCCAGGTCTATAACCTGTTCCTCATAGCATACCGACAGTGGCCCCTTCCCCCCTCCGGGTCTTACCACACCTCCCCAACCCGGGGGTCAAGCAGTTCGGGTTCAAGGTCACTCCATCTGACCCGGAAGTCACGTGGTCTGGGGTGGCGCCGCCTACCGCTGATGGCCGGAGTTAGCCTCGTTTGGGAGGCGGGCACTTCCGGAATCTACTCTAGGTGTCTGAGGTGGAAAGGAGGGGGTGGGAGGGGGGGGGGGGTGGAAGGACAGAACTAGGTGCTAGACGCCCAGATCCAGGAATTTTGAAAAGAGGGTCATTACAAATACAGGCGCCCTCTAAAATATGTACCTGGCTAGTGAAGGTCATTTTGAAGGTCATTGTCAAAGGTCATTTTTTGTTTATAAGGTTCAATACTTCACTCTTATCATGTCAGGGATGGCAACCAAAAAACTTTGAAGAATAT